>CAKNXH010000065.1:493927-529411 GCA_932178445.1 Andricus quercusramuli | reverse complement strand
AAATTCGGGGCATATGTTCACCTACCCAATAGTACTTAATCGACAAATTTATAGACCACAAAAACCACCCCTCTCCAAGTGATGGGGGTGACATTTTCAACCCCAACGCCTGCACGGGTATTTTCAAAAGCTTGTAACTTCCTTTCTATTTTAGCGATTTAAAATTTTTATGAGGGTTTTCGAAAGGTTATTTATTACTCTTTTCTTCTATTTTATTAACGAAAAAAACTAAACAAAATTTAAGCATTTTTTAAACAATTCAATTGTTTATTTAACTTTTTTAGCAATTTGGGGTATTTTTATTTTTTTTTAAATAGTCTTAAAAGGAAGCTTGACCTTTTGGCTTCAAAAAAGGTCCTAAGCAAAAAAATGGTCCAGTGAATAGTTTCCGAGATATAGGCCCCGATGTGAAGGCAGTCCTAATGCTCGTGCTCAGACGCAATCCTTTAGTAGTCCACATACTAGTTTTCAAGTCTAGCATTCTTTCAACGCATTCATGTTCATTCAGAATGACATTAAATCAGCTAATAAACATTTTAGAATGTTTGTCGGCGGTTCAGAGTAAGTTTATATTATTTATTATTTGTTATGAACAAATAAAAAATGCAAACTACTCTTTTCAGAAGTAATGTTGATTTTTGTCAGTATGAATGATTCCTTACTATTACAGTTCGTCAGTTCACGATATTAATTAATTTTTTATACACAGTCGTCCAAAAATTTCATTTTATGAACGAATTTTTTTCTGAATATGTGCCTAGAAACTCTTATAACGCGTAGACTCGGCCTTGATTTTGTAAATTTAGGTGAATTTCTATTAATAACTTGTTTTCCAATTTTTTAACTTATTCTGAAGCCAAAACTCTGGAGAAAGAATTTTTATTCTTTTTTCGTTGTTCTGGCTACTAGTTATTGCTGATTTACATCAAGTTGAAAATTCCACAATGGCTTAATGATCTATTTTTCATGAATCTGGTACCATAGCTAAACGTTAAGATATTGAGCGGTTGGATGTAATGACAGCCTACTTCTATTTTCAGAAGTCACTTGTTTTTCATTTGTTCTTCATGAAGTTATGTACAAAAAACAAGTGAAAAACAAGTGACTTCAAAAAATACAAGTAGGCTGTTATTGCGCGCAATCGCTCAATTATGTTTCGACTTCACTCAGAAAAAAAGTTGTCAAGAAAGAAAAGTATCGTCCTCTTGCCTGTATTGTTTTGAACCAACTGAACATCTCCTTTATACAAACAGACTTATTTGGCTGCAAGATTAGGTGAAGTTTGTCGCAAATGGATAGTGTTTGCTGCAAAAAGATTCTTTTTGAGACAAATGAAAATCTTCTCAACCTTCAATTATATGAGAGGAAAATTCATTTGTTTCAAAACGCATTCTTTTGACCCAAAAGGATATTCCTCTGAGTCTTATTCAAGTATCTACATGGTATTTCGGTATTACTGTTGCAACGCACGGTCTTTCGTTCTTTTGGACTTTATCTTGTTTGGAAATATATCATTTAAAATAAAAGATTACAAATAAAATTCATGATTAATAATGTCAACGAAAATAACTTGGGGTCATTTTTGTGCCAATCCTTTTGGCAAGGAAAAGCATTGGAAAACGCCAGACTTAAGATGTTTGTCGGTAAGTCAGAGGTTAAAATTTCCCCAATTGCCGAGCAACGCTAAAATTTGCCAGCCTTGTAGAAAAGAATTTAAGAAATTGAGTTCACAAGTGCCTCCAAATGAATCCAGCATGGAAGAAGTTGTTTATGGCAGTGAGGTCGATGACAACTGTATAGAAAAAGAAATCAGCGATGATCCAGATTTTCTATTTGTTCCGATAGAACATAGTGGTTGTAGAGATCAAAATCACAAAGCAGGTCTAGAAACTCTTCAACAAATTATACAAAAATTTAAGGTGAGTACTGATGGTGACGAAAAAATAACATTACTCACACTTGCTCCTAAATCATGGAGTCGTAGAAAGGTAATGGAAGAATTTGGTGCAACGGAACGTCAAGCCCGGAAAGCTGACCAATTATTTCAAAAACATGGAATACTGGCTTTGCCTGGACTCAAGCCAGGAAGAAAACTGCCACCAGGAATTGAAGTAGTAGTGATTAGTTTTTATGAAGATGACGAGAACAGTCGATTAATGCCGGGGAAGAAGGATTTTGTATCCATAAAAAAGGAAGACGGTACTCGCGAGCATGTGCAAAAACGACTTATCTTGGGCAACCTGTCAGAGTTATACGACCGTTTCAAAATAGAGAATGAGGAAATAAAAATTGGGTTCTCAAAATTTGCACAACTTAGGCCTCGACATTGCGTTCTAGCCGGAGGAAGTGGTACCCACACAGTTTGTGTGTGTGTTTATCACGAAAATGTGCATCTCATGTTAGATGCAATTGATATAAAGCATCTGACTGAAGACTCAGATAGAAAACTTATTGATTATCACGACTGTTTAAAATTAATGATGTGCACTAATCCAAGTCCTGCATGTCATTTCAGCGAATGCGAAAATTGTCCTGGCATTGATATCCTGAAGGAACACCTGACTGAACTTCTGGATGAGAACTGCGTCATTGAGTTAAAATATCAAATTTGGCAACAAACAGATAGGAGCAATCTGGTAACTGAAGTAGCTGAGACCGATATCTTCATAGAACAACTCTGCGAAAAACTTGTAAACTTAAAATCTCATGAGTTTTATGCGAAGATGCAAGCATCGTTCATCAAAAATCTCAAAATAACTCTATTGGTTGGAGTTTTCTTAATCATGTTTGATTTCGCGGAAAATTATGCTTACGTTTTTCAAAATGCTATCCAGTCTTCTCACTGGAATAATAATCAGGCATCCATTTTCACAGTAGTTATGTACTACAAAGAGGAAAATGAATTAAAACATGTGAGCACGGAGATCATTTCCGATAACTTACACCATGACACGGTTGCTGTTTATCTCTGTCAAAAATTAATTATTGAATATCTTAAGAAGCATTTTCAACTTGTAAAGATTCATTACGTCACAGATGGAGCACCACAGCATTTTAAAAATAAATATAACTTCGCCAACCTTCTGTGCCACAAAAAAGACTTTGAAATTCCAGCAGACTGGACTTTCCATCCAACTGCGCATGGAAAAGGACCATGCGATGGAATCGGAGGAAATTTAAAGCGACTTGCATCAAGAGCCAGCTTGCAGCGTCCAGCAGATAAGCAGATTCTAAGTGCTCATGATTTATATAAATGGGCCAGAGAAAATTTAAAGGAAACAGTTGTACTCTTCAGTTCTAAGGATGATCATTCAGCAATGACAGTGGAATTAGCAGATCGATTCAGTAAGTCTGTCACAATACCTGGTACTCTCAAGTACCATGCTTTCACCCCTAATGATAAGGGACAGCTGAACCTTGAACGATTTTCCTATGAAGAGAAGAGTGACATTTTTCCTAAACCTAAGCGTACCTTGAATAGGGAGAGTACTTCAAAAGAAAAGAAAAGCAGTAAGAAAAATGGTGAGAAGAAAAGGCGAACCAATTAAAAAGCACTGTGTGGTGAGAGGCAAGAGGATTCATGAAAATTAAACACCCCGAATAGTGAGAGGCGAGGGGACTCACTTAAATTAAGCACCCCGAAGGAGTCTAAAATCGCACTGCCACCTCCACGTGGTAGACTCTGGAAACTATGATTTTACAGATCGTAGGCTGACGACAGGCGTTAATTAATGATTTTTCTGTAGTTGATTCATTTGAAAAAGCACTGTTTATATGTTAACAACGGTTGAATTGTGCACTTATTCATGGAATATTCATTAATAATCAATAATTATCGTAAACTGACGAACTGTAATAGTAAGAAATCATTCATACTGAGAAAAATCAACATCACTTCTGAAAAGGGTAGTTTGCATTTTTTATTTGTTTATAACAAATAATAAATAATATAAACTTACTCTGAACCGCCGACAAACATTCTAAAATGTTTATTAGCTGATTTAATGTCATTCTGAATGAACATGAATGCGTTGAAAGAATGTTAGACTTGAAAACTAGTATGTGGACTACTAAAGGATTGCGTCTGAGCACGAGCATTAGGACTGCCTTCACATCGGGGCCTATATCTCGGAAACTGTTAACTGGACCATTTTTTTGCTCAGGATCTTTTTTGAAGCCAAAAGTTCAAGCTTCCTTTTAAGACTATTTAAAAAAAAATAAAAATACCCCAAGTTGCTAAAAAAGTTAAATAAACAATTGAATTGTTTAAAAAATGCTTAAATTTTGTTTAGTTTTTTTCGTTAATAAAATAGAAGAAAAGAGTAATAAATAACCTTTCGAAAACCCTCATAAAAATTTTAAATCGCTAAAATAGAAAGGAAGTTACAAGCTTTTGAAAATACCCGTGCAGGCGTTGGGGTTGAAAATGTCACCCCCATCACTTGGAGGGGGGTGGTGTTTGTGGTCTATAAATTTGTCGATTAAGTACTATCGGGTAGGTGAACATATTCCCCGAATTTGAAGAAAATCAAAGAACATGACTTTTAAAGTTGGGGCAGTTGAGAAATAATGCCCCATATCAAAAGATTTCACAAAAGTTTTAAAGATTTCATAAAAAATTCATAAAGGTTTCAAAAGAATCCGAGAATTTCAAAGATTTCAACAAGGGTGCAGTACACCAGATTTCAAGAATTTCAAAACATCTCAAACATTTTAAACGATTAAAAATTTTTGAGAAGATTTCAAAAATTTGAGTGATTTGAAACGATTACAGAAGATTTACGAAAGATTTAGAAACATTTCACAAAGATTTCAATGATTTCAAAAACATTACAGATTTTAAAATATTCCCAAAGATTTCACAAAGACGACTCATGTTCGCAAAAAATTAAGAATTTGTTTATTTATGATTCGGCTTTCTTTAAAAATTGTTGGCCAATAGAAAATGAAATGGCTCTTTTTTTACATATATGAAAAACGTTTATTTCATTATTTGATGTAAAAAAAAGGGGGCCTGGAAAAATTTAATTTCTTGACCTGGAAAACGTGGAAAAGACCTGGAATTTTGTTTTTAAGAATCGCTAGACACCCTGGAAATTGTAACTATATCTTTTTTAAAGTCAAAGAGAGACAGATTTACGTTTTACAGTTAAAACTGCAATTATTATTTGGAACAGGGGATTTTGGAAGAGATATCTGTAGTTCTGAATTTAAAAAATGAATTTTCCAAAGGAAATAATATAGTTCTGACTTTGAACAGGGAGTTTTTGAAAAGAATGATAGTTTTGAGTTGGTTCAGGGAAATTTCCAAAAGAATAATAATTCTGAATTATGCCTGGATTTAAAAAAGAATTATAATTCTGACTCGTAACAGCGAATTTTCGAGATAAATGATAACTTTGAGTTGTAACAGAAAAGTTTCCGTAGTAATTATGTATAATTCTAAATTGGATCAGAGAATTGGCGAAAAAAAATTATAATTCGGATCTTTAGCAAGGAATTTTAGAAAAAAATTATCATTATGACTTAGACTAGTCATTTTTTGAGAAGAATTATAATTGAAGAGCGGCAGTACTTTAATTCACGATATTCGTTGAAATTATTATCGTTCAGTGAAAAAAAACATCCCGGTAAAAGAATTTTTTCAAAATGTAATTTTTTATGCAATAGTTTTCAATACGCTTTAAAGTCAAATTTTATTTAAAACTTATTACAAATTTTAATTTAGTAATAATTTTGTCAAGATTTTAGCATTGATATTTCTTAAAATTATTATCATCTTCTGAAACAAAATTTCTCGTTTTTTCGGATTTTTAATTTAAAAACTATGTCGTGCTGTGGTTTCGCGATCTTCAATTTTGATTTGATTGGAACACGATAAGTTTTTTGAATAAAACCTTTGTCATTCATATTCAGCATCTCTAAATCTTGGGAGTATGTTTTTATTTTTGCAAAACTTTGAAAATTTGTTTTTTAATCGTTGTCCAGAAGAATTATAATCATGGCATGGAGCATTGAATTGTCCAAAAGAATTATAATGCTGAGTTAGTGCATGGAAATAAAAAAAATTAAAACTCAAAAAGAAAAATTGACCTTGAGAAAACTGGGAGATAACCGAAAATCGAAAATCATCCGGCTGGTGGACACTCTAATTAATGTGCTTTTGTTTGTTTTGTAGGCTGGGATCGCACTCCATTGTTTATTTCACTATTGAGACTAAGTCTCTGGGCAGACGGTGCAATTCACACATCCTTAAACGCATACCAAGTGCTTTATTTTACGATAGCCTACGACTGGATGCTTTTTGGTCACGACTTAAAAGATCGAATGAACAAGGGGGAGGAGATATTTTTCTTTTGCTTCTTCTTCCTGAAGCACATTCACGACGAAGAGTTCAGCGTCCACTCAAGGGAATACAGGAAAAGGAATTCTGTTGTCTGTCACGATCTCGACTCGCATCTTCGAGACGATGATTACAGTATCCATACGCCAAACATCAAAAGCAGACATTCTGTTCTGCGTAACGATAGTGACTCGCATCTCGACAACGTGATGTTCGATGGCGAATCTGTAGTTGCTCTAAGCTCCGTTAGCTCAAATCTAAGCCTCAACAGTTGGTGCAGTTCCGTTAGTCAGCACAGTCGCGATAGTCAGGACAACAATCCACCTTCTGTTTTTCACTGTAATTCTCAGGAGAGTCAGGAAGAGACTCATAGTAATGGGTAAGTTACCGATTTTTAGTTACTCGGATGTATATTAGGGTGGCCCTTATTTTTCACTATTCAAATTTCTCTGCTCTCCCCCCCCCCCCCCCCCCAGTTATATTTGAATGCAAACAAAAAAAAAAAATCTCCAAATTTGAGCAAAATCGGTTAATATTTAGGGGTCGCGCAAAGACCATGAAGTTTCCCATTGATTTAACATGGGAAAAAGTCAGCTTTTTGTAAATCTAATACTTAAAGGCGATAATATGTTACAAATAATTCCGTGTTTTAATATATTGTTCAGAACTCATCAGAGAATAAGAATCAATCATAAATTTTGATGTTGAATAATTTTAAGCCACTCTTATGGGTCCCCAAAGAAAACTCCATAAGTGACAAATGTGAATTTTACGTAATATTGCGGTTTTTTGACGCTTTTAAAAGTTAAAAAAAAATAAATAATCATTGATCAGTAATTTACAAATATTCAGTCATTTTAACTAGTATTCAATTATTTAAACAATTCTTAATTTGTTTAAACATTTAAGAGTATTCTTAAAAAGAAAAGTAGAACATAAAAATATTTCAGCCTTTCGAAAAATAGCACGCAAAAATATTTAAACAAAACAATTGTTTAAAAAATTTCAATTTGTTTAAACATCCACGATTATTCATAATAAACAAATTAGTACTTAAAAATATTAAAATTTGTCGAAAAATCAGTGATATAAAAGGTTTCGCCTGTTTTTTTAGGTAAAATATTTTTGAACAAATACGTATTATTTACATAATTGTAAAATTATTTAAACAAATTATTGTATTGTTCTTATCGATTAAATAACTCATAAAGTCTAGAAAATACGTTCATTTCGCGAGTTAACTGAAAAAAACAAATATTTGAACAAATTAAAAATTGTTTAAACAATTGAATATTAGTTAACAAATGACTGAATATTCGTAAATTACTGATCAATGATTATTTATATTTAAAAAACTTTTAAAAGCGTCAATAAACCGCAATATTACGTAAAATTCACATTTTTCACTTATGGGGTTTTCTTTGGGGACCCATAAGAGTGGCTTAAAATTATTTAACTTCAAAATTCATGATTGATTCTTATTTTCTGATGAGTTCTGAACAATATATTAAAACACGGAATTATTTGTAACATATTATCGCGTTTAAATATTAGATTTACAAAAAGCTGACTTTTTCCCATGTTAAATCAATGGGAAACTTAATGGTCTTTGCGCGACCCCTAAATATTAACCCATTTTGCTCAAATTTGGAGATTTTTTTTTTGAGTAAAACAAACCTGACGGGGGGGGGGGGGTGACAGCAGAGAAATTCGAGAAAAAAAAATCCACCAAGCATAAATAAGAACCACCCTAATGTATATGCACATCAAGTTTTAGGGTTTTTCAGGGTTGCTACAGATCAGGGAATTCTGGAAAGCCAGGGAGAACCTGAAAGAGTCAGGTAATACTCGATAAACTGAAATTGAAGTTAATTTTATCATTTTTATGAAAATTCGACCTTTTTGTTACAAATTTGTCTCTGGGTTGAAAATATATTTTGGTAAAAAAAAATTCAACTTTTGGGTTGAAAATTTATATTTTCCATTTGAAAATTCAACTGTTTTGTTGAAATTCGTCTTTTTGGCATTAAGTTTGTTTTAATTATTGATTTTTGGTTAAAAATGCAACTGTTATTGGCGTTAAACTTCAAACCTTTTTTGATTGAAATATCAATTATGACGTTTTTCGTTGAAAATTCATCTTTTTTTATTGAATATTCAACTGCTTACCTGAAAGTGGAACTACTTTGTTAAAAAATGTTTTTTTTTCTTGATGATGCTAAATTTTAGTTGAAAAACTTTTTTTTTAATTCGTTTCTTTGGTCGAAAATTTAATTATTTTCTTGAAAATTTGTCGTTTCTTCAATTAAACATTAATTTCCTAATTGAAAACATTCCGTTTTTGTTTGAGAATTTATCTTTTTAGTTTAAAATTCATGTAATTTATTGCCTTAACTTTTTTGTCGAAATTCACTTTTTTGGTTGAAAATTATTTGTTGTTGTTGAAGATTCATTATTTCTTTGTTTGAAAATTGAACTTTTTGTTGAAAACTCGTTGTTTTAGTTTAAACATTCATCTCTTATCGGAGAAATGTCATCCTTTCTGGTTTAAATGCAACTGTTTTTGTTTTCAAATTAAAACCATTTTCTGGATCTTTTTCAATTAAAAATGCATGTATTTGTTTGAAAATTTGACATTTTGTAGAAAATTAATCTTTGTAGTTGAAAATTGATCTTTTTGGTTGAAAATTCAACTATTCAGTTGAAAATTCAACTATTTTGTTGAAATGAAAAAAATCAGAATTAATTTCTTGAATTAAAAATTTAAGTATTTTATTTTTGGTTGAAACTTTATCTTGTTCACTTAAAAATCTATCTTTTTGGTAGAAAATTAATCTTTCTGGTTAAAAATTCAGCTGCTTTGTTGAAAAGTTGTCTTAGGGTTAAAACTTAAAAATTATATTTTTTTGGTAGAAAATTTAACTTTTTTGTGGAAAACTTGTTGTTTTTTCGGTTTAAAATTAATTTTTTAACTGAAAATATAACTATCATGCTTTTGTTGGAAAATGTATCTTTTTTTATTTAAAATTCAACTATTTGGCTGAAAATTCCTTTTTTTGTTTGGCTGATGATTCATCATTTCAGTCGAAAATTCATGTTTTTGGTTAAAAAATCAATTATTTTAATAGAAAATGCATTTTTTTTTTGCTTCAAAATTCGAAATTTTGTACATTTTTTCTTTACTGAGTGAGAACTCTCAGTTGAAAATTTAACGCTTTTGTTGAAAATTTCTCTTTTTGGTTTGAAAATGAACCTGTTTTTATTAGGGATTGAACCAGCTTTTTTGAAAATTCATATTATTCGGTTTAATGCAACTGTTTTTTATTGAAAATTAAAAACAAATTTGATGAAAATATTAACTATTACACTTTTTGTTGAGAATTCTTATTACTTTCATTGAAAGTGTAACTATTTTGAAGTTGTTTAATTATTCCATTTTCGTTGCGAAACTTATCGTTAATTGAAAACTTAACTTTTTGATTGAAAATTCGTTTTTTTTGGTACAATATTAATTTTCTTGGTTGAAAATTCATATCTTTGTTGATAACCCCTTATAAAATTCTGGTTGAGTGTTGGCATTAAAACTCTTTGAGATCAATTTTGAAACAACCTTTGTTTTTCATCAACATTATTGATCTCCTGATAGGTGTAAGGTTGTTTTCATACCGGGAAGGGCAATTTATAATGGTCAGGGAAAACGAAAAATCAATCAGGATAAAGTCAGGGAATGTCGAAATTGGGATTTTGTAGCAACCCTGTTTTAGTATGTGCGAACTGATGAATTTGTGTTTTCAGGAACGTCGTGCCCTGGACTTTTTATAACTCTCCAAACAAAGAGGGAAGTGGCAATGGATCGCGTTCTCCTTTTCCTGCAAATAGGACATCACCAGTTGCTGTTCCCGTACCTGGTCATCTTCGACAGAGAAACGAGTCTTCATCTTCCGGAGGATCTTGGCAGATGATTTCCGGGACTGGAAGTTTGCGTGGTTCAGCTACAGCAAATGCTCTGCTCTCCGAAAATCTCGCATCTAGTTTAGCGTGCAAGCCTCTTTGCGAAACTTGTACTGGATATGCGTCTCAGGAATCTAGTACGACGATCGTCGATGATGATGCTTGCACACAATTAAAGTAAGCATAAATGACTCTCCTAATTTCGCTTTTTTTTTTCAAAATATCAATTTAGTGGGTGGGTATATAACTTTTACAACTGGCGTATATTACGGTGGAGATTTAAAGGACTGGGAAATATTTTTTCTCATTTTTTCAGACCTAAATAATTTCTAAATGATCACAGAAAAGTAATTTCTAAATTTGTGAAATGTACACGAATCTATAGGGACTTAAATTTCCTCCCAAAAATGAACCCAAAAATTCATAAATATTATGAATTTTTGGCACTTTTTTGGATAAATCGTCGATTTTTCTCACAATGAATGGTGTGTGTTTTAAAATTAAAATGCAATTATTTACGTTTTCAAGCTATAAATTAAATCCAATGTTTTAAAGTTTGAATTGTTTCATTGCACATTTGCATTCAAGCATTTCAATTTTCAAATATTTGTGAATTTCTTATTCTAAATTATGAATTCAAATTTCAAGTGATAAAATTAGGTATAGTTATAATTTCAATTTTTTTATGTTGGAAACTTTAAAAAAGAAACTATTTCTTCATATGTTTTGAAATCTTCGCGAAGTCTTTGAAATTATCAAACTCTGTGAAATCATTGAAATATTTCTGAATTTTTGTTTTACAATCTTTTGAAACCTTTTCGAAATCATTGATAGGCTTCATAGTGTTTCCCATATTCCCATCTTTCCCCCTTCTTTAATGAATTCCTCTTTTTTCCTCTGTTTTGAAGAAACTTCCCTCTTTTTTTTGTTTTTTCTGAATGCGAACTGAATTAATAGAACCCAGATAGAAAATCCAACTATTTTTGGTTCAGAATTGATCTCTTTTGTTTAAGAATTATCTTTTCTTTTTTGTTGAAAATACAACTGTCTTCTAACAAAATCTTCTTTTTAATTCAACTATTCTGTTGAAAATTAAACTGTTTTTGGTGGAACTTTAATCATTTTTGTTTGAAGATCTGATCATTTGTTTGAAAATTCGTCTCTTTTGTTTGAAAGTATAACTTTATAGCTGTAAATGCAGCGGATTGGTTGAAAAAGCTTGAAGAGTCCAATCTTTTGTTGAAAATTCATCTCTTGGGTTACAAAATTCATTTTTTGTGGTAGAAAATTTAAATGTTTTATTAAGAAATGATATCTTTTGGTTAAGGATTTAACTATATTGTAGAAAATTCGTTTTTCTTTGGTTCAAATGTCATCGTTTTAACTGAAAATGTAGCTATTCCATTTTTATTGAAAATTGATCTATTTTGCTTGAAAATTCAACTATTTGGTTGAAGATTCTAGTAGTTTCTTGAAAATTGTTTTTTTTTTTTTTTTTTTTTTAAATTAATCATCTTGTATGAAAATGTATTTTTTGGCTGAAAATTCAAATATGCTTGGTTTAAAGTAGAACTACTTTGTTGAAAATTCATCGCTCTGTTTTAAAACTTAACTATTTTTATGAAAATTCTTTTTTTTTTTTTTTGGTTGAAAATTCATCTCTTGTGTTGAAAAATTAATATTTTTTGTTGCAAATTTAACTAATTTGTTAAAAATTAATCACATTTAATTGAGGACTGATCTATTTTGTGGAAAATTTGTATTTTTTGGTTGAAATATCAACGATTATATTTTTTGTTGAAAATTAATCTTTTTTGGTTGAAAATTCAACTACTTGGTTTAATGTTGAATTACTTTCCTAACAAATAATTTATTTGGTTGAGGATTCATCTCTTTGGTTGTAAATTGAACCTTTTTAAAAATATTCATGTTTTTTTTCCAGTTTGAAAATCACTTTTTATTACTGAAAATTTAACTATTCCACTTTTTGTTGTATATTGATATTTTGTAGTTGAAACTAAACAGTTTGGTTGAAAATTCGTCTTTTTTGTTTGAATTCAACTATATTTTATTCAAAAGTTAAATCTTTTTGGGTTGAAATATCAACTTTTACATTTTGCGTTGAAAATCCATCTTCGGTTGAAAATTTAACAATTCTGTTGAAAATCGAACTGTTATGTTAAAAATGGGGTTTTCTTGGGTTGAAATGTTATTGTTTTAACTAAAAATTTCATTAGTCTGTTTTTGCTTAAAAATTGATCTCTTTTATTTGAAAATTCTACTGTTTGGTTGAGAATTGGTAAAAAATTAATTATTTTTGTTAAAAATCCATTTTTTTCCGTTGAAAATTCAAATATACATGATTGATTGTCTGATTTTCCAAAAATTAATTTTTTTGTGGTTGAAGATTTATCTCTTTGATTAAAAATTGATCTATTTTGTTGAAGAGTTGTCTTCTTTGGTTCATTAAAACTATTTTTTGTTGCATGTATGAGTACATAACAAATTTACAACTTAAAACAGTATACTATTCACTTATAATTATATAAATAATTTTAATACAATAATATAATAATAATAAATAAAATAAAATTCAACATTTTTTGTGAATTAATCAAATGACCTGTTTTGTTGAAAATTCGTTTCTGCAATATGTTGTCTATATAATATGTAAGTTTATTTCAAAGAATTTATTCCTCTATTTCCGTGAAGAATAACCCTATTTCCCCTGGTTTGTGAGCATTTTGGGCGGTAAAGTCTGCATTGAAATATTTGAAATCATTGAAATCTTGCTAAAATATTTTAATTTTTTGCGAAATCTTTCTGAAATCCGATGTATACTCAAAAGTAGAGTGGTCAAGCCGTCGCTAAAAATTGAAATTATTTAGTACTTAACGTTTTAATACACCTAACTTTGAAATTCTGCACTGCTTCTATTTACAATAAATGATTCAATTTGAATTTCAATTACAACTGTTTCAATATTGAAGACCTAATTTAAAACGTAAAAAGTTTAATTTCCAAAAACGTGAATCAAATTCAGCAATATTTTGAAAATCTTTCGCATACAAATTATTTTGTCTTGAACCTCTTTAAAAATTGTAACTGTTAAAAAGCTTTCAATTTGAGTATCTAATTTCCAATCCTACAAGTTTAAATTATTTAAATGAAAATTTACCAAAATTGCTTAATTTAAGCTATAAAAATACTGATTGAAAACGATTTTCTTTGTTGCAGGATGAGGAAAGAAAGGTTACAGTGTTTACGAAATCTATTTTATGGCGCTTACAATACGGTTGGATTCAAAGCGAAAGAGTTTCCCGAGTCTAGTGGATTCGGTCAGTTTCTTGGCAATTTCGCTGAGAAAGTAGGATTCATCTCTGTTCAACGCACAAGTTTGTGACCGAAAAATGTCGCTAAGACATCGGTTTCCCCACAGAATCATGAATTTGTTATTGTTGACTCTTTAATTCAACTCAGAATTTTATAAACTTATGTCGGATATTAAATAATTGTACATTATGGTTTATTTGGGTAACGTGTCGTCGCATTTTGATGCGGGGCAAATGTACGAAACATAATAAACTTGATATTTTTCTACATAAATATCTTTTATTTTCGTAAACTTAGCTTTCACAAATAGTGTTACTTTAGTAGTTTAAACTTCAAGAGCCTAAATCTTTCAATTTGTAAATAATGGTATAACCAAATCCTAAAAATCGTATCTACATAGCCAATGTTATATGTACATCACATTTATCACTAGGTTTTGTTTCTATTAATTTTTAATAATCTGAATTCTGGGAATGTTATATGTTCATGAGATGAACAATTCTCGACGGGAGAACGTGCTCTCGACAAAGAGGACATCGAGCTCTTGTGCGGAGCCACTCGGCGAGACAATTCCAGCAAAATAAATGACCACAAGGTGTTGCAGTCGTTGGCATTTTCTCTAAACATAACTGGCATTTTGTACTCGTGCTGGATTCGATCCCATTGATATCGCAATTGTCCTCTAATCTGGGATCTTTTTGGAAAAGTCTCAATAGGAATTGAACAAGGGTTGCAACTCCTAATAATCTTAAGCCCCAACTTATTCCATCAGTAGGACGTCGTCCATAAATCTGAAATTAGAAGGACCAAATTATGATTCAACTTTTAATCACAATTAAAATACAATATAAGTTCTCAATCAGTGCGAGTTTACCCATGAGGCAAACGCCTAGGGGCGCCCAAAGGTGGGGCGAAATTAAAAAACGAGGTTCAAAAGGCAGAAGTAAATTCTTGGCCGATTTTGGCTTTTTCTTTCATTGCATTATCAATCGCGCGTGTAGTTTTTCGATTTGAGAGGAAAAACAATTTTTAATACAAAACAAAAACTTTGAAAACTATTAATTTTTAAAGTTCATTTGTTTTTCAGGTGATAGACCCAATTTCCTAAGATTCTTGACAAAATTCAAAAATGCTTTTGAAGATTTCTACCAAAAACGATTTTATTTTAAATCAAAAAGAGTAGAGCGTATCCAAAAATAAGGAGTTTCAACAAAACAGTTGGATCCTTACAAAAAAAAAACAGAATAATTTTCAATTTGCTTTATCTTTACTCAAAAAGATTAATTTTTTGCCAAAACAGACGAATTTTTTAAAAATAGATGAATTTTCTACGAAGAAGATTAACTTTCTAACAAAAAAGACGATTTTTCAACGAAATATGTAGTTAAATTTTCAATCAAATAGATGAATTCAAAACTAAAATGATAAATAAAAGTAAATAGTTGCATTTCCAACCAAAAAAGACCAAATTTTTACCAATGGAGATGAATTTTCAACGAATAATGTAATGTATAATTGATACAACAACCAAAAAGGATTTTTATTTTAAAATACAAGGAGTAGATCTTATCCAAAAAAGACGAATTTTCTACAAAGCATTTGAATCCTCAAGCAGAAAATACTAATTTTCAATCAGCTGTATTTTTTACCAAAAAGGCTCCTTTTTTGCCAAAGGAGTCGAATTTTCAAAAACTAGTTAAATTTTTTAAACTAAAAATATGAATTTTTATCTAAAAATTTCAGTTTTTCAACTAATTAGATGAATTTTCCACACACAAAAAAATAATTTTTTACCAAAAATACGAATTTTCAACAAAACAGTTACATTTTCAACAAAAAGAGATTAATTTTGAAACATTTATTAATCTATCTCAAATTATTTCTGCAATTCACAAAAATATCTAGAAATAAAAAAATTGTCTAAAAATCTTGCAGATTTTTTTCTTCACATTTTTTTCGAAATCCTAAAAAAAGATCTTAAAAAGCTTCGAAATTATTGTTTGAAATCTTGAAAAATCGACATTTTGTTTTAAACTTTTTGAAATCTTTTAAATTTCAAATTATGTTTGAATCTTTTTGCTCTAATCCTTTTTAATATCTTTTTTAATTATTTAAATTTTTCCTAACATTGTTTTTAAATTCTGCAAATAAAAACAGTTGTTTTAAAATCTTCAAGATTATTTTTTGACAATTTTTGAGAGTCTTTTGAAATGTTTAAAAATCTTTTTTAATATTCTCTTAAAATTCATTTTTCAAAATAAAGAATCATTTTATATTTTTCCAGGAATTTCAAGATTTTTACATTCTCAGTCATGAGAGTGTAACATATTATGTAATAGTCCAAACTCTCGATCTCTAGTTCTGAACGTTTCGGCACTTACAAGAGTCCGAAAATCAGGAAATTTTGTCGGGCAATCTGTCTGACATTTTTAATTTTGATGAAAATTCAAGAAGTGATATGCTTTTTAACATTTTTGAAAATATTCAGAAAATATTTTTTAAAAACTATTTTTCTGATAGATTAAGAAATTTTAATCAAAATTTTTTTCTAGATATTAAATATGTTTGAAAACTATCCTCCAGAAAGTTTTCGATTAGAACAAAATTCAAAAAGTTTTACCAATTTTTGTCAAAGTTTTTAACACATAACAAAAAACTGGCAAATTGTCCTCATGGCATTTTTAATTCCGATGAAAATTAAAAAAGTTATGTCTGCTTTAAAACATTTTGAAAATGTTCAAGAAATAGAAAAAAAAAACTATTTTTCTGATATATAAAGAAATATCAATAAAGATTTGTAAAGATATCAAATATATTTCGAAACTATCCTAATAAAATTCAGAATTATCTTAATGATATTTTTCAATTGGACACAAACTAAAATTTTTTAGATAATTTTAAAAGAACGGAATCGAAATGTGTAGTCGAGACCTGGCGGACCCTGGCACTGACCGCCATGGTACTTTTTTCAAAGTTGTGGAGGTGCCAGGCCGCTTCCTTATCGCACGAAAAATTGTTCTACGCAGTATTAAGAATTTAATTTAAAGACAGTATGGACTTTATATAAGCAATGCGTCAGAAAAAAATATATTTATCACAATGTACCATAGATTATATCATTATTTGGAATTTCCTGACTACAGTGACGCATGTTTCGGGGATTTTTCCGACTTATAAATTGATACTGTTGACCGAATTCCTTATAAATCGCGCAGATAACCTATGATGAAGTCATAGAAGTCAGATTTTTTTCAGACCGTTTTTCTCTTGATTTTTTCTAAATTTGTCCTAATGTAAAGAGTATATTTCATAATATTCTGCCCTGTGCCTTCACGAGAAGAGAGAATAACGATTTTTTTCAACTACAATTTGATGGTGTCATAAAAAAGTAAAGAATAAAAAAAATCAATACGTATTGGTTTTTCATCACAAAATAAAATTGTATTGTTGCGAAAAAAATGAATCTTTCAGGATTTTATACGTATTTTCGCAAAAATGTATGACTGAATATACTTTTTACATTAGGATGAATCCAAACAAAAAAAATATCAAGAGAAAGAAGGTGGGATTTCGAATAAATTGACTTTGAATATTTTCAGGAAAAACGCGCCCATTTTGTCACTTTTAAACTTTTTTAAAACTTTCTAACGGATTCCGAAAGATAAATTCTATTGAAACAGAAAGAAAAATGTAAATACCTGAATTAGATTAAAAATATCACACCGTTAACAAAAATTTTGACTTTTTTTTGATAATCCGCGTTTTCAATTTAAAATATTCAAACACTCATAACTTTGCTGTAAATGTTGTTAGTAAGTCTTACAGCAGCTGGCTTATTTTTTTTATTACTATCTTAATACTGCTAAAATCCTTAAAAAGTTTCAAAATTTTATTTCGTAATCTTCCAAAATCTTTTAAAATGATTCGAATTTTTATTATAATGTTTTAAGATTTTCTAAATATTTGAAAAATTGCCGTAATATCTTCCATATTTCTTTTTTATATGTTTAGAAATCATTTGAAATGTCGAAATCTTCAAAAATCTACATTTTCCTTTACATTTTTTGAAATCTTCTCAAGATTGAAGTTATGTTCGAATCGCATCACTGGCAATATAATTGAAGGAAAACTAAGAGAGACAATTATTTCTGTTTGCCTTTACACGTGCATACAGGACATTTTTTTTTATAACATGTACGTATAAAATAAACAATCAGTATCGAATAAAAAATCATTATTGCCTGATATATTTGGTAACATAATTTAAAAAGATTTAATAGAAAATAAAAACAAATGTAAATGTTTGAGGAGGGGAGGGGGCACCTGAAAATGTAATTATTTTTTAACTTCAAGGGAATTTTGTTTAATATAAAAATTTACCTTGGCGTAATCCACACCAGCTATTCTTTTTCCTAAACTGTAATATCGTCCAAAAATATAAAATAAGCCACGGTGAGCAAGAATGAACAAAGGTACCACAGCACGTAATTTAGAAAGAAAATTGTTGAAAAATGCAACTGCTGCAGGAGTTAATTCACTGTGGGGATGATTTATTGAAGCTTGTAGTCTTTCCAGGATTCTCAGAAATGCTTGTTCTCCAAAACACTCTAAAACTGCAGCTAATATCCTTGCCTAAATGATAAATCGTATATTTTAATTGGTAATATCTGGGAGCGTTAAAAAACTACGTCACGCTATTTTTAATACTTTTTCACAGATCATCGAGTGGGGAGCTTCACATGATGACTTTGTGAGGCTCTTCACTTGGGGTGATCGCTAGAGAGATTGATCAGCAACCTGGTTCGGGGCAGTGTTGCGGACCGAACGTTTTATTTAAATAAATAACATGAATGACGTCATGAATACGAACACCTCATCCACTTTAAGTCAATATTTGTCTTTTTATTTTATTCATGGTGATTTTTCACAGAAATATGAAAATAATAGAATAATAATAGAATGACTTTGCAACAAAACAGTAGAAATTTAAAGAAACAAATTAACATTAGATCAAACAGTTGCATTTTCAACCAAAAAGTCGAACGTTTAAGCAAACGAGACAAATAGTTTTAAGCCAAATCGTTGAATTTTCAATCAAATAGTTCAATTTTCAAAAAAATAACTTCAACCACAAAATATTTCATTTTCAACAAAACAGATGAAGTAACCAAGTGTTTAAATTTTTGACTTACATAGATAAATTCTGAAGCATATAGTTGAATTTGAAACGAAAAGAACATTAATTATCTAACAGTACGACCAAAAATTTAAATTCTTAACCAAAAAAGATTTTTCAGCCAAGAATGACAAAAAATGTCAACTAAATTGTTGAATTTTCAAGCCAAAAAGACGCATTTTCTACAAAATAATTGAATTTTTATACCGAAAATATATATTTTTTAACAAAGACTTTCATTTATAAAAAAATAATTGAATTTTCAACCAGGAAAGATTTTGCATTCAAGATTGAAAGAAAGTTTAAACTTAACTGTTAAATTTGTTAAAAAAGGCAAATTCTTCAAAAAACAGTTGAATTTTCAAACCAAATATATGAATTTTCAAAGTAGAATGCAAATTATCCAGAAAAAGCTGCATTTTTAATATGAAAATATGAATTTTCGAACCATTAAAGCCATTTTTTCAGAAAATAGTGGAATTTTCACCCAAAAAATATATATTTTTAACAAAAAAGTTCATTTCTCGTACAAAAATTTAATTATCAGTCAAATAGTTGAATTTTCAACCAAGAAGTTAAATTTTCAAGCCGAAAAGATGAATTTTCTACAACGTAATGGAATTTTCAATCAGAAAGGGAAATTTTCCACACAATAGTTGAATTTTCAACCCGATAATGTGAATTTAAGAATAAAAAGTTAATTTTTTAACCAAGTAGTTGTATTTTATATGAAAATAATGAATTTTTCAACCGAAGAAGATGAATTTTGAAGAAGACAGTTGATTTTTTATCTCAAAATTATACATAAAAGTTAATTTTTAGCAAAGGAGTGGAATTCTCAACAAATAGTTGAATTTGCAGTTGAAAAATGAATTGAAAAAAAATGTTTTCCACAAAATAGTTCAATTTTCAACCAAGAGAATAAAGAGATGGATCTTCAACTAATAAAATTAATTTCTAACAATCTAGTTTATATATCAACCAAGTAGTTGCATTTTTAATTAAGAAGATTAATATTTTACCAAAAAGAGACGAATTTGCAACAAATGTACATACATTTTCAACCAGTAATGAAATCATTAAATTTTCATTAAAAGAAAATAAATTTTCAACCAAAAAGGAAGAATTTTCAACAAAATAGTTATATTTTCTACCAAAGAGATGGATCTTCAACCAATACAATGAATTTTGAACGTAGTAGTTCAACAATCAATTGAGCAGCGAAATTTTCAACCAAAAAATAACGAATTTTCAAAAAAATAGTTCAATATTCAACCAATAAAATGAATGTATGACAAACTGATCAATTGTCAACCAAGCAGTTGAATTTTCGAGTTTGTAATGGAAAATTTAACAGTTGAACTTTCAACTAAAAACGATCAATTTTCAGTCTAAACTAGAATAGTTACATTTTCAGTTAAAACACTTAAATTGAAAAAAACAACAAAAAAGAGGAATTCTTCAATAAAAGGTGAAGAAGAGAAAGAGTGTAAAGTATGTATTGAGATCCTTTACTTGAAAAATAAAACAACCACTTTCCATTTTTTCAAGCAATTAAAAAAATCGTTTTTCACATTTTCCATACGTGTCACAAATCGTCACAAAATCAGTTAACCCCCTGCCACGGGTAGTATATGTCGTAGTTTTTGAACAACCCCTATTAGACTCCCATGCCATTCAAAAATAATAAACTATAGTATAAAAAAATAACTTACACTCAATGATGGGACTTTACGAGCATCCAAATCAGCTTGAACAATCCCTGTATACTCTTCTCCAAGAGTTTGATTTCCCATTCCGGAAGTGAGAACAAAATAGGCAAATCTTGCAGGGACATCCGATTGCATAAAATGTAACAGCGATCTATATCCTTTGAATCTAGTCAGCAAATCAGATAATTTTTCACTCAAATTTGTCACAAAATCATTGTCTCTTTGAGTTGAACGCAGAATTTCTGCCTGATTTGCAGACTTCAATTTTCTTCCTGCTCGCTTCTTATCGCTCTCCATATTTACGGAATGTTTTTCTTTAATTCTACTACAACCTTAAATCATTTTTGTCAAGGTATAAAAAAACTGGAACTTCTATTTCAAAATCTCCCGCTATTATTGTGATACAAGCCTGAGAAAAATGCACATAACCTGAAAATATGTTTAAAAGGTCTTCTTTACTCCAAGAGAAGTGTTTCCAATATTCAAATTAACATTTTTGTTACACAGAAAATCTCAGTAAGTACTGGGATCACAAAATTTTCAGAAAATCTTGATTTGTGGATGTTTTTAATTGAAAAATGACAAGTTTGACATGTTTTTGTTATGAACTTTGACTCGACTGTCATAGAACTGCTGCCAACATGACAGCTCCAAATTTTTGGAATAAATCTTTCTTGAGAATTTTTCAAAAATAATTTATATAGATTATTTCGATTGAACTCGTACATATAACAATTATTATCGACATCCTTTGTGGTTTTGTGATCAGAAGGAATGCGAATGCGTGGGTGAAAATCAGCCATTTTGGATTGTGGGTACAAAAGCACTGCTGCCACTTTAAAAATCCTGCAAATTTCGTTCTAACTCATCTAAAAATCCCACGAAATGGTAAACTATCCTACAAATTTCGTTGAACATACCTAAAAAGTACAAAGAAGAAGCTAAAATACTTTCGGGTCAATCTTAATCAGCCGAATGCAACATCAATTAATCCCAATTTGAATTTCGCGCTCTGATAGCCTGCAGCGCCTTCGTGAGTCGAGTGTCCAAACTTTATAACCTCACACTCAGCGGCGTAAAGCAAACGAGCAGAGAGGCATCGCCCTAGATAACGGTTTGTGGAGTGTCTCTCGTTGTCTGTACACTTATAAATTACGGTGTGTATCGTCCCCAGGAAAGAAAAACCCGTCATCGTTTACCTCAGTTTTGGTCCGGTATTTGCTTGTGACTCCAAAAAATCCGCCTTCGACAATTCTCCCACACAGTGGGCTTGTGTTGGATCAAGTGACACACTAGCCGCTTCTCGGGTAGTATACGTGCATTCGACTTATAAAGTGTACATTATTTTCTCTCCATGAACTCATGGCGGTGCAGTGACCAACCGAACAGCGTGGCAGGAAGCGATTAATCGCCGGAGAATCTGTGAAACAGGATAGGGAAAACTGAGGCTGGATTTTACGGCGAGGACCTAAAACATCGTTGCGAAAAGTGTGGGTTCGTCGTGCGGGATAGGCAGAAGGTGAGTGATGAATATATACATGCATATACCTCTGTCTGCTGAGGTTTCCCTAAAAAAAAAAATTAAACAAACAAAAAAGCTCCACCCCCGCGTGGGGCTTTCGACAGTGATCGGAATGCCGAGGACCCCCAGCACCGGAAATTGGCGCTCCCGCGCGTTTCTCACGTTTAAAACACTGAAAAAAAATTCTCCCCTGGCAGACGCCTCCGCGAATCACGTTAATGTTACCTAATTCGGTTAATTGCGAGACCGGCGCCGATTTCGTTGCTTCACTTTCATGCCTCAAGACCTAAGGTCAAGTTATAGTTAATTATTTTGATAAGACGTTATTTTCGTGAAACAGTTTTGAAATATTTGTCAGGATTGGGCTTCATGTTCTTGGGGGTTCTATTTTTTGGTTTCTTGCGCTTGGTCTCGTCTCATCAATGACTCATGAGAGTCATCAAGGCAGGAAATAACTCCCCGAAGAAAGGAAAACCGATAAACCTCTGTGAGCCTGTAAATGCCTAGCCCCTATATCCTTAATTTTCTGTTGCCACTGTAGTGCCCCTATTTTCAACAATTCCACCTCTATTTCCAGTCGTCAATGAATGGGTGAAAATTAAAAAAAATGACAATATATCCCTGGAATAATATGCGATTGTGTTTGGAGAAATAACTTTCTTAATTACAGGGTTTTATTAAGGCTATCTTTTCCAATAATATGCGATGTCATTTATTTTTAGTTCACCCCGTATCAAAATAAACTCGATTATTTATTAGTAAATGTCATCTGGTAATGTGTCCCTGACTACCTTTCTCAAATGTATGGCGTTATGTATTTTAAAAGGAAGCTTGAGGTATGATTTTTAAATACAAGTATTTTTTCAGAATTAATTACAGAAATACAAAATGAGGCTGTTTTCTCGTTTGCTATTATAGTGTGAGAGTTATAAATGATTAATTTAATTTTAGAGCCTGGTCTCCATTTACACATTTAAATTTATTAATAATTAAAGATCCTTGAATATATGTTTATGAAGAAAATATTAAATTGAATAGGTTTATGAAGAAATTAGTGATAAAAGCATTTACTTATTACCAGTAAAGCACTTAATTGATAGGTTACTCCAGATTAAAAATATTCCTTTAATTAATAAAAACAAATATATTGCATAAATTTGTCATCCGGTAACACAAAAATTATTTTCAAGGAGTGACGTTAGTTGAAAATGGGATATAATCCAGCTTCCCCTCAACTTTTAATTTAAAATTATTTGAAATAAATTTAAAATAATATTTTACTCTTATTATAACAATGTTATTACAACATGAAAGTGATTTCTAAACATATAATCTAAATAAATAAAAGTTAAAATACGAAACTAATTAATGTTTTATTAAAATGAATCTATACTTAGCAAATTCCAATCTAAAAGTATGACGAAATAAGAATTATTAGTATAAATAACCTGTGAAATTCCATGAAATCTAATGATATTTCTTGAAATCCTGGAAAATTTATTGAAATACCTTTAGAACCTTTAAAATCGCTGAAATCCTCGGAAATCTGATAAAATTCTTTAAAACTTGGAATCTTTTCAAATATCCTAAAATTTTATATGCTCTATAAAGTGGTTTTATATCTTCTAAAATCACTTGAAATTTTTCAAAGCTGTTAAGAATTACTGGAGGTTTTTCAAAATACTTTTCAAATCCTTTGACATTTCTCAAAAAAAAGGTATTGAAATCTATTGAAAAATTTTTTGAATTGTTTAAAATGTACTAAAAAGTTAAAAATCTTTGGGAATATTTAAAAATCTTTGCAATCCCTTCAAATATGATAAAATCCCGTGAAATGACATGGAATCTGATTATATTCCTTAAAATCACTTGCAATATTTGAAGTCCAATTAAATCCCTTGCGATCCTGGAAAATTCCTTATTGAAAGCCTTTAACATCCTTTAAAATTATTCTAATCCTCGGAAATCTTATAAAGTTCCTTTGAAAGCAGATCTAATTGTGGAGTATTTTTAGTTTGAAGCGTTCGAAATCGAATAGTTTCAACTTAACAATTCACCATCGCAAGAATATTCTAAATATAAAATCATGCCAGTGATACCATGGAAAATTCACGGAATATTGTTGGCCAGGGAAAATCAGGGATTCAAAATTTTGCAACCTCAGGGAATTCCTATCAAGGAAACTTTATATGACTACCAAGGATAATACGTTTAAAAAATACATAGCAAATTCATCCTTTTGGATTTAAAATTCATCTTTCTTTGTTGGAAATTCAACTCTCTTATTAAAAAAATCGTATTTTTGGCTTGAAAATGCAACTGCTTTTACTTAAATTAAACTTCAATTAAAACAAGTTTGAAAATTCGACCAATTGGTCGGGAATTAATGTTTGTAGGTTGAAAATTCAGCTATTTCGTTAAAAATTCCACTTTTTTGTTGAGAATTCGTCTCTTTTGTTTGAACATTTACCTATTTAGTTTTAAATGTAACTGTGTGGTTAAAAAATAATTTTTTGGCTGTACCTGCATAAATTTTATTTCAAAGAATTCATTTCCCTACTAATCTCCATTTCATGGAGAATAACCCTATTTCCCCGGTTTTGAAAAAAAAGGTTGAACTGTGAAGTCTATGTATTAAAGATTCTGTATTCAAAGTCTGCAAAGATTTGAATTCTGTACTTCACATATTCATGACCTTTATTTTTATCCTTAGAAGTAGAAGTTTAGAATATAGATCTTCGGAGCCAAAATTTTTGAATTTTAAATGTGATTCTGGCTGACACATCTGATTAATCTGGGTTCTTGAATTTCCTCTCTTCGATTTTGCTTCTCCCTTATTTTATTATTGCTTTCTAGACTTCTCTCGGTCTTTCAATTGAAACCATACTAATTATGCGCAAGGTCAATAAGACGACGATCTTGTCGACTCCGAATGTGGCGGACGAATTGGGAGTTCATTCACAATCAGCTTTTGCCTTCCCCACACGTGCTATCGAATTATAGTTGGAGCTCATTCCGTGGACTATTTCGTCAGTGTCAAACACTGTCGCCAAATTTTTCATCGACTCTACTTTCACGAGAAAGTGATAAAGTGAACACGGGGACTGGACATGTGTTTCAGATGTGAGAGATGTGTTTGGAATGTGTGTCCTGGACCGAACCGCCTTGACGTTATTGGCCTTATACTGCTATTTTCTGCAAAATTAAGTCTTGCTAGAAGAAAGATGGTTTTAATATTGATTTTGTTGGTTTTTTATTATCTTTATCATAATGGTTTTGAAAGAATGCAGATGATAATTAATATTAAGAGGGCATGGCTTAGATTCTTAGACTTCTTAGAGTAACAGGGTTGCTTACAGGTTAGTCAGGGAATTCCAGAATGTTAGGGAATTTAAAACTGGTCAGGGAGCGTCAGGAATGTCAGGGAAAATCTGACAGTCCTGGAATTTTCGATGAGTTGAAGTTAAAGTTTATTTGATTGTTTTGTTAAAAGTTCAACAATTTTGTTGAAAATTCATTCTTTTTGGTTAAAAATGCAGTGTTTAGTATTGAAAATTCAACTATTTTGGTAGAAATTGCTGCTTTTTTTGTTAAAAATCACAATTGCTTGAAAGTTGATCTGTTTCGGTTGAGGATTCAACTACGTTGTTGAAAATTCGTCTTTTTATTGAAATTAAAATCTTTTCTGTTGAAATATCAACTATTACATTTTTCGTTCAGAATTAATATTTTTTGGATTGAAAATTCAACTAACTTGATTGAAAGTGGAACTGCTTTATTAAACATTCATTATATTGGTTGGTGATTCATCATTTTAGTTATAAACTTTTTTGTTCAAAGTTTTGTTGAAAATTATTTTATTTTAACTAACTTTTGAACTGATAACTGATAATTTAACTATTCCACGTTTGATTAACAATTTATCTTCTTCAGTTGAAAATTCGTCTTTTGTGTTATAATATTAAACTCGTTGGTGACTATTTTGTCCTTTTGGTTGAAAATTCATTATTTTTTTAAATTAGAAATTAGTTTTTTCATGGGTAATTAATGTTATGAACTGAACATTTAACTATTCCATTTTTTGACGCAAATTTGTCTTTTTTATATACATTTAATTTACTTGGTTAAAGAATTAACTGTTTCATTGAGAATTTATGTATTTTGTTAAAAATTTGTCTTTTTTTTTGTAGGAAATTTACACAGATGGACAAAAATGACATCTTTTTTGTACAGAAAGACCGGACTATGTGACCCCAAAAAATTTTGGTATCCTAAAACCGAATCTGTTATCCAAATTTTTCCTATACATCAGGTTTTTGAGATATCCTAACCTAAGAGTGCAAAAATGTCTATTTTGAGCCATATTTGAGGCAATATAACACGATCAGCATTTTTATTCTACAAGCTGCTAACGCTATCGTTTAGCACTTCTGTTTAGCTTTCACTTACATTTTTAATCATCTCAAAAAGATTTTTTTCTCTCCGAGATATGACACACACACAATTTTATTCGCACTAAACGATAGCGTTAGTAAGTCTTAGAAAAAAATGCTGATCATGTTATATTGCCTCAAATATGGCTAAAAATAGTAATTTTTGCTCTTTTAGGTTAGGATATCTGAAAAACCTGACGTACAGGAAAATTTTGGACAACGGATTCGTTTTTAGGACACCAAAATCCTTCAGGTTCACATAGTCCGGTCCTTGGGTACAAATTTTGTCGGCCTTTGTTATCTTTGGGTTGAAAATTCAACTATTTGATTAAAATTTTATTTTTATTATTGAAGATTCGTTATTTTAGTTAAAAATTTATTTCTTCGGTCGAAAATTCAACTATTTTGTTGAAAATTTTCTTTTTCATCTAAAAAAAATTAATCTAAAATATAACTATTCCATTTTTGCTTAAACCTTTATCTTTTTTAGTTGAAAATTCAGTATTTTGGATGAAATTTTGTTCTTTATTGACTGGAAAACCTCTTTTGGTGGAAAATTCAGCTCTTTTATTGAAAATTCCTCGTTTTGGTTTGAAAATTAGTCTCTTTGATTGAGGATTCAACTAATCTGTTGAAAATTCTTATTCTTTGGTATAATTCAACTTTTTTGTTAAAAATTCCTTTTCTTTTGGTTGAAAATTATTTGTTTCAACTGAAAATTTAATTCTTCCATTTTTGTTTCAGATTTTTTTTTTTTTTTAGTACAAAATGATCTATTTGGTTTAAAATGCATGTATTTAGGTATGTCTTACGTAATTTTTGGATGCTTTTTTATAAAATTCTGTATGACTGTTGTCACTAAAAGTGATTAAAATAGTTTTAGGAGCAAATCTTTTTTTTTTTTATATAAGACATTATTGATCTGCTAAGTGTAAGGTTGTTTTTATACCTGAAAAATATTTAGAGTGGTCATTAAATTTCGAAATTGGGATTTTGCAGC
Source organism: Andricus quercusramuli (assembly GCA_932178445.1). NCBI lineage: Eukaryota > Metazoa > Arthropoda > Insecta > Hymenoptera > Cynipidae > Andricus > Andricus quercusramuli. The sequence goes on along the minus strand of CAKNXH010000065.1, from coordinate 501,941 downwards.
TTTTCAAATTACAATACTTTCCAATTTTTTTTTTTTTAATTTGAACCCTTTTAATTAGTGCGCTTTCATTCCCTAGGTTTTCATATTTCAATTTTGGTTTAAAACACTCCTTTTTAGTACTATTGACTCCTTAACATTTTCTGTTTCATTTACTTTGAATTAAAAATTTAATTCAAGTTTTAAAATTTCCAAATGCAATAAAAAGTGTTAATAAATCATGCTCTTTTAATGAAAATTCCTCGTTTTGGTTTGAAAATTAGTCTCTTTGATTGAGGATTCAACTAATCTGTTGAAAATTCTTATTCTTTGGTTTAATTCAACTGTTTTGTTGAAAATTCCTTTTCTCTTGGTTGAAAATTATTTGTTTTCAACTGAAAATTTAATTCTTCCATTTTTGTTTCAGATTTTTTTTTTTATTCAGAACAACATGATCTATTTGGTTAAAAAATCATGTATTTAGGTATGTCTTACGTAATTTGTGGATGGTCCCTTATAAAATTCTGTATGCCTGTTGTCACTAAAAGTGATTAAAATTTTTTTTAGAAGCAAATTTTTTGGTTTGTAAAACATTATTAATCTGCTAAGTGTAAGTTTGTTTTCATACCTAAAAAATATTTAGAGCGGTCATTGTATTTCGAAATTGGAATTTTGCAGCTTTTGAAATTACAATACTTTTCAATTTTGTATTTTTGGAATTTGAACCCTTTTAATTAGTGTGCTTTCATTCCCTAGGTTTTCATATTTCAATCTTGGTTTACAACACTCCTTTTTAGTACTATTGACTCCTTAACATTTTCTGTTTCATTTACTTTGAATTTAAAATTTAATTCAAGTTTTAAAATTTCCCAATGCAGTAAAAAGTGTTAATAAATCATGCACTACAAAAGGTTCGTGTTAAAAGTGATTCTAGCTTTTGGCAGATTCAAAACCTTTTTCATATCCCCTGAGGAAATAGACAACGTCACAACCATAAATTACTCCTTCTGGTTTCGCAAAACGCTCATAGGTTTCAGAATTTGGCAAGAAGCCAAACTTTACCGATCCAAGGTAATAAACGTCATGTATCCAGGTTCCTTAACAATCATTTAAATTAGCTTGTCCCAATTTTTTACATCCTTTTCCTTGGATGAGACAACAGGTGAATTTCAAGATCAACAGTAAAGAAATTCCTTGTTAAATTAATATTTAAATTTCAAATAAATTTTTTAAATATTAAAACCGGTTAATATAATAAAGGCATCGTAAAGTGCAAAGAAATATATTGCGTTGTTGAAAGCTTTATTCTCTTTTTGTGTTACTTGCGCCTTTCCCCACGTAAGTGACAAACTCGCAAAAGACAATTCGAACAATTTGGTACACTGTCCACGTCGGAGGTTTTCAGAGAACTTAGGTCGAAGTGACTTTATCTTCGTTCACAGTGTTCTTGTTCAAGAGCGGGTTTCTTTGCGATAAAAAATGACCTACTCTCTCGATTCATTCCACAATTGTGGAGGAAGATTTTCCGCCAATTACAAGCATCGTGCTCTTAACGTAACCTATTTGATAAGCAAAGTCGATTTTCGAAGTATCTTTTTTCTAATTGGAAAAAAATCTAGTTTTTTTTTCATTTAATTATTTTTTAAACATGTTTTACATTAAATTATAAATGGGGTGGCCGTATGTCAGAGAAAATCTGGAAATCGGGGAAATTTAGGAATTTTTTTGATAAGGAAAGTCAAGGAAAACTCAGACATTTTGAAAAAAAAAATCTTGTAAAAGTCATGGAGTTAGGGATAATAGATTTTTAAATTCAACGCACTTGTTAAAAAGTCATCCTTTTTGGATGAGATTCAACTGTTTTGTTGATATATTCTAATTTTTGGGTTGAATATTCAACTGTTTGGGTAGAAAATTAACTTTTTGTTGAAAAGTCTTATTTTGGAGTTGAAAATTCAACTATTTTTTGAAATTTTTGTTTGTTTAATTTAAAGTTTAAAAGTTCACCTGTTTTATTAGAAAATTCATCTTTTTGGGGTAAACATGCATCTGTTTGGTTGAAAATTAATCTTCTTTGGTTGAGGATTCAACTATTTTGTTGAACACTCGTTTTTTTTTTTCTTCTTAGAACTGTTTTTTATTTGAAATTTAAATCTTTTTTGGTTGAAATATCTACTATCACATTATTTCTAAAAGATTTGTCTTTTTTGTTTGAAAATTAAACTATTTATTGAAGGTTGAACCACTTTGTTCAAATTCACGTCTTTGTTTGAAAACTCGTTTTCTTTTGGTTCAAAATAATTTTTTTTTCAACTAAATATTTAAATATTCAAGTTAAAGATTTATCATTTCAGTTGAAGATTCATCTCTTTGGTTAAAAGTGGAACTTTTTGAAAATTTAACAAATTTATATAAATTTTTTTTTTTCAATTCCAAGATTCATTTATTGGGTTTAAAATTCAACTATTTTATTGAAAATTCGTTCAGTATTATGCTTTGAAATTAATTGTATTGTCTAAAAATGTAAATTTTCCATTTTTGTTGGAAAATTGTAGGTTTGATATATTCTTTTTTTTTAGTTAAAAATTCAACTGTTTTGTTTAAAAGTAAACTTTTGTGTTGAAAGATTAACTTTTCGGGTTAAAAATTTAATATTTTCGTATTAAATTCATATTTTGGCTTGAACGTTCAATAATTTGGATGAAAATTTTTTCTTTCTTAAATGAGAAATCTCTATTTGTTGAAAATTCGTCTATTTGGTTGGAAAGTTGATGAGAATTCATCTTTTTGTTGAAAATTCAACTGTTTTCTATAAAATTCGTCTTATTGGTTCGAAGTTTTAAGTATTTCATTGAAAATGTAACTGCTTGGTAACAAATTAATTTATTGTTGTTTAAAATCCAACTATTTTGTTGAAGATTCATCTTTCTTAATTGAAAATGAACGTTTTTTTTTCACAGTTATCATTTCGAGGTTAAAAGTCAAATGTTTTCTAAAAAAATCGACTTTTTAGATTGAAAATTCTACTTTTTGGTCGAAAATGTTCCTGTTCTTAGTTCAAGTTCAATCTTTTTTGTTTTGAAAATTCAATTATTTTATTGCAGTTATCTTTTTTTGTCGAAAATTGTACTTTTTTCTGAAAATGCATATTTTTGAATTAAAAATTCATCTAATGGGGTAAAAATGTATTTTTTTGGTTGAAATAAATAAATTTTCAATTTTATTCTGAAATCTGTTCATTCTGTTTATAGAAGATTCTATTTTTAAAATGTTACAAGATTAAAGTGTTGGTATTCAAATATTATTCTTTTCCTGCGTAAAGGAAAAAAATGTAAGAATTTTCTTCTCTTCAACATTTTTGGCTATCATGCCAGTTTTTTTGCTTCAAAACTGTGAGATCTGAAATATGTAATGTAGATATCTACCAAAAAATTTAATTTACTAAAACAATTAATGAAAATATAAATGTAAAGATTTTAAAATATGGAAATGGAATTCAATTCATTCGGTATATCATTGCTAATGCATATTTATATGCGGGATGAAAGTGACCTCTGGTGCCACGCTTCTTATGAATCATGTGGGTGTGAGCTCTCAGGCTCAAAAATAGATTTTTGTACCCCCAAGATGCAAGCTTGGAAGTCAGGGTCTCATCTTTTTCACTTCCTTTCTCCCTTTTGTACATCTGAATCCAACAATCTTGCTCTCTTTATTGAGCCATTCTCGGCCTTTTTTCTCTCTTTCTCTCGCCATTACCGCTTATCTCCAGGAGGCCCGTTAATTTTACTCAATTTACCGTAATTGCTCGTTCGCTTGTGACAATTCGATTTGTCACTTTCACTTAATAAATTTCTGCAGCGAAAGCAATAAAGTACCAAACGATTAACCCTAAAGTCTCGTCGCTTATCGACTCCATTTTCCTAAAGACCAGCAATGTCATTGGAAAATCGGGAACGGCGCTTTTGTTGTAATCTAATATCAACATTTTTATAAGAGATATTTAACTTTTTTAATAGTTTAAATCTTTTCAGCTTTACATCATTTAAGATTGTTTCCGGTAGATATTTCATTGATGGTTTCTAATTTCTTCTTAACTTTATTAATTCAGGTGAAACTCGGAAGCGAGAAACATGGCAAAGCTTGAATCAAATGGGACGATTTTCGCTGGGAATTCAACCGCAACTGACAAAATGAAGAAAAAATTCTATTCGCATTAAAGAATTGCTTTTGTCTCTAAAAGAATATTTAAAATTAACCACCATTGAGTGGAAACTGGGTCAACTTTAATACGCCCCAAATCTCGGCTATCCTCCTTTCTTATTGAAATTTTTTTTTCATTTTAGACTTATTATGCAGACTTCCAGAATCCGTTTCGACTATTTTTTTTCATCTGGAAGTAGTTTTAATAGGTTTATCGATTCTAAAAGAAGTTTTAAATTGAATATGTTATAGCCACTTTAGGAAAAGTTAAATTATCTAGATTCAAACCTGATTCTTCCATTTACTACTAAATTATTTTCTTCGAAAAAGATGATGAAAAGTTTCTTGGTTAGGATTTGAGAAAGGCTGTGGTCAGTTTCAGGTTTATCGATTCTAGAAGAGTCTGGCAGTAAGTTAATCGGATCTGATACTGAATCTTGAGGTTTTTCAATTCGATACTGCGATTTGTTCATTGGAAACCGTTTAGCAAAAGAATCGCGTTATCAATGTTGAAATTATATCCATGAAGAAAATATTTTTCGAGATATTTTTTCATTTAAAAGGACTTTAAGTCCCTTACATCTTATCCTTCTTTATATTTTTCTATTAAAATATATAATCTTATAAATTATAAATACAGTTTACAATCTTCTCTTTTCGCCTCTTTTAAAGAATTCCTCTTTTTCCCTCGTTTTCAAGAAACGCCCCCTTTTCTCGTCTCTTCGATTGAATCCGAACTGTATTTGTTTTTTGGTTCGGAATTCATCTCATATTTAGTTGGAAATTTAACTTTTTTTTTTGAATATTCAACTATTGTGTTAAAAAGTCATCTTTTTGTGGAAAATTCAACTGCTTTGTTGTAAATTCGTCTTTTTGGATGAAAATGTAACTTCTTTTGAAATTCATCTCACTAGATTTTAAATGAATTTTGTTGTTGGAAATTCAACTGATCTCTAAGAAAATAAATTTTTTTGTTGAAAGTCTAACTATTACGTCGTAAATGCAGCATTTTGGTTGAAAATAACTTTTTTTGTTAATTCAACGATTCGGTTGAAAGTTCATCTTCCTTGGTTGAATTTTACTGTTTTTGATTTACAAGAAAAATCTTTTTTTGGTTGACATATCAACCATTGAATTTTTTGTTAAGAATTTTTGTTGCTGAAAATTCAACTATACTTGGTTAAAGTTGAACTATTTTATGACACGTTATTTTTTTGTTGAAAATTCTTTTTTTTTTTCTTGTGAGAAATAATCTTTGTAACTGAACATTATTTTAACTATTCCACTTCTGGTTAAAAATCCGTCTTTTTTCTGGAAAATTAAACTTTGGTTGACAATTCTTAGTTAAATAATCAACTCTTTCGTTAAAACTTTGTCTTTTTTGCTGGAATATTAGTCTTTTGAAATTCAAATTTCACTATTCTATTTTCGGTTGAAAATTTATCTTTTCGGTGAAAATTAATATTTTTAACTTAAAATTTAACTGTTCCATGTTTGGGTAGAAATTCTTGGTTGAAAGTTTAACTACATTATTAAAAATTCATCTCTTTGGTTGAAAAATTAACTACAAAATAAAATAAGTTTTCGAAAAATGTGTAAAGTTTTGAAAATTTGATTCGCATTGTCTGCAAGTTGAAAAGCGCTGATCAGACCTGATTTCAAAGAAAAAGTTGTATTGCCTCTCAAGAATATTCGCTACTCCTATTTTTATAAAATAATATTTTCAATTTTCACAAAATCAAATTATTTGCTGATAATAAAGTTTAATAAAGTTTATTAACTGGGCAGTAGCTCAGTAACGAAATTGTTCAGGAACAATGGGACGAAAAAGGAAATATTGAAGGACGATGTAAAATAATTAGCGAAGTAATAGCCGCAGCGTATCGAGCATCGACCGTCGACGTTATTGTTGGAGAAAATTTGCGCATAAACAGTCTGAATTGCGATAAAAGCTGTCGGCAGAAGCGAGTATAATAAAATTCGCTTGAATTTGCTGCCGAGAGTCCGCTGAGTAAATTTTGCCGGAATTACCGGGCTTTTTGCAAGAAAAGGCATGGAAATGAAAAGGATAACGAGAAGTCTCTTGAACTCGTCTCGAGGATAGAACCGGGGAAGGGACTTCTCACGCTGGTAGGAGTAAAAGAGGAAGGTAAATGTTCGACAATGAGACGTCGGTTCATCTAGGGGTCCCCCAGACCCCACAACTTGCCTCGAGGTGCATGAACCATGACTCGCTCAAACTCACGCAACTATTTTAATGCATGTAAGCCCATAATTGTTCAATTTTCCTACAGAAGTTCAAGCAGTTTGGCAGATTCAGTTTGTTTTCTCAAATTGTTTCTCTTTTTTCCCCTGTTTTCAAGAAACTTCCGCTTTTTCTCGTTTCTTCACTTGGATGCGAACTAAATTAATAGAACCCTATAAGATAAGCAATACAACCATTATATTTTTATTTCAGAATGTATCTTCTGGTTGAAAATTCTACTACGGCGCCTCCATTCAATATGAGTCTATCTACTGATAGCGCCGTGTATGAGATTACACTGTGTTCAAGCATAGGGTTAGTCTTATACACGGCGCTGTCAGCAGATAGACTCATGTTGAATGGAGACATCGATATGTTGTATGTGCCGAGTATGAGACGGTCTGCATTTTTTTGTGATTTTGAGTTATTATTTATTATATTCTGATAGAATAGACTATTCTACGCTGTTTCTCTACGTGCATTCTGAAACAAGGTCGACAAATTAATAAAACTAAATAAGTTTGAGGTAGAATTAGAATATTCAGCAGAAAAGAAAGTTATTTCGAAATATAACATAAAAAATTTCGTACATATGATTTGGTTCCAAATTGACTTCTTTGTTGAAAATCAAACTATTTCGTTCAATAACCAGTTGTTTAGGTCAAAAATTCAACAGGCTTGTACATGCGTCTTTTTTTTTATAGAAAAATCTTCCTTTTGGATAAAAAATTCAATTATTTTGTCGAAAATGCAACTGTTTTTTATTGAAGATAATTTGTTGTACATTTTTGAGATTTTATTTTTTGTTAAACTATACTTGATTGAAAGTGGAACTACTCATGTTAAAAATGTATCTCTTCGGTTGAAAAATCATCTGTTTTGTTTGAAAATTCGTCTTCTTTGCTTGAATATTAATGTTTTAAATTAAAATTTCACTGTTAAATTTTCAGTTGAAGAATCGAGTATTTGATTGAAAATTCGTTTTTTTAGTAGTGAACTAATTTTCAGAGTTGAAAATTAATCTTTTTGGTTGAGGCTTGATCGTTTTAGTTGAAAATTCATCCCTTTGGTTGATATAATAACTATTTTGTTGAAAATTAGTTTTTTTTTTACAAAACTTATCGCTTTGACTGAAACTTTAACTATTCCACCTTTGGTTGCAAATTGATATTTTTTAGCTTGAAATTGAACTAAACTTGGGTAAAAGTTTAAATACTTTATTCAAAGTGTATTTTATTGGTTGAAAACTCATTTCAGTTAAAAAAATCCTCTCCTCGGTAAAGGAATAAACTATCTAGTTTCAAAATTCGTCTTTATCCGATTGAATATTAATCTTTTAAGTGAAAATTTCACCAATGCATTTTTGGTTGAAGATTCATGTACTTTGTTGAAAATTCGTTATTTTTTTAGTAGAAAATTAACCTTCTGGCTTGAAAATTCAACTTTATGGTTGAAGATTGATCATTTCAGTTGAAAATTTTTCTCTTTGGTTAGAAAAATAACGATTTTGTTAAAATTTTTTTTTCTTCTTCAAAATCAATCTTTTCAACAGATACTTTTAACTGTCCCACTTTTGGATGAAGATTTATGTTT
>CAKNXH010000065.1:436452-493827 GCA_932178445.1 Andricus quercusramuli | reverse complement strand
TTTTTTTTTTTTTTTTTTTTGAGAGCATTTTGGGCTGTGAAATCTGTGGATAGTATTAAGTACTTGAAATTTCGATTGAAATACAGTCAAATTTAGATTGCCTGCAAATCTGAATGCTAAAGAAAGCCCTGGATCCTTCCTAATTTAAGGAATTTTCATTATTTCTGAATTAAAAAAAAAAAAAAAATTTCATTGTGGCTTCCTTTTTTTTTTTTGTCTCAACTTTAGTTATACAATTTTTTTAAATGTAGTGAAAACAGGGATCTCGTCTAAGAATTTCACAAAAAATTTCGATTTTTTAATCACTATGACCTACATTAAGTTGGATTTTCCAACTCGAAGACTGTATTCCAAGAAATGTTACGAGTTCTTTAGCGTGTAACGACCTTTCCTGGTGTTTTGAAAAGTCCTTGCACTTATTGCGCAATGACCTGCATGAGCGTGTACTTGGAGTGGAGCATAAAAGATAACGGTCTTTACTCTTTGCTTGTGCAGCTTGATTCTTGATGCAATTTAAGTAATTTGACCGATAAGTGATAAAGGCGGTGCGCCAAGAGACACCTTTCGTAAATCAATATCCTGCAAAATGTAGCGCAGCCTTTTTTTTTACATTTTTAGATCACATATTTACTCCATAGAAATATTCTGTCAGCACTGAAAAGCAACAAAATTAAAAGCGAAAACAAGCGAAGTGCACAAATTGCCGTGAAAAAATCGAGAGAGGAAAAACTTGTGAATCTAGATACTGAACACAACAACGTACTTCATTTTAGGAGCCGTCCATATACTACAGTTGGCCACTATTTGGCTGAAAATTTCATTATTTTGTTAAAATTCTTCTTTTTTAGTCGAAAATTAATCTTCTTGGTTAAAAAGTCATGCTGAAAATTGAACTACTTTTTTAAAAATACATTTGTTTGGTTGAAGATTCATCTCGTTGTTTTAAAACTTAACTGTCAAATTTTTAGAACACTAATCTTCTTGGTTGAAGAATCATCTTTTGGGTTGCATGTAGAAGACTTTTGTCAAAAATTCATCTCTTTGGTTGAAAATTTAAATATTTATGTAAACCTTTTTTTCTTTTGTTTGAGAATTAATTTTTTTAACTAAAAATTCAGCTATTCCATTTTTAGTTAAAAATTTATATTTGAAGGGTCTCGGAGCATAGGGGCGTAAGTGCCAGATTTAAGTAATAGCTCGAAAGTACTTTTTTTATTGAAAAATGAATAAATTATGCCCCTTTTTTAAATTAAAAAATAACGAAGTGCGCAGCTGTGTCTGTGTTAAAATCTTCGCTTTTTGAGACGCGCCGTACCATTGAGACGAACTTTTCTTGGAGGTGGTTGCTTTTTTTTAGGATCTTCTTTCATAGTTCGATAGCGCTAAGTAATAGCTCGGAAGCAATTTTTTATTTAAACAAGTGAAATACATTAAAGAAAGCTTTTTGTGTCCTCTGTAAAATTCGAGTTTTAGCACTAACGCCCTTATGCCCCGGGACCCTTCATTTTTAATTAAAAATTCATCTTTTGTGTTTGAAAATTCAACTATTTAGCTAAACAATTATTTATTTTGTTGAAAATTGCATTTTTTAAATGATGATTCATAATTTTATTAGCAATTCATATTTGCTGGTTGAAAATTGATCTGTTTTGCTGAAAAATCGTCTTTTTGGCTTGAAAATTCAACAATTTTTGTTCAAAATTGATGTATTTTTTTGAAAATTCGTCTTTTTTTTGTAGAACATTAATCTTCTTGGTGAATTTTTTGTTCAGCATTCAACTATTTGGTCAAAAATTCCCCTTTTTTGCTTGAAAATTCAACTACTTGATTGAAAGCTGAAACACTTTGTTGAAAATTCTTCTTTTTTTTTTAACATTCGCCTCTTTGGTTGAAAAGTTATCCTTCATAAGTTGAAAATTGAACTATTTGGTAGAAAATTCATGTATTTTGTTGAAAATTGGTCTTTTTTTTATAGAAAATTAAACTTGCGTGTCTAAAATTCATCTTTTTGGTTGAAGATTTAAACTTTTGGTTACTAATTCGTCTTTTTTCTTGAATGAAACTGGTTTAAAATTCGTTTTCTGGTCCAAAAAATTTCTTTTATGTTGAAAATTCAACAATTTGGTTTAAAAGTCATCTTTTTTGATTGGAAATTCACCTATTTGGTTGTGGATTGAACTATTTTGTTAAATAAAGTTTTTTTTTTGTGTTTAATTCAGCTGGTTGAAAAATTCGCCTTTTAGTAGAAAATTTATTTTTTATTGTAAAAAAGTCATCTTTCTTGGTTGAGAATGAAATTTTTTGTTGAAAATTCAATTTCTTTTATTGAATTTTAATCTTTTTTGTTTGAAAATTTGGTTGAAAATGCATATTTGTCGGTTGAAAATTCAACTATTTTGATAAAGACATCTTTGTTGTTGAAAATGCGTCTTTTTTGTTGAAAATTCATCTCTTTTTTGGTTCAAAATTTAACTATTTTGTTGAAAATGCAAAATTTTTCTTTTGAGAGAATTTTAGGCTGGTAATTGGGGGGGGGGGGGGGGGTAAAACTGCGGTCGTCAACTATGGCGGTGGGGTTTATGTTCGGTCCCTTACTTAAACATGTATATTTTTTTTATTTTTTGCTTTTCACACTGATACAGTATATTTATTGCTAATTCGAATAACTTTCTAACCCAGCATTTCCAGACGTCCATCAGAGCAGTTTTATTCGGAACCCCAGATGATAAATGCACAGTGGATTCCAGACAGTATTAAAGCACATTCCATAGTTTATTATACACGTTACGATTTTCACACATTACGTCATAAAAATTTTACGGCAGTGAACAGACTATTATGTTATTTATACAATTGCACTTAACGGGATTTTTTTTCTTATACTCCCACATGGTTTCTTTCCAACCGTTGATTTTAATCCACAGTAAAGTTTTGAATTAAAATTGTGCTTATATATTTAAGGGGCTAGTCTCGGGCTGAAAATGGAGGTGACTTTTCGGGACTCATAAAAAAACCATGCGGTCAAATATTTTACAATTTTGAGGATATATTCAGATACTATGGACAAGTTAATACACAAAATTTCATGAAAAGATATCGACTGTCATCCAAAAATGAAGTTGTAAATCGGCTGCAGTTGTAGAGGTCTACAGAATGCCAGTATCTGAATTTTTTGTTGTTTTTTTTCACGTTAAACTAGATAACTTTCCCCGTACCATGAACTAGGATCTTTTGAAAATATTGAAAATTAAAAAAATGGCAGCGTTTTGAACAAAAAATTCAAATTTTCACGAAAGAAATTTCAGTTTTTTGCTCGGTTTTTGCTCGACAAATTTATATTTTTTGAAATATCGAAAAGATCCTAGTTCATGGTATGTAAAAACATGTTACGAATATTCGTGCAAAATTTCAAATCGATTCGTTAATTTTTCTTTGAGCTAGAGTTGCAGCCGTTTTTCAAAATGCAGTTTTGAGAAAAACGCTTTTAAAGTTTTGACAACTGATTTTTGGTTATAAAATTTAATTTTCCATACTCTCATAGCTCTGGGAACTTTTTCTCCGAATAGTATACTATCGAATTAGGCAAAAAAAAGGCGATTTTTTGAAAGTGAGAAACTAGGCTAGCCCCTTAAAAAAGTTAACAAGATGGCCGTTGGCCATAGAAAACCTGGACAATTGAGTTAGGGATTTAAAAAAATCTGGTAAAAGTCATGGGAATTCTGTAGAAAAGGCACTTTATAAATAACTGTTACGGATAATAATTTTTTTATGTTTACATTTTAATTGGCAATTGATTTACTCCGTTTATAAAATATTATATTTTAAAAATGTTACAAGATTAAGATTTTGGTCTGAATATTAATGGTCAGGGAAAATGAAAAGTTGGTCGGGGAAAATTCATGATCTTAAAACCTTGACTTTTAAAGTCTCGAGTTCAGAGCTCTTACCTTCCCTTTTAAAATTGTTCTTTTACTGACATAACGACTTATTATCTAGTAAAATTGCATCTCACTTTAACGAAGTCACGCGTTAAACGAGGCTGTGCTACTTTTTTACTCGGCATGCTTCAAGTGATCATGAATTTTTTCGCTCTAGGCCACTGCCTTTGTAATCGCCCTATTATGCATAAAAGAATCAGCCGCCATTGTTGTCAAAGTGAAAAAATGAGCTTCTTGGCATTTCAGGCTGAATTTTCTTTCTACGTCTATTATATTCAATCAGCAGTGCCAGTGACATCGGAAGGAACCTGATTCCCAGGAATGATTATTCCTGGTCCTTTTCTTCCCCTTTTCCTGACCTGTCTATTATTATCACAGACGCCAAGTAGATCCAATAAATTCATGATCTGTTTCTTTCTTCTCAATTAAACAATTGTTACTGATAGAGCCCCTTCACTTCAAACAAGGGGACTCTTGCTATTCTTCAACATATTTACGTCTCTAGACAAACGATTGTCATCGTCTGAGTCTGATAAAGTCTCTTTGGGAGGGTTGGATCCCTCGCTTTTCCTTCACATCCATGTATCTCAAAATAAACCTCGATCTTCAGTTACTTATTGGAGATGTCAGACTTTATTTGGAATTCAAAGTTTATTAATATGTTTGAAGAAAAATACTGTCGCCCTGATGAAGAAACTGTACAACTGCATTTGAAACGAACACATCTGCGAAGATGTGTGTTTTTTTTTAATCAGAATCTGAGGGGTCAGCACTATCCCAAATCCATGTAGATATGCTACAATTTCTGCAGGTGTATTATTTCTTCATCAGGAATTCTCAAAAATCGCTGTAGATATGCTAATTGAGACCTAATTTTCTCGAGATTTAATTACAATTTTTAATAATGATTAGCATAGTTAAGTCTCTTCGATACGAATCCAACCATATAAAAAACTCATTTTTGATAAAAATGCAGTTGTACAGTTTCTTCATCAGAACGGGAGAATAGGGGAAATACAATATTTGGAAGAATGAATAGAAAATTTCATTTGCAATATTTCCAAAGGTAATTTTCGAAGCATCTTACTGACAACATTTAGAGTATACCAATAAAATACCTTAGAATTAGAAAGCTCATTTAAAATCTCCTATTGATGAGCTAATATATTTCATTTGGACCGCAAAATAAAATTGAAAATCCTAACCGTGTTAAGAAAACTCAAAAACCCCAGAAATTCCAAAATTCTCCAATTTCGCAAAACTCAGAGTGCTAGTTCTTGTTTGGCAAAACAACCTTTTCTTTCCTCTGATAAAATTGTATCAGGCTAAACCTCGAAAAAAAACTAAAACACTACAATTTCTATGTTTTCTAATTTCTGAAAAAACAAGAGTTGGGAGTTCTTTTCGGCGATGTGAACTCTTTGTCTGGTGGTAAATTGTACCAGTCTAACCCTGTTCCAGAAATACAATTTTAAGAAACTACTGGCAAACGAAAAATAAAAAGACCCAAAATTCCGAAGTTTTCTGGTTTTGAGAAAACAAGGGTTCCACTAGTGTGTGTTTGGCGAAACAAAAGACTTTCCACGTAGAAAAATGATATTTATGAGGAAAAACTTAAAAACCAAGTTTTAAAAGAAACTAAGAATATTCCTTTATGTTCTAATTTCGAAAAAATAAGAGTAATTCGAGCGAGCACAAAATTGTACAACTGCTCTTTTGTCAAGATTGGATAATTTATGAATTTGAGGGTTAAGAGCTTTGTTCTTTTTCTTCTTTTTTTCTAGAAAAGGTTTATATAATGAACGTTTAATTGAATAATAATGTGTATATTTCGCCAAGAGCAACTTAGTACTACTCTTTTTTTAAAATTATTATTGTAGGGTTTGCTGCCTCATAGAGAAAGCTTTGTAATGATGCAAATTTTCGAACTTCATTTTCTGACATATCTTGACATAATTCGACCTATAAGAAGTACACAAATAAGGATTCAAGGTTCTGTAAGCCTAATTTTTTTAATCACGGAGTGTTATTTAGTTTATATAATATTCGATAAAATATTTATAGCTATCTTCATACAAAAATTTTTATCTTGAAATTTTTTGAATTTTTCTTTTATAAGTAATTTTTTTAAATATTAGGAATATAGCAACGTAATAAGTACTAAATTTATTCATTTTGACCAGGATGGATCAATCATGTATTTAGAAACATTCTGTGATCAAATGAAGTTATGATATATGTACAGATTTATACATTTTTCTAACGATTATAAGAGAAATTTATTCGCTTTGATGAGACAGCTTGACAACAGATTTGTCAATTTGTTTAACGTTTATATCACAAAAAAATACTCAATTTTTAAAACACATCATTAAGTTTCAAATTTATAATGTTTGTTTAACTGAAGCTATCGAACTATATAAAAACCTTATATGACCGATGAACAATAAACAGTAAATAAAAGGGCCTGATTTTTGTCAAAGTCTTGTTTCGCTATAACTGTACTTATACTTATTACTTACATCAACAATAAATACAAAACAATCCTCTATGAGGAAACGCAATATTCATGAAATTATTACAATTAATCGTACATCATACAATGAATGCGTATACATTATTTTACAGCGGTTTATTTTTTACTTTTTCTGTTTTTTTTTTCTAAAAGGTATAGTGAAAATTCACAATATGGATAAAGTATTAGTTTTTTTTTCTTTCACGATGCAAAACAAATGTTGGTTTATCCAAATTAGAAAATGTAGAATTTGAGTTGCTTGGGGTTTCGAAGTTTCTTTTTTTAGATTTTTTCGATAAAATTGAACTTTTGGTGGCATTTTCTGAAGAGGAGAAAAAAGTGTTTCACCGATTTGTGATTCTGCCAAAAATACACAGTCTATAGAAAGATGTGGCTGAATAATATTGTGCAATATTTATGAGTCAATGTTTGTAAAAAGTTCAACTTTAGTCGGAAAACAATTTTATCGTTCTGAGACAAATATCCGTCAGACGAAAATGCCCGACTATAAAATTAAGCTTGACAGATTTGTTATATAATCAGGAAAAAGCCAGGTCAGGGAAAAGCCAGAGAATTTTTTCAAGCGCGTTTAAAAGTTATAATATTAAATTGATTGACGGTGTTTTTTCATTTGTAAAAGTAAATTTATGGTACTAGATTGACACTTACTGAAATGAAACTTGCTTTTATTATTTTCACTAATCTCAGAAAAACATATTTCATTGAAAATATTAATAAGTTGATTATGGACTGAATTTTAAATACCTACATATGAAAATAATAACAAAATTTGTTTTAATCATTCATGAAATTAATGGATATTAGAAAGAAATTTAAAGAACGCGGAAAACTATTGTCCACGCGACTCGTGATATCCAAATTTTAAAGTTCAAAAAATTAAATGTTTAAAAATATGGACATATAGAAAACGGCAAGACGGGACCTTTTTATATTTGCAGTTTTTTTACGATAAATGTTTTTAATAGTAAACATGAAAAAGTGAAAAAAAATCCAAATTCAATTATTTTCTAACACATAAATCGCCAAACTCAGCTAAATATTATTGAAACTGTTTAAGATTTGGTATAAGCAGGCAGTGTACCCTAGCAATGCCTACAAAATAAAAATAACAAAAAAAATTCCTGTTTAATAATAATTAATTGCAAATTGAAATTGGTCAATAGGCACATTATTTTAGTTTCTGCAAAGAAAAGTATCGAGGAAACTTCAGAGTTGAAAGTACTATCAGTGAGACATTTGTTCCTCACTATTAAATCAAAAGCAAATTGTAGTAAAAGGAATCCCCCAAAATACAATTTTTTGATAAAATAATTTTAAATAAATTTTAGTTAAGATTTTAACGTTTTAATTTTTTTCTTAAATGTTGAGCCTTGATATTTCTTGAAATTATTATTATTCAATGAAAAAAGTATATTTTATTATTTTTTCGAATTTTTAGCAAACAAATGTCTTATCATGCTGTGATATCGCTATCTTGAATTTTGATTTTCTCGGAACAGAATAATTTTTTTGGATAAAATCTTTTTTATTGTCATTAAGCATCCTCATGCCTCAGGATTAAGTTTTTTTTTGTTGAAAAAAATTGAAAGTTCGATTTTTAATCGTTATCCAAAGTCGATTTTGAAAACCCGTAAAACTTTAATTTCAAAATTCCCGGTTGATTTTTTCGGAATTTGCCGACTATTTCACATAAACTTCGTTTTCCTCTATTCAGAAGCTTAATATCTTAGGAGCATGTTTTTATTTTTGTTTTATTTCAACTAAAAATTGAATTTTTTATCACAATCCTTAGCCGAGCCTGCTCTAATTTTAGGTTAGCGTCATTTTGAGATTGTCAACTTCCACATCCATTTCCTCGAACCTGGATGACTTTTTTCGATCAAAATTTCTTGCGTCCAATTCAGCTACAGCCCATTTCGGAGGTGAAATTTTGTTTCATCTTTAAGTGGTGATTTTGATTTTACAGAATTTTTTTTTTCGCTGTTTTGGGAAATTCCTATTTTGTTGATTATCTACTTCTGCCACCCATAATTTGTAGCTGAAACAGCATTTACAGATAAAACAGAACTGGGAAAAATATTTCGTTCATTTGAACATTTTCTAAATTTTAGATTTTAGAATATCAAGTACATATAAAATTATATCTAGAAACATTTAGAGATGTGTGGAAAAAACCTGGAATAGTCAGAGAATTTTTTTGTAGTAGACACCCTGATAATGTAGTCGTCAACTCTGCGACATTTTGATACCCTTGGGTTTTTGTGTGTTCGTAGTTCTGAATAATCTCCCCTTGTAGACAATTTTATTCAATTTGAACTGAGGATAATTGAAAATCAGATCTCAAATGTGACTCGAGTTTTATTTGATGTGATCCTAGATTTTAAGTACCTTATAGTCGAGGGTGAGATGAAGCACCCTCGTTGGTCAGATTCATCCCTCAAGTGGGAGATTAACGACTATAAATGTGGGTATTATGCTGTCTTGATCGCCCCCAGTGAATTCGTGATATTGCACAATCGCTGTCGTAATAGGTGGAGAGCATGCAAAGGGAAAAACTGTTAGCCCTTGTATCTCAGAACATGAAGTACTTTTCCACTTTATCTCTCGTGCCTAATAGCTTGAAGCACACGCTGTTTGCACATACTTTACGGGTACTTCTCTGAAACTTAATATTTACCGTCTCCGTTTCCACTTTGAGCTGCTAGCAGCACTATCGACACTTACATTACTATCTTTATGTTTGATGATACATTATCTACCGCTCTAATTATACTTTGGAGTACTCGTCGAAACAACTCGTTATGAGTTTCATCGCTTTTGCGATTAAAATATTTTCTAGGGAATTTATATTCACGGGAGGGCCACTGGAGCAGGAATCCGTGAAAATATCGGGAAACGGTAAAGAATGTATTTCTTGATCGGGAATTTAGTTCATTAGTAGTAATCCTATCTTCGATGATTCCAGTTTAGAATTTAGCGGTTTTAAACACGCCGCATTTTATATGTGGGTAATTCAATTTTGAAATTTAAAATCGTGCAGGATTGAAAATCTACACAGATAAAAACTTTTACTTTTTTACAGAATTTTTTGTTTACATTCAGGGTTGATACATGGCAGGAATTCCAGAAAGTCAGGTGATTTGAAACTGGTCAGGAAAAGTCAGTCAGACATTCTGTTTGTTGTTGAAAATTGATCTTTTTGGCTTGGAAATTCATCTATTTTGGTAGAAATCGCATCTTTTTTTGTTAAAAATTAAAACGGTTTGAACATTATTTTTGTTTGTTTGATGATTCATATATTTTTTTGAACATTCGTCTTTTTCGGTGGAATTCAACAGTGTTTGGTTTTAAATTAAAATATTTTTTGGTTGAAATAACTATTAGATGTATTTTCGGTTGAGAACTGATCTTCTTTGGTTAAAAATTCAACTACTTAGTTTAAAGTGGAACTATGTAATTTGTTCAAAATTGATTCGTCTTTTTGATTGAAACTTCATTTCTTTCTTTGAAAATTTATCTTTTTGGTTGAAAATTCATTTCTTTGGTTGAAAATTAGTTTTTTTTTTATTGAAAATTAATTTTTTCAGCTGTAAATTGAACTATTCCATTTTATGTCGAAAATTGATAATTTTCTATACAAATTTAATCTTCTCGATTGAAAATTCATGTGTTTGGATGAAAATTTAACTATTTCATTGGAAACCTATTTTTTTTTGTTAATAATACAAATTTTTTAATTCAACCATTCTAAGTTGAAAGTTTATCTGTTTCCGGTGAAAAGTCAACTATTTCGTTGAAAATTCGTGTTTTTTTCAATTTATTTTTCTAACATTTCAATCATTCTACTTTAGGTTGAAAATTGATCTTTTTCAGTTGAAAGTTCATGTATTTTGTTGAAAATTTGTCTTTTTTGGTAGAAAGTTCATCTTTTGGGTTGGAAATTAAATTATTTGGTTCATTTTTCTCCTTGATAATTTATATTTTGTAATCGAAAATTGATTTATTTTGTAGAAAACTCGTCTTTTTTTCTTGAAAATTCAATTATTTTGGTAGAAAATTCTCGTTTTTATGTGGAATTCTTTTCTGTGTAATTCCACCATAAAACCGATTAATATGTAAAACCACTAAATTAGTTATAAAATAATAATAATAAAAATATTTGTATCTTTATTTTGATTTGAGTTGTGTTTTATTTATTTTCATTTTTGTAATTTATTTCCTGACAGGAAATAGGGAGATTATCAGGAAATTGCGTGTTTGAAGCTTCTGTTCAAATAGACGGCTAACAATCTTGAAAGTGGACCATCAAAGTGGATGTTGAGCCTTGTGAATTGAAAACATTAGCAGAACGAGGAAAAGACAATATTTGCTTCCTATACTTTGCTTGTAATTCTCGCCTTCAGTGGCCTGTAGAGAATCTCTCTGTGATTCAATATCAAATTAATGCATTTTCTTAACTGTAATTACTGATTTGGAAAAATCCTATAATTATTAAATGTCAGGTGTCTTTTTTTTTAACTTGAGACATTGAAATATCTAAAAAAAGACGCATTCTATGAAAAAAATATCCGCAATACAAAAAAAAATTTTTCGAGGGACAAAAGCGACTGAAAAAAAGTAATCCCCCCCCGGAGGCAGGAGTGGGGGTAACTTTGCAATTTAAAATGGGAACCCCAATTTGTTTGCAGTTAACAAATTTGCTGCCTTTAAAAACTCAGATTTTGCAACAATTATGCATATGACTCATAAATCACGATTGTGCGTTGCGTGCAAAAATTACGTGAAAACGCTCAAGCCCTGCGAAATATACCTTAGAGCTATAATTATTGACTGATTTGTTTGTGCATGAATCAATCTCAACACTATTGCATTTTACCTTGGAAAAGTTCGAAGATAAGGGAATTAAATTTTTTACATTTTCAGTATTTTAGGCAGATATAGAGTGGCTAACTCAGGGAAAACCTAGAAATCAGGGAAAGTCAGTGTTTTGAAAAAAATCTTTGCAAAAGTCAAGGAATTTCTATAAGAAGCACTTTACTTTACTTTACTTTAAATTAGTCAGGTAAAAATTAGGGAATTTTCAAAATGAAGTTTTGCGGCCCCTTTGATATAATATTCTCATAAGTAGTAGCTTTGTATTTCTTTTTAATAGTTGCTTTCCCTGACGATTATATTTTCAGTAAAAAATTTTATTATTCGGTTGATAATTCAATAATTTTGTTGAAAAGTCATCGCTTTTGATTGAAAATTCAACTATGTTTGCGTTGAAAAATAAGTTTTTGTTGAAAATTCATATTTTTCTGTTGAAAATTAAACTGAAATATTTCTGGATTGAAAATTCAACTTTTTTTTTTGAAAACTCGTCTTTTTGGTTTGAAAATTCAGCTGAATCCGCAGAAATGATTTGATACAAAACTAATCTTGATTTTAAATATCATTTTAAAAAAATGCAACTGTTTGGTTGAAAATTCATATTTTCGGGTTGAAAGTTTAACTGTCTTATAGAACATTCCTCTTTTGGCGGGTAAGTTCAACAATTTGGATGAACTTTTTCATCTTTCTTGACTAAATAATACAATTATGTTAATTCATATTTTTTATTGGAAATATCAACTATTTATATTGCTCGTCAAGAATTCATCTTTCCAGGTTGAAAATTCAACTATTCGGTTAAATATTGAACTATTTTGTTGAAATTCATCTTTTTGTTGGAAATTCAATGGTTCGGTTTGAAAATTCTACTGTCTTCTAAAAAAATCATATTTTCGGTTTTAAAGTTCAACTATTTGGTTTCAAATGCAGCTGTTTGGTTCAAAATGAAACAATGTTTGGGTGAAGTTTAATCTTTCTTTTTCGGAAATTCGACTATTTGGTTGAAAATTCATCTCTTCAGATAGAAAATTGAAGTATTTGTTCAAAAATTCAAGTTTTTTGTTAAAATTTTAATTATTTTCTTAAAAATTTGAGTGTTTTGTGAACAATTCGTTTATTTCGACAGAAATATATCTTTTTCTGTTGAAAATTCAAATGCCTTTTAAAAAATTATTATTTAGTTGAGAATTCAACTTGTTTGTTAAAAATCTAATTATTTTTGTAAAAAGTCATCTTTTTTGGTCAATAGTTCAACAGCTTTGTTGAATATTCGTCGTTTTGGACTAAAAGTCCGGGAAAATGTAGATTATCGGGTTCCATTCAATACAGAAAATATTTTCATTTATTTGAATTCAATGTGTGGTCTTTCATTACTTAATTAAAAGTGCGGAAAAGAATTTGTTTTACCTGCAGGGGCTGAATGAGATTGCAATGGATAGGAAAAGGCGTCATGCTGAATATTTTCTCGGTCAAGCATTTTTTCACATCAGAGTCTTGTAGAAATTGTAGGTTGAGTACGATGAAGTAGTACATGTATGCGAAAGCATTAAAAGCACCCGCTAATGGTTGGAATATTCAAAGATATGAGAAACCAGCTCATCATAATGCGCCCTCTTGAAAGAGGGAAAGGCGGACAAGGATTTCTCTGTTGGACAAAGTTAGCACCTTGTTTCCGAATCTTTAGAAACAAGTTATAGTATATCTGTATATTTTTTATCTCTATTCGAATAATATTATGTACATTTCTATTCTGCAGATATGCATTACGTGGTTAAAAATATATAGGTACAGAGTATGTATACTTGGAATCATGTTTCTTTTACTTTCGTCATCCTTTGTTTTGGCGGTTGCTTTGAGAAGAATGTGAAAACAAACCCTTCCCCGAGGAAACTTTCTTATTCTATTTTTATCTGCTTGATTTTTTCGCGCAAGTGTGAAATGTGCGATTAGTCAAACAATTTCAGCCCACACATTTGACAGGAAGTGGACGTAACTTTAATAGTGTTCAATAACTAGGGCATACATACGTTATTACTCCTAACAGTGAATGAGACACAATTGCATAAGATGATTATCATTACTGGCATTTCAGTCAGCATTTCATTTGCATGAGCATTCCTTTGCCACGATTGTTGCACTACTTGACAAATGCCATTGTACGAAATTATTAGCATTTAATCAACTTTATACTTATGCAATATACATACAAGAATGGAAAAAAATAGATATTAAGACTTCATATCTGGATTTTTATCTACACAGGACAAAAATCTAGATATCTAGATATCTTGATATTTAAATTCAACATCCAGGTATTAAAACTTGAAATATAAAAATATCCAGAGCTGGAAATTAAATTTTAATATCAAGATATTGCACCTCAATCTCTAGATCATTGTCCTCTAATTAAAAAACCAGATATTGAGTCTTAATATCCATTTTTCTTCGTGAAGAGGCCGCTAAAATTAAAGAAGAAATTCTCGTTCATTTCCCACTCTTTGCTGGCTTACAAACACTTTTTTCGATCTTTAAAACTAAAAAAAAATAAATAAATTTAAATAATATAATAGAACCAGAAAATTACAGAATTCAGAGTTTTCCGCTAAAAATTATTTTAAAAATTCGGTCCAGCAGCACCCTTCATTATTCACTAGTGACTATAACAGCAGAATTGCAGGTCAGGAAAAACCTTGAAATCAAGGAAAAAAAATCGTGGAACTTTGTTGGACAGGGAAAAGTCTGGGATTTTGAAGAAAAAATTGAAAAAGTCAGGGAATTTCTGTAAGTAGCACTTATTGTAGTAATTGTCAAGAATAATCAGGGCATGCCACACAGTCGCTTTTATTCAATTTTTTCTCATATCACAGTTTAAACATTTGTTTCAATACATTAACCCATGGGTGAGCCAAAATTGAATTCGGGTCTATATCAGAATGTTCTTGTTATTTCAAATCTTTAAAAGATTTTAAAAGATTATAAGAAATTTTTAATTTTCAAAGGATTAAAAAAAATTAGGGCTTTTTTTTAATTTCAAGGGATTTCAAAAGATTTTCAATATTTTAGGCTATTTTAATGGCCATGGCCATCAATTATCAGGTTAGAAATTAGTCACTTTTGGTAACTTTTACGATTTAAATAAGTGACTTTTTTCAAGTAAATTAGGCTATGACAGTCCTGAGAGAAAGGAATTAAAAATTCATACATTTAAAATGGTTTAATTCCATGTATGGCTGGTTCTCTGTTTAAAATGTTACAAAATTAGAATTTTGGTCTTTAAATATAAATGCTTAGGGAAAATTAAAATTTAGTCGGAGAAAAGTCGGGGTATTTTGAAAATGAAGTTTTTCGATCACCCTGAAAAAAAACTATTCTCAATTTTATCATATTTAAATTATTTAAAATCATCATTCAAAATTTAAGTATGATTTTATGACAGGTCTTAAAATTAGATTTAGCACCTTTGAATCAGATGTTAGATTCTATCATTTTTTCGATTCTTGTAGTTTTCCACCATTTTTATAACCTTAGGCTAGGTCCCCCTTCTCTTCTAAAAGTGTTGCATAATAAATGCACGACCCCCGATAAATTTATGTTGATTACAAAAAAGTATGGGAGACCTACTTTTTTTTTGTTCTAAAATTGGAAAGCAACCTTGAAATCCTCATCTGTAATCTACGTTCGTCCTGAATTGTCCTGCTATTTTGGTAAAACCTTTCTATTTCAGACAGATCTGTTCACCTTCCTGCCATTATCGATTTTGTCAAGTTCGATGCGAATAAGCTCGTAGACGGGGCCATTAAGATATTACGAATTCAATAATAATTATCACCAGCAAAGTTTCGATGATAAGCAATTGCATGAGGCAGTTCAAACTTCTTATAAAACTTCTTCTTCTGTGGAAGATTCTGTACCTAGAAGTGCAATATTTCTGCAGGCTAAAATGAAAATTGTTTTCCGAGGTTAAAACAATTTAGGGATCACAGTCTGACCCCTTTTTTACCTAATCCCTTTTTTTCTTCTGTTACCCTTTTCACCTTTTTTTTTTTGCAAAGTTTCGATTCATGTTTTAAGAATCATAAACAGAAATTCAAGGCTTTAGGAAACAAGACGCGTTGAAAGAGATTTTTTCGTGATACCAATTTTAAATATTCCCTAATGATTTATTTGCATATTTTTTAGATTTGAAAAACATCGTCAACCGCTAAGGATTAAAACGAGCGACTAAATCCGAAAGATAAATCAATTTCGTAATTGCAAATTTAAACAAAACAAAAATATTTATAAGTCAAAAACAGAAATATAGCAAGAATATTAATTTGCTACCAAAAAGACGAATTATCAACTAAAATAATGAATCTTCAACCAAAAAAAATTTTAACAAAGTAGTTCAACTTTTAACCAGGTAATGGAATTAACAGCCAAAAAAATTTAACTCTCAACGAAAAAATGTGATATTTGATATTTTATCAAAAATCATTTTAATTTTAAATAAAAAGCAGTTGAATTCATTCAAAAACATGCGACTTTTTTAAGAAAATATTTAATTCTTCAACCAAAATGTTGAATTTTTAAGCTTAAAAGACGAATTAAAAAAAAACAATTGACTTTTCAAATAAATTCGTCAATCTTCTACCAAAATATTTGAATTTACAACACGAAGAGACGAATTTTTAATAAAATAGTTACATTTTCGACCAAAGAGATGAATCCTTCACAAAAAAATGAATTTTCAAGCCCAGAAGACGAATTTTCTACAAAACAGTTTCATTTCGATCAAAAAGGATACATTTTTCACAAAATTGTTGATTTTTTGACAAAATAATTATATTTTTAACCAAGAAAGATGAGTGCTTAACAAAAAGTAATAAAGATTTTAATTTTAATTAAAAAATAGTTGTGTTCATCCAAAAAATTAAATTTTTCAACAAACTAGTTGATTTTTGAACCAAACAAATTTTTCAGTCAAGAAAAAACCCAAAGTTCTACCTAATTTTTTAATTTTCAAGCCAAGAAGACAAATTTTCTACAAAATAGTTAAATTTTCAACTCGATAATATAAATTTTCAAAATATTAGTTGAATTTCCAACCAAAAAATATGACTTTCAACCAATTTGTTAAATTTTTAACAAAATAATTAAATTTTCAACCAAATAAATTTACGATGAAATAATACAATTTTTAAACAAAAATATGATAGTAGACTCTTCAACCAAAGGAATAAACTTTCAACCAAAAATAATTACATTTTCTTATACTTGCTAAAGAAAAAGAAATGCTGCTAGAGGGCCCATTTCGTTCAATTTTCACGAGATAATCTCATGATATAAAAGGTTTTTATTAATAAATCAAATCCCCCTTTAATATCCCCTTTTTCTGAAAACAGCTCCTTCTTTGCTTCAAATTGAACTATGTAATTAGGAAAATTCCAATTTTGAATGAGCAGAAGAAGGGAACTGTGTTTCTATAGTCATGTGGAAAACATGGAAACCTGGAAATATCAGGGAATTTTGTTGGTCAGAGAAAAGTCGGGGAATTTCTCCGAGCTTGCTCAAATTGGTTTGAAAAATTGTAATATTATATTAAATATAGATGTTTTTTCATTTTTTGTAAAAGTAAATTTATAGTTCTGGGTTTATACTTATTTAAATCAAACTTATTTTTATGATCTTCACCAATCTTTAGAAACTATATTTTATTGAAAATATTAATATATGAAATTGAATTTTAATAACCTGTGAAAATAATTTTAAAAAATTTGTTTAATTATTCATCAAATTCATTAAATATACCAACAAATTTAAAAATAGATTAATTTTGTTTTCAGTATTATTCATTTCTTTAATTATACGATAGTGATAATACGAGTTTATTTAAGAGTACTCTGTCATAATGAAATTTAGAATTATTTCGCGTAATTGTTGCATACATTTTCCTTTTTTTAATTTCCCTATTTTTCAATAAATTAAGTTCATTGCAATTCAACCATTAACATATGGATAATTGAGGGGGTTATTTGATTATTATGTGATACTTTGAAGGAGTAGGGCCGTAATTGGAAAAAATCTGGAATTTTCAGGGAATTTTCTTCGTAATTTGAGTAGATGCCCTGAAAAGTTAATAAATAAGATTGTAGGATATTCTAAATTTAAACTTACCATCTTATTAAAATAAGTTTAGATTTCTATCTTGAATTTTTAAAGCATATTATTATTGTACTAAATACTAAGGTGTGCATTTATTTTGTGTTTCAGGTACGTTTGACTCATACAGTGGATTATTTTCTGTTTCAAAATAGAATTTGATGTTCGTATTGGTACGTATTAGATTAGATGGTATTGGATAATGTCAAGCCTCTTGAATCAATATTTTTTAATTTGGACTGAGTTTTTTCAATGGAATTTTTAATGAAAAATCAGGGTGTCTACTCACCTGGAAATCCTGGTCGTGTAAGAGTACTTTTATTTACTTAAAAAATCCTGAATATTTTTGGGAATAAGTTGTTTTTAACACCAGGGAATTTTTTCAAACGTGCTTGATGTTTCTTTTTCAATTGTTATATAAAATTATATGACAATAATTTTTCGTTCGTAAAAGTAAATTTATATTACTGGCATTATAGTGATTTATGTCAAACTTTTTTTTAATATTTTCACTAATCTCAGGAAAGTATCTTTGATTTAGAATATCGATATGCTAAATATGCATTGAATTTTAAGTATGGAAATAAAATAAAATTTTAATTATTATTCAAATTCATGGACTTTAGGAACAAATTTAAGAATTGAGTTATTATGTGTTTAGTATTATTATTTAATTCTAATATTCGATAAGGATAATTAATATATTCAAGAATATCCTGTGATCATTACTTCGTGAAAGCTTCCCGAATTAAACATGTTATTTAAATTGCTAAAAGTTTTACTATTAAGAAATTACTTGTATTAAGTATTAAAAAAATTATACGTGGAAAATCTAGACATACCTAAATGATCCGTTATTTTTTTTAGGATTTGAGTAGACGCCCTGGGGAATTATTTATTCTTGATTGTATAATTTGACAGCGTTCATTGTTTGTTTCTAATTTATTCGTTAAATTGAACTGATTATTTATCAATCCATATTGAAGAGGAATGAGGTGCAAAAGATCTGATTTAATTCCAACTCTCTGGAAACGCGTGTCTTCTGGTATCGATCCCAAACAGATTCTGAAAATCGACTAACCAAGTCACCTGTCTCGCAAAAGCTCCTTCCTCCTGGTTCAACAACAAGTAGGTCACATCACATTCTGCAATTCCTAACTGAGCGCTTACGGCTGATTTGTAACATGGGCCAAAGTTGAAAGCCCCTAGGAAACTGGACTAGCATATCAGAAATCAGACAATTGAACATTGGAATATGTATACTGTGGAGGATTCTCATACGTTTCAATTCATTATCACTATCTGTTATCTAACTATACACTCACCTACAGCTTTTCATATTAATGTCTGCCAAATGAATTGCGAAGAACATGCTTTCAGCCTTCAAGAACGTTTCGAACTCTACTTTACCAGGATTGATGCAAAACTTCATTTTCATTTTCAAAATTTCGAGAACAAAATTCTAATCTTTAATTATTGTAATAAAGAATCTTTTATACCTGGAATAAAACAAAGTTAAATCTCATTTATAAATTTGTATTTTAAATTATTCTCAATCTCATTAAAAAGTGACTAATTTCTAACCGAACAGGTGACTAATGTGCCTTAACAATATGACTAATGTAAAGATTTAAAATTCAAAGAATTCTAAAGAATTCGATTAAGTTTATTGTAGTTAGATCCAGAAGAATTCAAATGAATTGAAAAAATGTAAAAATTTCACAAATTTCCATTGAGTTCAGTAAAATTAGAGTGGATTTAGAGAAATTTTAGGGGAAATGAGAGAAACTCGATGATATTTATAAAAATTCAAACAAAATTTAAAAAAATCAAAGTGAATTGAAAAAAATTAAAAACTATGAAAAAATTAATTGAATTCAATCAATTTAAAGTGAGTTTAGAAACATTTAATAGAATTGAAAAGAATTTGATGAAATACCTGAGAATTCAAAGTGAGTTTAAAAGGCTTTAGGACCAGTTAAACAAAAAGTACAAAAAAAGTACAAAAAATCCATTGCATTGATTAACATTGAGTGAATTTCGAAGAAATGTGATACATTTAAAAGAATGCAGAATAAATTTGTAAGTATTCAGGATGAATTCCAAATGACTTCAATTGAATTGCAAAAAATACTTTAAAAAGATCTTGAGAGCTTTTAAAATTCCTTAAAATCATTGAAATACTCAGAAATCTTATAAAATCCCATAGAATATTTTAAAATACCCTAAGATATTGCAAACCCTTTGAAATCCCTTCAAACAGTGAAAATTAATTTCAAATTCCTTGTGATAATTTTAAATGCTCTGAAATATTTTAAATCCTCAGAAATCCCTTGGAACTTTTGAAAGCTCTTGAAATTTCCTTGAATGTTTTATAAATACCCTAAAATGTTTTAAATTCTTTGGGATACCTTCAAATTATCGAAATCTATTTAAAATCCTTTGAAATATTTTGAATAGAAGTGTACAATGGTTTTGTTAAAATTTTACATGCAAATTACACGCTTGCAAATTTAGATTTTTTTAAATAGAAAAGTTTGACTAAACGTCAAATATGCTTGATTTCCTTAGATTATTACAATTGTTTAAATGAATATTTCTCCTTTTCATTGGAAAAAAATTGAACCAAAAGTGAAGTCGAATCTTCGAAATTAATTTTATTCGGATTAATCGAATTTCGAAGATCGGCTTGACTTTTGATTCCTTTTTTTCCCGAAAGATAAGAGTTTTTTATAAAATTTTTTAATGCTTTAATGAAATTTAACTGGTTTGATGTGCATTTAGATTCTTTTTTTATTTCAAACATCTAGTGTTCCAAGCTTATTCAAATTTGCATGGAAAATCGTAATAAACGACTGCACACCTCTAAATTTTTTAAATCTCTTGAAACTTTTTACGGCCCTTGAAAATTTCCTGTAATTTAAAAGAATCTAAAAATTCTTAAACGTCTCTTAAATTATTAAAATCTGTTGAGAAAATAATGACTGTTACGGAGCCCTGATTATTCTGGGCAGTTAGTTAAAGTTATTCGTACATAAATTCCGTGACTTTTGCTGTTTTTTTTTTCAAAATCCCTGACTTTCTCTAACTGGTTTGGTTTGCTTGTCACCTATACGAAAATCAAAATTTTCGAACTTTATATTGCTGGGTCTAAGTTTCAACTTGTGTAAGTTTTAACTCTCACATTGCTTTGGTGCATTTGGTTTAGTTAAAAAGTAAAATTCGACCTCAGTAAAGAGATTTAATGAAAAAACGAAGATACTGCGGGCGCGGTAATCCTGATTAAAACTACAAAACTGAGTTTCAAATAAAATTTTCGCAAGAGTATTTAATGTACATGAATAAGAGTAATCAGCTTAGTTCCATTTATTTAATAGGGGCCGTCCATAAATTACGTAACCACTTTAGGGGAGGGGGTGGTGTTATAATCTGTTATATGGGGGGGGGGGTATCGATACTGTTACGTAATATTTTTAACCAATCAACCCTATAGGAAATCCATGTGTTGAAAATAATTATAGTATGCCGTTAAAGTTTAGTAATTACAATGGGAGATTGTAATAATGTTATAGACTTCAATATCGGTATGAGAAGATTAGTATGTTAAATTTTTGTTCATCATTCTGGCGAAAAATATCTATAAAAAGAAAGTCTGTTCACAATTTTGGAAATTACTACTACTAAAATTATTCAATATTTTTTTATGTACCTGAAGTTCAGAACGTTCAAATGAACGAAAACATTTTTTCCCAGTTTTATTTTATCAAAAAATATTATCCCAACTACAATTAAAATAATTCATTTGAAGTTTATTTTGTAATCTGTTATTTGCAATATAAATTGAATCAATATTTCAGCGCTGTTTCTAGTTTGTAAAGCCATCAGAAAAAGTTTTGTTCATTTGAACATTCACAACTTTAAGCACATATTTTTTTAGTTTATGGTACTTTGTATTTCTCTTTTATTTTTATGTTATTCTATGAAATATTTTAGTGGAGGAATTAACAAGAATTTTTGTGAATTCAGTGTTTCTATGTACGGAAAGAACCATTTTTTTCAATGTGATAAAACATGTCGCTGTTGAGAATTGTATCCTGGCTAGATAACAGATAGTGAATTGGACGGATATGGTGTAATTTAACATTTTCAATGACTCGTTTGAGGCGTTATTTCCGTATCTGGAAACCAGTAATAGTGACTGACAGACTCGCTGACAAAGTCCACCAATCAATAAACAGTCAGAGATTAATCAAGATTGAATATTAAAATTAAAATGATACATATGCGTTAATACTTTTTAATACTTCAATAGAAAGAGTCATTCTGAGGCTATAAATAAAATGAGTCACGCTTTCAGAGATATAGTTGTTCGCAGAACCTGGACATTTTTTTTTCAATTTCCCAAAAAATATCAAGCTACATGTGCATTATTTTGCGTGTACTAGTGACGGACTTGGCACCGACTAGTTTTCTCTGATATTATAAATAAAAATAGTATATAGATTTGATAATATCTCCAATTGTAAAATACTTGTTAAAATCTTATAGTGACCGTCGAATTGTTAAAACAAATTTAATATTTTAGTATACTTCATTTACGAGTAGTATATTATACTTTATTTATTCCAATAGTTGAATAGAAGGAAAAGCTTATTATGCTTGTATTTTGGGAGTAAATACGCCTTCATTCGTCCGAAAAAATTATGATATTAGTCGGGAAAAATGTTCTCGAAAACAAGTTCAAATTTAAATTGAAAGTTAGCAGTACAGAACTAGATAACCAACAAAATGTGAATTTTTCAAAAGAGCGAAAAAAACTTCTATAAAATCAAAATCACCATTTAACGATAAGACAAAAATCCACTCTTGAGTTGAAGTGGTGGTGAATTGAGGCTGTAAAAGTTTTATTAAAAAAAAGTTATTCAGCTTTGAAGAAATGGATCTGGAAGATTGCAATATGAAAGTGATACTAACCTAATATTGAAGCAGACTCGGCTGCAGATTGCGATACAACATTCAATTTTTAGTTTCAAAAAAAATATATAATTAACAACAAGCTCCCAAGATATTAACAGTGCTACTACAAGTCAGGGAATTCTGGAAAGTCAGAGAAAGTCAGGGAATGTCAGGGAAACCTGAAAGATTCAGGGAATTTTAATATTAAAAAAAAAAAATTTTAATTTCAAAAGATTTGTACATTTTTAGTGAATTTCAAAATATTTCAAGGCATTTTCAAGAAGTCCAAACAGTTTCAAAAGATTTCAAAAGCGTTGCAAATTTTAAGCGAATTTTAAAAGATTCGAAGGAATTTTTTGATGATTTCAATAATTTGAAGGTATTTCAAAAGGTTTGAAATATTTTAGGGTATTTTAAAAGATGCCGTGTTCTCTTTAAAAGATACAACAAATTGCAATGGTTTCTATGAGAATTTTTATGATTTTAAGGTATTTATACAAATTTTCATGCGGTTATAAAGAATTTTTTAGAATATCGGAAGATATGAAACGAGGATTTCTATGATTTTAAGGGGTTTTTTTTAAAGCTTTCAAGATATTCTAATAAATTTGCCAGGATTTCAGGAAGTGTCGTCAGATTTCATAGAACAGCGCTGGATTTTATACTCTTTTAATGAATTTTAAATAACTTATTCACAAGAAGTGAGGGATTTCGTAGGGTTTCAGAGAGTAGAAGAAATTTAAAAATATGTTTTGCTATTTAGGTGGAATTCACCCCGTATTCTTATTAAATTATCCTAAATTCTATCCTTTTTTTTTAATTCATCCAAATTTACTCAATTCTATTCAACTCCAAGGAATTGTTTACTATTTGTTTAATTCATCCTGAAGCCTTTTAAACTCACCTTGAATTATTTTGAATTATTTTTAATTCCCTTGAATTTTCCTAATCTCATTTCGAATTCCTCTAAATTCACTCCAATTTTACGGAAGTAAATAGAATTTTTTGGATTTTAAGACATTTTTCCAGTTCATTTTAATTCCTTTGAATTCAGCTTCAATTGCTTTGAGGTCTTATGAATTTTTCCTGAATTCGTCCAAATTCACCTGGAATGCTTATAAATTTCGTCGAATTCTTTTGAATTTTTTTAAACTCAAAAGAACATTATTTACATTATTAATGCACATTAGTCACTTTTAGTCACTTTATGAGTTAAAAATTAGTCACTTGTTCAATTAAATTAGGTTGTGTCAGCCCTGAGAGAATAATAAATTAAAAACTTATAAATTTAAATTTAAAATTGTTCTATTAAACTTTCAAAAGATTCTATATTGAAAATGTCAATGTAACTGAAGTTTGCAACGTTTACAAACTGCAATATAAAATTTTCTAATGTTTATTTTCTGCACATGATATTAGGTAACACTAAAAACAGTTTTGTGCCTATATCTCTATCTGCCAACTGTATTTTATTTACCCACGCTCTTTGAAAAATATACGGAGAATTAATTAGTAAAATTTATCTTTTCGTTTATGAACGTTGCAAGCCTCAGTTACCAAATTGTTACAAGATTAGATTTTTTCCCTTTAAATAATAATGGCAAGAGAAAACAAAAAATTAGTCGGGGAAAATCAGGTAAAAATGAGGGAATTTTGAAAATGAAGTTTTGTGGCCACGCCGTCCAGGATCTTAAATTTACAAGTATTAACCCACTAACGACGAAGAACTCCGATTGTTTTGTTCATTTTCAAGCCTCATTATTAAAATTAAGGAGCGGGAATTTTTGAACGAAAACCCTGTTCCCTACTATTTTCGGGTATGCTCTTTCAGAATCTGAGCACAAAATTGAAATATCTCCTCCAGAAAATTAAATATGGCGGCTTTTATGTCAAAAAATATGAAAATTTTTAGAAAAATTTCCTTTGATGATTTCTTTTCACATTGAAATCGCGAGGAAACTTCACTTTCTTCTACCATCCGTGCACAAAAATCATGTAGTTTGACAGTATACTTTTGGTTTTCATCATAAAAGTCGTTATCATTTTCAAAATGGTGATTTATCACTTGAAAATTTTGAGAAAATATAGGTATGTGGACGCTTCACTCAGATTCAAACGAATATTAGTGAAAGTAGATGTGCATAGGTTTTTGGGGTCGCTGAATCCGAATCTAGTGTCAGGTTTTCGAAATTCAATATGGTGGATTCAATATGGCGAACGAAATGTTGAAAAATGTTTGGAACTTGATGAAATTGTCCCTACATAGGTTTTTGGGATCGCTGAATCCGAATCTAGCGTCAGATTGTCGAAATTCAAGATGGTGGATCCAATATGGCGAAAAATTTTTTTAAATGTTGGGAACTGGATGAAATTGTCCATTCATAAGTTTTTGGGGTCACTGAATCCGAATATAGTGTCAGATTTTCGAAATTCAAGATGGCTGATACAATATGACGGCCAAAATTGGTAAAAATATGTGGAACTGGATGAAATTGTCCGTACGTAGGTTTTTGCAGGCTCTGAATCCGAATCTAGTGTCAGATTTTCGAAATTCAAGATGGCTGATTGAATATAGCAAAAATTAAACATTTTTCAACATTTCGTTCGCCATATTGAATCCACCATATTGAATTTCGAAAATCTGACACTAGATTCGGATTCAGCGACCCCAAAAACCTATGCACATCTACTTTCACTAATATTCGTAAGAATCTGAGTGAAGCGTCCACATACCTATATTTTTTCAAAATTTTCAAGTGAAAAATCACGATTTTGAAAATGATAACGACTTTTATGATGAAAGCCAAAAGTATACTTTCAAACTACATGATTTTTGTGCACCGATGGTAGAAGAAAGTGTGAAGTTTCCTCGCGATTTCAATGTGAAAAAGATCATGAAAAAAATGTTCTCAAAATTTTCATATTTTTTACATAAAAGCCGACATATTTGATTTTCTGGAGGAGATATTTCAATTTTGAGCTCAGATTCTGAAAGAGCATACTCGAAAATAGTAGGGAACAGGGTTTTCGTTCGAAAATTCCCATTTCTTAATTATAATAAGGAGGCTCGAAAATAAATAAACAAATCGGAGTTCTTCGTCGTTAATGGGTTAATAAGTCTATTGAAAACTGTCAAGAATGCCACTTTAGGAATGCAGTTAGTCTCACTAACAAATCTCTCTACACATTTCTTTGAAATTTCGCTCAACGTGAATAAAAATCGCATGTAGAGAGCTGAAAGGTTGTAACGATTCAAGTGCACCTATGCAGGGCGATAGAGGGGAGGGGGAGAAGGAAGACAAACCTTTTACATTTCCATGTAAATAACTTTAATCCATTTGTGCAAGGTGCTTAGTGACTACTGACTACGCATCCTTCGTACGTGAAACCACCTTGTGGAGATTATGCTATGGCATTATCGCCCTAGGATCACGGCAAATTCCCAGCAGTAGTAGCAGCAGCAGCAGCAGCAAATTGTAAAGCATGAGAGATTTCAGTGTGTGGGGGTTGCCTTCCTTTATCGTCTGTCGGGGGTCTCCGAAGTCTGCTCTTGCCACATCAGTTTTCTGCTCGTCAGAAGGATGCTTCTCTTACTTCTCTTCGTCTTTCTCGCGCGAACATCAATATTATTCGAGGAGACGAGGAGGGAAGATTGTGTGGGTGGCAAAGCGAAATGAAAGCAGGAAATTTTACTCAACTTTGGCTTGCTAACTTGTTCTCTTTTCAATCTTTGATTTATTCTAGCCGAACTCCCACAACTCGAAAAACGACGTCATTTCATTAAAATGTTTCACCTAATACTTTATGAATCGAAAAAGTTTTCTGACTTGTGATTTTATTGAAATTTATATCAATTCTGCGGATGGGAATGCTTTTCTGACAGGAATTTTCGTGTTGGGTGCACAATGAGAAGTCACACTTAACATCTAGATATTTCGAGTTAACATATTTAAGGTTTAACTATATGAAAGCCATCTAGATGTAAAAGTTTAGTTTCTGCGGATATTAAAAAATACATGCAAGTATGCAACGCAGAGCCTTCTTACCTCGAAGGTTCTCCGGAGAAGAAACAGCACTTTTATCATTATTTTACCCGGGCCAAAACATTTACAGCATTATTAATCTTGTCACCAAAATATTAATAATCATTATTATTTCACAAGTTTACGAGTTTTATGAAACGAAACATTAACTAAGCTTCATGAAATGACCGACAGATGTCGACAGTGTTTTTCACGAAATTGGCTATAAGCTTCATCAAGTTGTCGATAGAGGTATGGCGTTTTCTTGCACTCGGGCTTTAAAAATGGAAATTTCCAAATTAGAATTTTTTTTTTTATTTTGATGCCTTAGAAGTAATTAAACGACCGCACATTTAAAATATCTGAATGTTGAGTAATTTAAATTTTCATTTATTTTAATTCTTTAATTTCGAAAACTATTTGGTATTCCTTTTTCAGTATTCAAGTTCTTGAAATCAAAAATTTTATTCTTAAAGCGCTATATTGGAAAATTTTTAATTTGTAGCATATAATCGAAAATTTAGTAAAATTTAATAATTTAACAGTGAAATGTAAACAATTAAACAATGTATTTTTAATTACTTAATATAACTTTAAAATATCAATTTTTTGTTTGAATTTTCTGTGCCTATAAATGTTAGAAGATTTTGAATTCTATGGGACTCAAAAACAGCAAGTATTTGGATACTTTCAAAATTTTTAAGTTTTTTCTTGGAGAATTTAGAGAATTTGTTGATACATGCAGAAGACAAAAACTTTTGTTCCTTTACAATATAAAATCTTTCAGATTTGTTTCACATTATTCACAGATTTTTGAAAAAGCTTAATATGTCTAACCGTAAACTTCTTTTGTTTGAACCAAAGAAACATATTATTTTGCTTTTTCGGAAAAAAAATTTTGTGATTGAGGAATTTTGGGATTTTTGCCGTTATTTTTAAACCTTATAAACGCCACGAAATTTTTTTCTCTAATGAAAGAAAAACAACATGTCTTTTTGATTCAAGCTGAAAAATTGCAGGTTCGAAATATTAAAATTTTTTTTTTAAGTGTACATTCAACTCAATCCAATAGTAATTTTTTAGATATTTCAGATAAAAAAATGTCGAAGATATTAACCGATGTAAATTTTTTTATACTTTTTTCGGATAGCAACTCTCAATTTTTTCACACAGCTCAAATGATTCGATTAAATTTAGCATTTTCATTCCGTCTTAATGTTCAGTAACAATTAAAAAAATAATAATGAATTCCTTTATAATTCAAAGCCTTTTTCTATTTTAATGGCTTTCAAATTTAAATGCCTTCGTATTTCTGAATCTGATAATTTTTTTAAGAAGCAGTTTTTGTTCAATTTATTATAGTAATTTTTTATCTGCAAATCATGGGTTATAATAACGTATTTTGATTTGCGTAATTTGAAATTAAGAGAACTTTGGCAGTCATCAAAGAAGAGGTGGCCGGAAACTTTTGACCAGTAGTGTAGAAATACTTTAATTCAAGAAATATAAAAACTTTGTGACTTTTTTTAAACTTAGAATATCCTGAATACTATCATTCGTAGGCTAAAAATGGATAGAACCGAAAATTTATAATATAAATAATAATAAGTAATTCCAAGAGTAATTCATTGTATAAATGTATGTTACCAGTGTAATTACTGTGTTAAATATCTCAAATAAAGGAAGTTTTTGTTATCAAATATAAAAGTAACTTTAGTATTTAAACGATCCATCAACATAATAAGCTTTGAATTCTTTAATATATAGTGTAAAAGGAGCATTAATTTTTGAACGATACATCAACTTTAAAATCTTTAATATAAAATGATGTTCGATATTTTAACGGAGATTGTTGGTAACACTGAACACAATTTCAAACATATTTTTTTCGAACAGCGAGAAAAACTCCCGAATTAAAAAAAATTTTCCGATCAATGGCCACCCTGCTCTACTTTGAATTTCCCTGCAGCCTCAGGAAACGTGAGGAATAATAAATAGATGCATTTTAAGTTTCAATATTCTCGAGTTCTCTCCTGAATTCCATTATATAATAATTATAAGCCCTTCTTCCTTATTTATTTATATTAAACAGACGTTAAGAACTTTTATCAATACTCTCCCTATTTTAGAATTTGAAAGGTAGCAATTTTTAAATGAGGTAAATAAAATAAATGAAAAATACCTGGAAGACATGTATGAAAGGATTGATGCGATTCGCTGACTTGTTATAGCTTCTGCATCATACATATATCATTTACAGGTCAATAAATTCGCTTCGAACTGTTATCTTAATACGTATGAAAAACAGTCATATCTCAAAACGTCTGACTTTTAGACTTTTCGAGCCACTGGCTCTGATGAAATAATTCAGGGAAATATTTTTCCCTATGCAATGAAAGAAAGAAAACTTATTTTAATTGAATGACAAAAGTGATAAGCATGCAAAATGAGAACTGGCATCATCATTTTCACCAAAAATCTCGTTTGTCAGAAGTGAACGAAAAAGGGGGATAAAAAATCTCGTTACCAATATGCAAAGTGAAGTTTTTTAATAAAAAGTATCTGAAGTTTCTTTTAGAAGTTTTTATTATGCTCTTTTACAAGTTTTAGAAAATTTTGCATATTTTGCATAGTTCAGAGGCTACTGCGGTAGAGGATCGTGCAATTTCGGGATGTCGCGTGCCTCTATCTTCTTTGCTGCAATGGATATTGATTTGATAGTACCGATTGTAATGATAAAACTTTCCGGGATATTATAGAGGATTGAGGTTACATATTCGGTATTAAATATAAAGCAAATATTTAAAAATATATAGGATTTTACAATATATAAAAATAAAAATAAATATGTATCATAAAAAATTGAATTTTTAAACTATTAAAATTGCAGGGTTGTGACAGGATTTTGATTTTAAAATTCCAGTTTATTTTCGGGACAATTAAAAAAAAATCCATATCTCACACATGCAGCACCGCATTCTAGAAAAATTAAGGATTTTTAGGGGAAGATTTAATCCCTAATGGGAATTATTTTCGAAGATAAAGAAAATCCAAAGCTTTCAACTGGTAGTTGATATACGATTTTTAATAATATTTTTTTTCAAGTAAAAATGAGACGATACGAATGTTACCTATGTAATAAAAAAGCTTGTTGAAAGAGTTATGAAAATAATGAAATTTTAAACTTTTAATTTGATAAAAATTCCCTTTTTTTATTCGGGTGGCCCAAAAACATTATTTTTCTGATTTTTTGAAGTCTCACCCCCTCATTTTGTGTCCTTTGGTGAAAGAGTATTTTCCTAATTATTTGAGATTTGTAAAAAAATGGTTAGGGTAGGGCACGATCTTTAAAATACCCCAAAGTGTTAAAATTTCATTAAATCCTTGAATTTAAAAAATAATTGTAAAAAATTTACAAAAACAATGTAAAACTACCATGTGGGTAGTACAAAGCCTGAATTTTTTGTAAACTCAATTTACCTCCAAATTTGTCAAAAGTCACCCCCTTAAGACTCTAAAAAGTAATTTTTAAGTGTCTTTTCTGGATTTCATGAAAGTAAAATGAAAATTTAAGTGGCTAATTATATAATAAATTTAATTATACAAATATGAAAAATAGTGCCCTTAAAATAAACATTTTCCCCCTTTTCACCCTTAATAATCCATAAAAAATTACCTTCTCTTTCTTTAAAACTGATTATTAAAAATATTTAATATAAATTTCTTTATATTCAAATAAAAAGTTTTAAAGGAAGAGAATGTAATTTTTTATGGATTATTAAGGGTGAAAAAGGGAAGAATGTTTATTTTGAGGGCAATATTTTTCATATTTGTTTAATAAAATTTTGGGTATAATTGGTCACTCAAATTTTTATTTTACTTTTATAATATTCAAAAAAGACTCTTTAAAATTACTTGTTACTGTCTTCAGGGGTGAGTTTTCGCAAATTTGGGGGTAAATTAAATGTTGAAAGAAATGTCAGGCTTTGTACTGCTCACATGGTAGTTTTACATTATCGTTGTAATGTTTTTACGATTCTTTTTAAAATTCAAGGACTTACTGAAATTTTAACACTTTGAGGTATTTGAAAACTTTTAGGAAGAGAAATATGCTCAGGAAAAGGTTACCAAGCAGAAAAAAAGAAATAAAAATGTGTACGAAGATAATTTTTTATTTACAATTTTATTGTTTTAAATGTAGTAATGAGTTAAAAGTTCTCTTCCCATTCATTGCGATAATTAAACCAAATAAATAGTCTAAACGCGATACTTATCTTATTATTTATAAAATTGCCAGATGACAAGCATAATAACCTATAAAACAGTACGCAGTCATGACAGGTCACCTATTCATTTTTTTACCTGTTTTTTAAATTGTCCACTTTTTTTACCTTTTTTGAAATTGGCAAAGTAAAATTTTATTCACAATTTTAATTTTTAAACCTTGTTAGACCGCATCCATTTCAATTCATTTCGCGGTTCGTGCTATTTTCACAGAATCGGTCGCAGACTAATTTTGTTGTTTTTCAATAAAGAAAATGAGATGATACGAATGTTACCTATTTAATAAAAAAGTTTGTTGAAAGAGTTATGAAAATAATGAAATTTTTAATTTTATAAAGGATGATGTAAATTATCAAAAAGAGTTGCGGTTATTTAATGTGTGGTATTATTTAAACTAACACAGGAATTTAATTTTTCCATCTTGCATCTGATTAACGAAACGTATAAAAAATGTAGGATTTACAGAAT
Organism: Andricus quercusramuli; assembly: GCA_932178445.1. NCBI lineage: Eukaryota > Metazoa > Arthropoda > Insecta > Hymenoptera > Cynipidae > Andricus > Andricus quercusramuli. The sequence goes on along the minus strand of CAKNXH010000065.1, from coordinate 462,610 downwards.
TCAAGCAGTTGGAAATTATTCAATTTTGAACGATACTAATTCAAAAAAGTATAATTCGTACATTCTTGATTAAAATTTTAAAAAAACTTAGGTGTCAGTCCACGCAATTAAAAGCGATTTGGTAAATGAAATTTAGTTAAAAAATTTCCAGGACCTTTTCAAAAATGTCATGACTTTTCAATTTTTTCCATATGGATGCACCAAATTGCAAATTTTCCTACATCGAGATCTACAAATAAACTAATTTATGAATGAATTTTACTGTAAAATTGGTATAGAATTATCTTCTGACTCAAGCTTTACAAATAGACATTTCGTCAGTGTTGAATCTCTGGTTCATAATCTAATTTGAAAATTCATTAATTTTATATGAGCACATGAAAACGTTTCCAGTTTCATGACAAACTGGGATACCAGGTGCGCATGCATTTAATCAATAGAAATAATGCAAGTCTCTTTTACGAGAGTAGTTACGCCAGAAAGAATTTACTGAAATGACACTGATACCTCCTGTTGGAGAAATAAACTCTTGAAACAGTGTAACGTCTGATAATAAAATCTGTTTCAAAAGCTAGAATGTCTCTGGATTATATATTCTATAGGCTGATTTAGCACGAATTTAATCCACCACCTACATTGAAAATGTAGAAACCAGCAATGGTTGTTTTTAATGGAATGTGACTGAAATCACTTCGAAGCCTCAATTGAGACTCCGGATTCTATAACCCTGCCTAAATTTGCCTGGCCGTTCGAGTTGGCCCCTGATGGTTTGAAAATCATTTTTCGAAAAAATCAACTTTTCAAAATATAATACTGTAGGAAATTTCATGGCGCATCTTTTTTCTTGTGACAAAAAAGTTGTATCCTTTACCGTTTCTGTGAAAAAAAACTAGATTTTTGAGACAACCAAATTTAGTGAATATTTTCACTTCAACTCGCTACGAAAGACCAAATTCTCCATATTTTCTCATAAAAATGTGAGAACTTGTCCTTCAAACTGTTCTGAAGATGATTTGCTTTTTAAAATGTATTGGTTCTGTTAAAGAAAAAAGTTATACATTTTTTTGTCAAGCAGTATCAAAATAATGATAGACAATTTTCAAACGCTTCGTTTGTCGAGGGAATTTTGAGTAAGCCCAAACTTCTAGCGAAATAAGAAATGTATATTTGGATATAATAAAGTTTTCTGAAAAATATTATTTCAATTAAATCAATCGTCAACAAAACAGGAGCATTCAAGCAACATTGATCAAGCGCGTGACGCGTGAGAGGTAATAACTTTGGAGCCTCGACCAAAAGAAAACAATTTTATTCTTTCAGGATGCTGCTCGGTGTATATAGTTAAGTACAAAATTGGTGAATCTTCACGAAAACGGTAAAAGATACCACTTTTTGGCCCCAAGAAAAAGGATGCCTCCTGAGATTTCCTACAATTTTATATTTTGAAATTTTGATTTTTCGAAAAATTATTTTCAAGCCATCAGATTCCAACTCGAACGGCGAGAAGCGGCCAGGCAAATTTTATGCGGAGTTATAGAATCCGGAGTCTCAATTGCTCTGCTTCATTAAAAGTTTCAGCGTCCAGTGTCTCCCAAATTGTTCCTCACTAATTATTTTGAAATGCAAGGATGGGAAATTGTATCCTGTTTTTTTTAAACTCAAATTGCGCTTTAACGACAAATGTACTTTTTGGTCATTGAACAAATTTTAAAACAAATTATTCAAGAGAGATCAAACTTGAATCTTTCAATATCTTTTGGAAAGGAGGTTAGTTGAACCTAAAGGGCAAGAAGGTTACAGGATACAGGTATTTTACAAACTAAATTTTGACAAAGAACCTGATTTTGAGCAATATAACTGAAAAATGTAGCTTTCGGTGACTAAGTGCGATTTTATGCCTAGAAATAGAGCATTTTAATGGCCGACAGAATTTCGTATGTGTCACCAGGTCAGTATATTCTCTAGCAACGAGCGATAAAGTTTTATCACCATGTGATGCATGACCGAACCGTATACCATGGCTCAAGCGGACAAGTAGTGTATGTATGCTGGAGCTTTCTACCACGCTTTGCTCAATATTAAATTACTCCGCGGTGAAATTAGATTTAATTTTGTCATCGATCCAGAATCTTCGGTCACGGTGCGTTGGTCCTGATTAGACCCCTTGGCGATTTGAACTCTAACTACTGAAAATTCCCTCCTGCACCTGGGAAATCTTTCGCTTAATTCGTCACACAATCAACAATATTTCATCTCAAAATTCTAATTAAAATGAAAAAATAAGAATTACCGTTATTCTTTAAGTTCTTAGTTATAATTTAGTTATAAGAAGTATAATTTAGAGATAATCTAAATTTTTGACAAATCGGTTGAAAATCCGCTTTTCGAGAAAAACTGATTTGAAGATGGAGAGTGCTATAGTTCGTGTGTTATATATTTTGTCTACAGATTTTAAATTTACCCACTTTTGGTCATTTCCGGGACACAACAGTATAATGTTACCAAATAGACCACAAATTGACGTATGATTTCCTATTAAAAATTAAAAATCTGTATTTGAAAGATGTCACGGCAAAAGCATGTAAGTCCATTGAGACAAATTTTTCCGGAGAGAAAAACCTTCTCGAATGTCGAATTCTCAAAAAACAAAATGAGAAAATTCATTCGAGATTTCAAAAGTGACAAATTAAATTTAAAAAATTGTTTCTCAAAAAAAGGTTTTTGCAATACTACATACAATGTTATTTTAATACAAAATATTTTATTTAATTTATTATTTATTGATTAGTTTATTTGTATTTTGTAACAATTTAGTACAATTTAGCGCGCAAGCCCTATTTTTTCCAAACTTAATCCATTTGACGTTTCATTTTCCGGTTGAATTTTAGAGAATTTTTAAGCCAATAAAATGTGTTATCAAAAAATGGCACTTACATGGTTATGCCGTGATATCCTTCATTTTCAAGTTCATTTTCGATCCTGGATTACAAAAACGCGAATATCGCCTATAGGATCGACAAACCGGCCCTTTTCTTGTGATTATCTTGCGGTTTCTTACGGTTCATTAAATCACAGATTTTACACTATTTTCCCTATTCCCCTCTTTCTCCTTTCTCAAAATATTCCCTCTTTTTCCACAAGTTTTAAGAAATATCCCATTTCCCCGTTTCCTCGTTTTTTCGCTATAATAAGAACTGAATTAATAGAACCCGATAAGAAAATTCTTGGTCGAAAATTCAACTGTTTTGATGAACATTCGTTTTTCTGGATAAACATTTGGTCTACAATTATATTTTTGGTTCAGAATTGATCTCTTCGTTAAAAATTCCACTATATATTTAATTCAAAACTTCATTATTTTGTGGAAAATGCAACTATTCATTTAGAAAGTCACCTTTTTTGGTTGAAAATTTTATTATTTTGTTGAAAGTTCATCTTTGGGTAGAAAAGTCATATTTTGTTGTTGTAAAATTATATTTTATGATTGCAAGGTAATTCTTTTTGTCTAAAAAGCCTAGTATTATATTCTGAGCTCAGAATTCATCTCTTTTGGTTATTAATTCTGCTACTCTGTGGAAAATTTCATTATTTTGTTGAAAATCCATCTTTTTTAGTTAAAAATTCTACAATTTCTCTTTTTTGTTTTCATCTTTTTTCATCTTTTAAATTCATCTTTTAAATTCATCTTTTTTGTTTTAAAGTTAATTCTTTTTATTTAAAAAGTCTACTATTATATTTGAGCACCTCAGAGCAAAAGGAAGACTCCGCAGAGTCGTGAGGAAAAACGAGACAATTCAACCGTGTGGTTAAAAGGTAAACTTTTTGGTCGAAAATGCAACTACTGTTATATTGGGGGTTCCGAATTCATATATTTTAGATAATAAATTCTTCTATTTGGTGGAAAATTTAATTATTTTGTGAAAAATTCATCTTTTTTGGTTGAAATTTACTCTACTTTGTTGAAAATGCAATATATTTTGACTTGAAATCTAAGGCATATGGTACCTAAATTAATGTTATTTTCAAGAATCTGTACCCCTATTTTTCTTGTTTTAGCGCATTTTGGGATGTGAAGTTTGCAATCTCCTTTATAATCATTTACATAATATATTTTGCTTTGGAGTTCTAAAATATTTAATTATTCTCAAGATTTATATAATAAAGCAATTTAATTATTATAAACGCCTGAAAGTCAACCGGGAAAAATTTAAAGTTTAAGTGGCCACCCTGTAGAGTTTTCCTTTTGTTAATTAATAACATAGAATTCGAGAATGAATTCTAAAAATGGATTCTCACTATATTCTCCTGAAGGATGTTTATTGCCAAAGAAATAGTTTTCTCAAGTTTTCTCTGTTGCCATCAGAACTATTTTCCACTACTTGTGTGGCTTCATAACTCACATTCACATAAAGTTTATCCGCTCAAATATACTTCATTGTTGGATTCGCCCACCCTTCTGAAACATCTTGAACTTACCAGAATATTGTATAGCATTGTGGATATCCAATATTGCATAATGCTCTGACAAATGTAGAAAAGTTTAGAAAAGTTAAAGCAGACCTAGATGCCTGGATTAATTTTAAGTTTTTCGATGTTTTGAAATGTTCTCTTTGCCAGTTTTTAACCAATTTTTCTCTTCTGTTGCAGGTGAGTTTCTCTGGATGTCTGTACTTTGGTTCGAGTGGGTAAATAATTTGACTTTTGATGTTTCACAACTTTTAAGAGAAGCAATTATGCTAATTTATTCAAGGGGGCGATCAACATGCAGAATTCACAAAATCACTTAATATGGTAGAAGGATTACTGCAATTAAAACTTAGAATATACAGAAGAAAATTAATTCTATTGATGTCTGTAACAAACGATAAAACAATTATTATTCGCAGGCTTGACCATGACACTCGAGACATTTATTGTAGTGGATGCTATTAATATCTTCTTCATTAATTTAAATTACATTAACCTTTCGCAGCCTTCATTTGAAATAGTTACTATTTAAGTGGGATGGAATTAAGCTCTTCTCGGCTCTCGGACTTATTAATATAATTGAAATTCAGAGTACAAGAGGGCTATTTGTAGAGCTTTTGTGACGAATCATACCCATCTGTTATTTTATTTTACAACTGAAATAAAAAAATTCATCTTTTAAAAAAGCAAACATTTGTTAATTTAAGAGTTAAAAAAGTATTATCTAATGGCTAATGATCTGCAGGTTTGATGATAAATCGACTTTAAAATTTGTTCAGTAAAATGAAAATTTGAACTGCTAAACATAAAATTTTTCATGTTAGGACGTTTGTCATTCAAAATTGTCCACATTATTAGGATTCTGATTAAAATATTTTTCTCTGTAAATGCTTCGAGTTTAAAAAAATCATTTTTGAACACGTACAAATGAAAAATGTTAAGTTTTTAATATTTCAATTACCAGATTTTCACGCTTCAAATACTTATCTTTTTTTAATGCAAGGTAAGTTAATCATGATATAAAGCCTTCTAAACCTTTTTTTAAATATGAAACCCATTATATTAATATTGTATAAGTTTATCGAGAAGTTTATGGGTTTACACTTTTTAATTGTTCAATTCGGACGGCTGCAAATGTAGAATTTTATTAAATTTCAAATCTATAATTGTTAATTTTAGTGCCTCAAATATGAGAACATTTTTGAATACTTAAATTTGAACTTTTCAATTTTGAAAGAATCAATCTAATTTTTTAGTTCTGAAAACTTGAATTTAGATAATTTTCAAAAGGATTGATAAAATACAATAAAATACACTAAATTGTTAATTATAACTAACCGTCTAAGTGATTCTGAAGCTTAATTTAGAGAAAGTGTTTATTTAACAATATTAAGGTGAATTTTTGTGTTTTTACATGTGCTGTACAAAATATCTGAACTTTTTATTAATTCCCAATGGTCAAGGGCTGGTTATACCTTTAAAAGATTCTTTGCAGCTGAAGGGTGGCACTACGTAACTAAAAAACCAACAAAATGAGAATTTTGGAAAAGAGCCAAAAAATATTCAGTAAAATCGAAATCACCATTGTACGATATAACGAAAGTCCACTCTCGAGCTAAAGTGGTACTAAATTGAAGCCCGAAAAGTTTTAGTAAAAAAAAATAATTTTCCAGGAAAATAGATGTGGAAGTTGACAATCTGAAATTGGTACTAACCTAAAAAAGTTTCTCTATGATTTTAAGAATCAAAATAATATTACTAAGGATGCCATTTTAAATAAAAAAAAAAAAAACATTTTTAATGAAAAACTGTTAAAACCGACAAATAAAATTATTTTAACTATGTTTTTTTCAATTGATTTTTTTCTTACTATCGCACCATACCAATTTTTGACAATTTTTTGCGTTTTAATAATAGGGTCCTCATCAAATAGATCAAGTAGAGTTGTACAACACATATTTCAAAAAAAAAATTATTTTATTTAGAACAATTCTAACATTCATGGGTCTGTTGGCATCAATTTTATTAATCATTATAAACGCTTGATGAATTTTGAGATTGCAATGTGGAAAATGTTTGGTTGGTCGAAATAAAGTTCGCTTGCCCCAACTAAAGTTGAAAAAGCAACAAAACCGTTTGGTTGAGCCAACCAAATAATTTTCTTGACCTGTTTGGTAAATTTAACCTAATTATTTTGTTCAACCGTTGGGTTAATCCAACTAAAAAGCTTGTCGCGCTCAACGACATTTTTTGGTGTGCACCATAAAACATTTTGATAGTTACACTAATATATTTGGTAGAATTCACTAGTTCTTGAAAAAGCAATGCAATTATCTGATAGAAGGAACAATTGGGTTTTGTTGAAGGAAAATTAATATTTTCTAGATATAATATAAAATACCTCGATTTTGCGAGAAAACGATAATGTGAGTAAAGCGAATTGATTCAGTAAAATGCGTTCAATTTGCAAAGAATTCGCTTAATTAATCGCAACTAAATTTCATCAGGATAATCCATGATTCTAGAGGAAATTTGGATTGACCCGAAATACTGCTCAAATCAAATTCATTTTACTAAATTAAACCATTGTCTCTTCTAGCTTTTTCTCTAAAGGAATATTTGGTTTAATTTGTAAAACAATATCTGCTGGCCCTGGCATGGCCCAGATCAGATAATCTGGTTTCCAGTCTTGACTGTGACCAGAGGGCCTAGCCTGGGCCTGGACAAAAGTGTAACGATTTTTTTTTGCTAGCCCCAGGCCAGACTATCAAGGCGATAAGAAAAAAGTCTTGGTTTGATAGTGTAAATTTGTTATTTTATACCATTTTAGACGTCCTGTAACTTTGTTAAAATATGTCCACAAAATATTTGCATACCTGACACCAGGCTGCGATGAAAATTTTCCACACAGGCATTTTTGTTTGTTGTTCTGGCCAAATAAACTATTTTGTTACACATATATATTTTTTCTTAGTTTTTACTTTTTTAGTGATTACAAACTTTGTGGTAATCATAACCAAATTTTTCTAAAACGAAAAAAACTTTTCAACAAAATTATTTTGTTTCCGTAACTTTTTTGTTTTTTTCTCAGTGTGACTGTACGCAAAGCATACCCTTAACCGAATTTGCTAAAAAAAATTCCCGATCTCGATTTTGGGACTATTAACAATTTACTGCAGGGTAGCAGTAAAAAAATTACCTTTAGGTCACCCTGAAATAAAAAACTCAAATATTCGTTTGCATATATCTAAATCCCTGGAAAAATATTCTGAGAGGAATATTTTTCCAAGGATTTTATTTCTCGAAAAAAGGAAATGAAGTTGTCGATCAAAGGATGAACTCCAATTGAGCATCAATGGCGATACGCTGATCCCAGAAAGATGCATACAGTGAATGTACGAAATGGAACAGCCGTTTGCAAAGTTGTCTATTTTGCTATATCCTCAAAACAGTTCCAGTCAGCTCAATATGCTTCCACATACACAACGTACTTGGAGGAATATTAGGTGTGTCAACAAAAAAAAAGTCCAAATCTCAACTTGCATTTTCGATTTTTTTGTACCTTTTGGATTAAAAATTAACAACGTGGAAGGAGAAATAAATCGGACAATATTTAGCGGTCGCTCATTGCGAATTTGTCTGTTTTTACTGAAAATTTTATTTTTCTCGAAAACGGCAAATCATAACGCAACATTTTACTCAATATAAAAGATGTGGCTCATGAAAATCAGTATTTTTGTATGATAAGTTTTTTTTTTTATAATTATGCATACTTAAGGAGATATGTGCAAAATTTTGTATAAAGTAACGGGAAGCATCTATTCCACTTACTGAGAGGTTTTTAATATACATTCAAGTTATTTTTGGGTTCTTAAAAAACAATTCATATAAACATGTAAAATTACTATTTTCGAAAAATTGTTTATGATGAACACTTCTTTATAACAATTTCCGGCGCGTAATTCTTTTCAATAAAATAAATTTTACCAACCAAAATTTACAAAAACAAAATCAAAAATGCAAGTTGATGAGATTCGTTCTTTCTTTTTTTTCTTTGAACACCCCTAATGTATAAATTGTATATAGCTATAAAACTGCGGATGTACGTTTTAGCGTACGAGACAAGCTTCAGCAATACGCAGTGATAACGAAAACCGGAGAAAGAAACTGAATAGAATAGAATGCTTTCCGTTTTTATTCACTCACCTACGTGTGCTCGTTAGTCCGTCCCACTTCTTCGATGAGATCTGAGAACGATAGTAATGATTAGAAAACATTTCTTATGCAACAAAACATATAGATGTCACATATCTAATTTGCATCCAAACGCCTCTTCAATTGATTCTTTTTGCTCACAATTATCGAGCAATATATCCTCTCCTGATATACTCCTCCTTTTACTTTCGAATAACAAGCTAAATCTGTCCCTGAATATTCATCGATTAAAGGGAATTACAGACATTTTTGTCTAAATTTTACATTTTAAAGTCAGCATAAACCTCCTGACAACAGGTAAATTCATTATTTATAAGAAGTCCAAAAATCAGAAATCCTTTCGAATTAAAATGAGATTCAAATTCATATACTTCCTTTTATGTCCACACTTAGAATAATGTTTCTTTGAATTAAAAAAGTATGTGTCTGATGCAACGACATTTTCCTGAAAACTAATAATGGAACCTAATAAGAAAGTTTAACTACATTTGGTTGAAAGTTCATTATTTTGAATTAAAAAGTCTTCTATTATATTTCTGGTTCAGAATTCATATTATGCTTGCAACTGTAATTACTTCGTTTAAAATTCAACTATTTTGTTGAAAATTAACATTTTTGAGCATGAAAATTCGCTTTTTTGGCTTGAAAATTCCACAATTTAGTTTTTTCTCTTGGCTAAAAATGCTTTCTTAGTTGCAAATTTGTCTTTTTTATTTGAAAATTGACCTCGTTTGGTTAAAAATGTAACTGTTTTATTGAAAATAAATCTTTTTTATTTGAAGATTCAACTATTTTGTTGAAAATTTGTCTTGGTGGAATTTGACTGTTTTTATTTGAAATTAAAATCTTTTTTGATTGGAGCATCAACTATTATATTGTTCTTCGAAAATTACTTTAATTAGTTGAAAATCAAACTAACTGGTTAAAAGTTGAACTTCTTCGTTAAAAATTCATTTTTTTATGGATAATTTATCCCTTTTGGAAGAGATTATATCTCTTTTAATTAAAAATGCAACTGTTTGGTTCAAAATTAATCTATTTCGTTGAGGATTCAACTATTTTGTTGAAAATTCGTCTTTTTTTGTTGAATTCAATTATTGTTAATTTAAAATAAAATTTGTTAATGGATGTAATATCAACTAATACATTTTTCGTTAAAAAATTCATTTTTGTTGTTGTTGAAGATTCATCTCTGGTTGAAAATTCGTCTTTTTTGGTACAGAAAATTAATCCTCTTGGTTAAAAATTCAACTATTCGGTTGAACTTTCCTTGTTAAAAATGCATGTTTTTTTTTTGCTGAAAATTCCGCAATTTAGTTAAATTTCTTTTCTTTCTTGATTAAAAAATCTTTCTTTGTTGAAAATTCAATTATTTTGTAGAAAATGTAACTATTTGATTGAAATTTGACTTTTTTGTTGAAATTTCGTCTTCTGCGTTAAAAACTCTTCTGTTTCAGTAGAAGATTAATATTTTTTGGTTGACAATTCTACTATTTTGTTGTAAATATAATACATCGTGGCACGAAAATTTCGAGATATGGGCCCTGCATTAGTTTTATTTCAAAAAATGTATTCTCCGGTTATTCCCCTATTTTCGTGAAAAATCGCCCTGTTTCCCCTGTTTTGAGAGCATTTTGGACTGTGAAGTCTGCATCCAGCTTATTGAAATCAAAGAATATTTATTTTAATTCGAATGTTCAAATAAACGAAATATTTTTTTACTGCTTGAATTTTGTTCTAGTTAAAAAATTATTTTCCTGGTAAATGAACTATTATTTTAGGCATAGGTTCAAATTTATACAGATTATACTTTTTTTTTTGTTTTACAATAAGAAACATTTTGATTCTCTTCGATGAAATCAAATTTTTTTCTGGGTAGATTTGAAATATTTTTTAATTCAAAGAATTCAAATCAGATTTAGTTTTGGCACAACCTACCATAAAATTGTAAATCATTTTCAAAAGGACGAATTAATGTCTGAATAAATACTTAATTAGGGTTGTAAAATCGAAAGATAAGCTGATTCATTTAATCTTTAATCTTGATGGCACATTGTGCAGTCATAAACTTCGAATACAATGTGTGAAATATTAATTACTTCAGATATGCATAGATCATTCCATTTAATTTAGTTCCCAGGTTTCACATGCAGTCTCGATTATAATTTCTTATCTCATCACATAGTGATCATTGTACTCACAATCTACTCCAAATTAGCTCTGCCTTCATTAAAAGAACAGATTGGTCTCATTGCTGCAACATAGCGCATCTCTCATCATCGTAGTCGCTTCGAGTATATCGTAATCTGGGAAATTCTATTTGCCCTCGACCACTGATTGTGAGAAACGACGCGACGTTTACGTTCATCGTAATTTATTGACGCCATGAAACTCCTTGTAGTACATTCAAGTGCTACAATTACGAACAGTAGTTTATGCTAGTATTAATTTCAGAGCCTTTAACCAAATCGACTCTAATTTTAAAGTCCAAATTAATCAGAATATATCGATTCAAATGAAAGGTGACAGTATAGAAAATTTGTGATTTAAAAATGTTTATATTTTAATTTTAAATTGTTTTATCCCGTTTATTAAAGATTATGTGTTAAAAATGTTATGAAATTAATATTCTGGTCTTTTATTATCAATGACCAAGGAAAAGGAAAAATTGGTTAGGAAAAATTTGGGGAATTTTGAATATTAAGTTTTGAAGCCACCCTGATTTGCTTCTACCTAACGATTATATTTTTAGATAATACAAATTTTATTATATGGTTAAACATTCAAAATTTTATTAAAAAGTCATGTGTGGTTGAAAATGTAACTGTTTTGGTAAAAAATTAACTCTTGGTTGAAACTTTATCTTTTTGGTTTAAAAAGTCATCTGTTTTAATAGGAGTTTTATCTTTTTTGGATAAAAATTAAACTCTTTATTTTTATTCCTAATTTTTTGTATAAACTTGGTATAAAATTCATCTCTTTAGGTAAAATTTTCATATTTTTGGTTGAAATATTAACTATTACAAAAATTGTTCAGAATCCATCTTTGTAAGTTAAAAATTCATCTATTTAGTTAAAAATTCAACTATTTTACTGAAAATTGAATCTTTTTGTTAAAAAAAAAATTTTTTATCCAAATTTAACTCTCCAGTCAAAAATTCAACTCTTTGTTGGAAAATTTAACTATTTTCTTAAAAATTCGTTTGACTTTGTTGAAAAATCAACTATTAAATTTTTTGTAATGAATTCATCTTTTTGTTGAAAATGCAACTGTTTTTGGCTGGAGTTTAATCTTTTTTTGTTTGAAAATTTGATAATTTGGTTGAAACTTCATCTTTTGAAGATAGAAAGTTCAAGTATTTGTTTAATAATTAAACTATTTTGTGGAAAATTCAAGTATATTTGTAGCCGAGAATTAAACTTTGTTTTTTTGGAACATTCGTCTGTTTAGGCAGAAAATGTGTGATCTTGAATTGAAAATTCATCTTTTTTTCTTGAAAATGTATCTTATTTTATTGAAAATTCAATTATTGGGTTGACACTAACCTAAAATTGGATCAGGCTTAACTGCGGATTGTGATAAAAAATTCAATTTTCTGTTTTATAATGAAATTAAATCATACTTCCGAGATATTAAGTTGTTTATGGCAGGATTCTACTTTGAGCGCGCGAAAAAAAGCCATTTTTGTAAATTATTTCTTAAAAGATTAAGAAAGATATTCATGTAGGGATTCTTATTCTTAATGGATATGCTCTTAAAATACATTAAAACAAAATTTTCAGTTTATTTTATGCGCTGTATATACATTTAAGTGGCACTTGCCTCAAACCCACGTTTTTACCACATATTCTATACATATACATCAACCGGTAGTATCAGATTTATATGCAAATTTTTATTTTTACTATTATTTTCTTGCAAAAAATAAAAAAAAAGAGATTTTTTTTCGAATTGCCGCCATTTTGTTTTCTTTGCATGTAAATGAAAAAATGTGCTACCACCGGTTGAGGTATATGTATAGAATATGTGGTAAAAATTTCAGACCAATCGATTCGGTAGTTTCGGAGATTTTTTTAACAAGCGATAAAAACGTGGTTTTGAGGCAAGTGCCATTTAAATGTATATAGAGCGCATAAAATAAACTAAAAAAAAATTTGTAATGCATTTTGAGAGTATATCTATTAAGCATAACAAACCCTACATCAATATCTTTCTTAATGTTTTAAAAAAAAATTTACAAAAATAGAATTTTTTCTCGCGCTCAAAGTAGAATCCTGCCTTAAATGTAAAAAAATAGCCAATTCCGAGAAAATCGACCGAGAATTCTGAGATAAAAATTTCATGAGTTTTCAAAATCGGCTTTGGATAGGGATTAAGAAATGAATTTTCAGTTTTTTAAAAAAATACAAACTTGTTCCCAAGATATGGGGATGCTGAATAAGAACAAAAAATGTTTGATCCAACTAAATGAGTCTGTTCCGAGAAATTCAAAATTTAAAATCTCGACACCACAATGTGGCATACATTTTTTTTGCTAAAAATAAAAAAAAAAGATTGTTGACTAGTGAATTCCCCTTCACATTGTGCATAATTTTTTTAAAATTTATAAACTGATTTTTAAGTACAATAATAATTTGTGTGTACAATGTGTCTATCGACACATTGTTTTCTCACTTTTTCCTTCAAACACCATGATTTTTGTTTTATTTACGTTAATAATCTGCGAAAGCTAACCCACGTACCTTCACTGTTTCGAGATCTACATTTCTATATACTTAGTATAGAGTGCATTCGGATTCGGATTCGAAGTTTTAATTAAATTATTTACTATGAGAAAATAAAAACAACAAAATATCAGTGAAGAAGAAAAAACTCAAATACGGGACCTCTAAATCATATCTAATTATTATTTTTTCTTTTTAATTGGTTGATCAAGAAGGTACAACTTAGGCTAGTGTGCGTGTTGTTCTAATCCCTAACAAAATAAATGCATTTTTTAAAGGATATTTAGAGGTTCCGCAAACCCCATGACACAAATATTTCCCATAAGAGAAAAAGACGCATTTGTAAATTTTGTTCAAAATCGCCAATATTAGGTGAATCGAGTTAGAACTCGACATTTTTCTTCACAATCAGCCGTAGAATATAAGTGAATAATTACTTTTCAAATGTCACCCCCATAAGTCTGTTTTATAGAAACCCAAAAAAACGCCGTGAGTGAAAATTGTTCAAACAATTTATTATTGTTGTCAGCTATTTGTCTTAGAATAGAATTAGAAAGTTGCGGTTTACTTTTCGTTAACTTTTAATTTATTGAGGTAATAATTAATGCAAGTCAACAGAGATAATTGTTTAAAAAATATATTATTCTTTATAACTAGCTTCTCTTAGATAATTGCTAAAAAATCGCGGCTTTTTTTTAAATTTTAAACATTGTTTTGGCTTCTGAGTTATGAGCAAATAATAAATAAACATGAAAGAGAATCCTTCTTTGAACAATCTCTTTTTTGTGAATATATTTTTCTGAAATAAAACAGATATTTTAAATCTTCAAATTTTCTACACGAATCATATTAAATAAAAAATTTCCTTGAAATAATTACTCTGAACCTTGTTGTTTAAATTAAGAATAATATTTATTATTTCTTCCTACTTGAAAAGTTAAAGAAAAACTGAAAATTTCAGGAAAACCTGCAACTTTCTGGCATTACTCTAAATCTTAGAGAAGATAGTTAGAAACGATAAGAACCGCGACTCTAACTCTATTTTAAGAGAAAATTGTTGTAAACATTAATACATTATTGAAGCAATATATCTAAACGTATAATTATCAATAGAAAGTAATACTTCAACTATAGGAACAATTTTTCAAAAACCGCAAACAAATCATAATTAGCGCCAAAAACTCACAAAGCCAATTTTTTTGCTTCATGGGGCTTGCGAAACCTCTCAATACCATTTTTCTTTTCCTAAAAAAAAGCATTTTTTTTTTTTTGTTATTCATGATACATAGCAAATGTAGAATCTCAACTAAAATTGTTTTTTCTCATTTTCAAGTGTTTATTAAGCGTGTAATAAAGCATGGAGAAAACAGTGCATGCAAGAGCGAAGCAGATAAGGAGACACGTCGAAGGAAAAGGTGCACTGGTGAAGGCGAGTCCGCATTGTGATACCTAGCCTAGCCGCACCTCTTCAGACACGCTGCGGTACATTTACGGCCACTCGTTGTCAACCTGCTTAGTTGCCTTTTAAAGGTTCTCGAGATTAGCCTTTGGAATCGTTGAACTAAAATAAGAACTAAACTAAGAACTAAGAAACGGTTCTTCCGAATCATCCTGACGATTGGAATTAACTTCCGTCACGACGACTCTCCCATCCTTCCTTCCTTCGCTCCTTGCACTCAACTTCATTTAATATTCCAATCGCGATAGGTTTCGTGAATACGCCGGATATTACTTCGTGTTTAAAAAGTATTGGCCCTGGATATGCAAGATGATTCACAATCTTTAGCAGCCAAGAAACGTCTCCGCGAGAGGTTCATGCCTTATTCACTTTTTATTCTAAAGACTGCATAAAAATCTTTTCAAAATATTAATTGACCTTTAGTCTTTCTTCGATATCAAAGAAATTTCAAATTCAATGCTTTATCATTTTTAACAATATACATTTCCTTTATTTACAAAATACTTCGATGATCTTTCGAGGTTTTCAGACTTAACACTCTTTCCCCTATTCCTCTTTTTTGGTTAAACGTTAGTTTTTTTAGTTGAAAAGTCTACTATTATACACTGCCCTGCAAAAGTTTGGACTCACCTCTTTTTTAATGACTGATTAAGTTATCTTCATTTTAATTATGTTAGGGCTAAAAATTTTTTTCTAAAGGGTTCAATGCTCTTAAAATTCTGTATAAAATGAGCCCAGGATGAAGCCAATTTGTCTATTTTTTAAGTAGATTTTGAAGAAATAGTGTAAATTTCAATGTTTTCTTAGATGTTCAATAACTTCTGCAATAATTAACAGTTTCTAATATTCTTGGGCTGATTTTAAAGCTATGTTTCCACAGTATCGCAATAGCTTATGAGTATAAGTCTAAAAGAAAATTTAATAACACTGCAAGAACTTAAAGTTGTAACTAAAAAGTTGGAGAAATTACAATATTCTTTGTAATAAGAACAATATTTTTGTAAAATATATGAAACATATAATCATAAAGTTTCTATAAAAGTTTCTCAAAATATATTTTTATTTTTAATTGCCTACACATATAATGTTTCCAAATTTTCCCAACTTTTTAGTTACAACTTCAAGCTCTTTCAGTGTGATTAAATTTTTGTTAGACTTATACTTATAAGCTGTTGCGATACTGTGGAAACATAGCTTTTAAATCAGCCCAAGAACATTAAAAAATGTTAATTATTTCAGAAGATATTGAACATTTAAGAAACCATTGAAATTTACACTATTTCTTCAAAATCTACTTAAAAAATAGACAAATTGGCTTCATCCTGGGCTCATTTTATACAGAATTTTAAGAGCATTGAACCCTTTAAAGAAAAATTTTTTTAGCTCTGACATAATTAAAATTAATATAACTTAATCAGTCATTAAAAAAGAGGTGAGTCCAAACTTTTGCAGGGCAGTTTATCTAATACTGAATTCATCGCTTTTGTTTAAAAATTCAGCTATTCGGTTGTAAATTTAATTAATTTTTTGACAGATCAACTATTTTGTTAAAAATTGATCTTTTTTGGTCGAAAATTCAATTTTTTTATTGAACATTCGTCCATTTGGATAGATAATTCATCTTTTTTTGGTAGAAATGTCATCTGTCTTGGTTGGAAATAAACTTTTTTATTAGAAATGTAACTGTCTTGTAGAAGATTCGTCTTTTTGGATAGAAAGTTTGTCCTTTCGAATTGAAAATTTAGCTCTTTTAGTACAAAAACCACCTACCTGTCAAAAATTCAGTTTTTTTTTTTTTTTTAGAAAATTTACCTATTTTTTTGTCAATTCAACTGTATGTTTGACAATTCAACTTTCTGGCTGAAAATTAAATTTTTTGTTGAAAATTGATATTTCCGGGTTGAAATTTTTTTTTATAAAATTAGTTTTTTTTTGGTTCAAATTTAAAGTATTTTCATGAAAACTGAACTTTGGTTTGAAAATTAATATTTTTTGGGTAGAAAATTCAACTGTTTGGTTGAAAAATTGAACGGAAAACTAATGTTTTGTCGAAAATTAACTTTTTTGTTGAAAATTGAATTATTTTGTAGAAAATTTGTTTTTTGGCGTTGGGTGTTCAACTTTTTTGTTCAAAATTTATCTTTTTGTGTTCAACAAACCACAATTACATTTTTGGTCGAAAATGTAACAACTTTTGTGGAAAATTAAACTATTTGTTTGACAATTGAACTATTTTGTGACAAATTTAACTTTTCGTTGAAAATGCAACTATTTGATTGAAAGACGTTTTTTTCTTGATTGTCATATTTTCGGGTCAAAAATTCAATTTTCGTAGAAATTTTCTTCTCTTGGGTTGAACAATCAACTATTTCATCGAAAATTTCTTTTTTTCTTAGGTTTAATATTCAACTTTACTGTAGAAAATTCATAGTTTTTGGTTGAATTCCGTTTTTTTTTTTATTTAGAATTAAAATATTTGTTGGTTGAAATATCAACTATTACATTTTTTGTTGAGAATTCATCTTTTTTGGTTAAAAATTCAAATACTTGGTTCAGAGTTGTACTACTTTGTTAAAAATTCATTTTTTTTTTTAAGATTCATTATTATGGTTTAAAAATTGAAGTTGGAAAATTGATCGTTTTAGTTGAAAATTCATATATTTTATCGAAAGTGCAACATTTTCTGAAATATTGTCTGTTGGTCCTGGGAAGTTGTAAATAAAAAATAAAAAAACTCTTTCAGAAAGTAAAAAAATTATTTTCCAGAGCCATACAGATTTATAGCCCAATATATCTGTTTTATTGAAGCAGCAATATATTTCGACTTGAAATGTGAGGAATTTAAAGCGTTTCAAATTGAATTCAATATGATACCTACACTACTTTTAATTGAAAAAATTTATTCCCCTATTTTCGTGAAAAATCGCCCTATTTTCCCTGCTGGTTTAAGTACATTTTGTACTGTGAAGTTTGGGTTTTAAAGGCTATCCAAATTTGCAATATGTACAAAAACTCAAAAATATAAATTCCTTTTAGACTTCGTAGCAATCGGAATCTCCCAAAACTAAAAAAAAAATACAACTAATTTTCACAGAAATAATTCATTTTAAAGGCTAAAGACACATTAAACTCTCATTTAGAATAACTGGTTTGTTTTTCACACTTGTAGCAAAAACTTAGTAGTAAACATAGTTGTCGTTGATTCCTCTGACGGGGAATGAGAACGAGGCCGTCAGTAGAAATTGCATGTGGTGTATGTTTTAGAACTAGAGTTTGTAATAATGTGGAGAAAAAATAAGTGGTAACTATACTGACATTTCCCTATTTTTGCAAAGTAATAATCATCAGGGATTATCCCTTTGTTTTTCTTGAATGCATTAATATGTGACACACTTCTTCGATGACTATTGGCAATTTATTCATGTTGAAGTACTGTCTTAGCACACCATATAGAGCCATGGTAAAAAGAAAAGTGAAACGCACTCCAACCAATTAAATCAGATACGTTCTATACAAAGTCAAGTTCTGCGATAGGGAGGTGTGGAATGCATCAAGATTAATTCGAGATTACTTTGTTGCAACGTTTCACCACGTGTTTTCTGATACACTTGGGAATGTTGATCCATGTGATTAAAGTGATTATAATGACGATCTGTTATATTTTACAATTAGAACATATTTATTCCTCATTGATTTTTCAATTTTATTTTATTTTTTTAGTACCTGCTTATTCAAGGGGACCAGCAGTCTGGGAATGAATGGAATGTCGGCTTTTTTAAAAGTATTCCAGTTTATTAATAATTTCATTTCTTATTTTGCTCTTCACTGTCTAATTTTTTCATATATTTTATGTTTCAAAGCGTTACAAATTAAATTTTTTTTAAAAGCGCTGGAAATTCAAAAAGTTGAACTAATAACGTTCATAATTGTATCGTTCCAAATTAAAAGTATACCATAGAGGACATTTTTTGTATTGAAAGTACTAAATTTTAGAAAAAATATTTGAGAATTTAAATAAAATAATTTTTACTTTAAACTTTGATACAACTTGTTGTAAAAGTTCATATATTTTTCTTAAATTCGGTTTATAAAAAAATTGAGAACTTAGGTCTCCAGTGTTTGTGGAAATAACATTTTTAAATTTTTAAAGATTTTCCGATTTCCAAATAATTGTTAGAGGCGAGTAAAGTTGCCCTTTTGTGGGTTGAAAGTTTGACTTAATCTTTAATTTGATTGATATAATCGAAAAAAGACCAATTGCTGATATTGTGAATAATTTTATAAAAGAAACCTAAGTCCATTTATTAAAAAATTATTGATGTCATAATTATCCATTTAAGTGTATACTAAGCCGGGCTTAGTAAGATTTTATCGTTCTATTTTAGACAAAGTCGTAATTTTTGTTTGAGTTAAATTAACATTGGCTCATTTTATACCCTAAACGATTCTTTACAATTTTATTCGTTACGTTTTTATGGAAATTATTTTATGTCGGAAGTATACGTAGAGTTATTCTTAATTATTGATTTTGCGAACTGAACAATGTCCTGAATAATATTCAATAAAGACGTAACGAGTAGAATTGTGAAGAATCTTTAAAGGAATCAAATGAGCTATTGTTAAGTAAAATTCAATGAAAATTACATACCATTTTTCGGGCTCTTCTCATTTTAATTTTATGTAAATAAAAAATTAGTTTCACATTTGCCGGTTGTGTTAAATTTTATATTTCTTGAGTTTCTGAATTAGCAAATCCCAGGGAACACAGTATTTCCCCCATTTCCCTGTATTTTCCCTTTTTTAATTTCCCTTTTTTCCCCTACTTTTAAAAAACTTCCCCTTTCTCACCTTTTCTTCTTAAAGATATGATATTTAAAAGGCAATGCCTACTATTACTAGTATTCTATAGCTAGTATTCTGAGCTGTGAGATCTGAAATTTTTTATTGTTTCCCATAAGTTCTCGAAGCAATTTTTCTGAATTAAAGCAGATTTCTTCCTCGATACAATTTGGCGTAATACGTGTATCAAATTTTTGAGACCTGCAACTTTTCAATCGCGAACCTGTCATTCGCAAAAGTGCAGAGAATTCACAAGTGCACTTGACTCTACCCTTCCTCTTTAGTATTACGAGCCACTGTGACACACTTTTACACAATAGAATGGTCCGAACAACTCCTAGTACCTTGCCATTCTTTGCTTCATTCACAGCGACAAACCGGAATGAAAGTGATAGATCACGATCGCCACTTCTTCGATCTAGCAATTTTTTTCGCGATAAGAAACAAATTTCACGTTGAAGATAAAAAGAGAAATTTTCGTTCTAGGAAATAAAATGTTCAATAAATTCTATTATAATAATATATCTAATATAATATCTAATATAATAAATCAATAAATTCTAAAAATAAAATCTCTTCTCAAAGTAAAATGTTAAAAAATAATCTTTTTCCCCTTCTTTTCAGAAACTTCTTCTTTTTCTCGTTTTTTCGCGTAAATACATGCTGAATTAATAGAACCCAATAAGAAAATCCAACTTTGGGTTAAAAATTTAATCATTTTGTTCACAATTCAACTATTTTATTAAAAAGTCATATTTTGGTTAACAATTCAACTACCTGGTTGAAAGGTGATCCACTTTGTAAACAATTAATTTATTTGATTGAAAATTTTACTAATTTGTTTGAAATTACCTTTTTTTTACATTCATATTTTATGGTTGAAATCTTGATAATTTTGTAGAATATTCGCTTTTTTGGCCTGAACATTCCACAATTTAGTTGACATTTTTATCCTTCTTGACAGAAAATCTGTCTTAGTTGATAATTTGTCTTTTGGTTTGAAAACGCAAATGGAACTGCGTGGTTGAAAATTGATCTGTTTTGGTTGAAAGTGGAACTACTCTGTTAAAAAATATATTTTCTTTTCTTTTTTTTCTGAAGATTCATCACTTTGGTTGAAATTGAGGATTCAACTATTTTCCGTCTTTAAGGTTGAATTCATCTGTCTTGGATTAAAATGTAAACTTTTTTGTTTTAAAGTTCAACTACCCGGTTAAAAATTGAACTACTTTATTAAAAATTCATTTGTTGTTGTTGAAGATTCACCTCTTTGCCCTCTGGTTGAAACTTGAACTATTTTGTTGAAAATTCGTATTTTTTGGTTAAACATTAATTTTTTGAACTGAAAATTTACCTATTCCATATGTGGTTGAGAATTGATTTTTTTGGTATAAATTAAAATCATTGGTTGAAAATTCAGCTATTTTGGTAGAACATTCAACTATTTTGTTTAAAATGCAATTTTTTTCGACTCGAAATCTCAGGTATATGGTACATACTTGCAATCATTTTAATAAAAGAATGCATTCCCAAATTATTCCCGTAGTTTCGTACAAAAATCACCCTTTTACCCCTGTTTTGAGAGCATTTTGGGCTATAAAGTCTGAAATAATCTGCTTTTACAAACGGAAGTCCTCTAAATTCAGATTTTCTTTTAATTAAAAAGCTTTCCGTAATGAAACTAAATCAATTTTATTTCTTGAAATTGCAAGCTTGTTTTAAAGGGAATTCTGTAAAAGTATTATTTCAATATTCTATAGAAAGAGTCTTGAATTATGGAATTGTGCCAGGTGAACAGCCTTAAGAGTAAATCTGGAATCACAGTTAATTTGCGATCGACAGCAAAAAGTCAAACTTATCCTTTCATCTCGCTTTTCTAAATCTTTGAATATAGTAATACAACAGTAACTTTTTAAAGCCCGCTTAGCTGACTTTGAAATCTGCTAACCAGGATTTAATACTGCCTCTCCAGTGCGAGTCAACAGATGTTCCGCCAACATTTTCCTCATAGAAGTTACAACTTTTCAAGTAAACACGCAGTTACAAGAGACTTTTCTTGAGTTAAGGACCTTAAGAAGAGAAACAAGAAAGTTATATAACACTCAAATATTGTACTCAACTCTCTAATAAAACTTTATAGTGGTCTTAACAATTAGAGTCTTCGTAAAAATTTATTATGGTGGTGGATTTACTTGTGAATCGTAAAATTTGCACGAGGTTCAACCTTCATTGATTCTTCTCAGTCCTGAATTATCAGGGTGTTCACTAACCCGGAAAACCGGGAAGTAGTTTGGAATTTTGAGCACCGGGAAAAAGCCGGGAATTTGTTTAAAAAACGGGAATTTTTCAGATTTATTTTTCCTTATGCAATAAATGTGCAGAAATGAATATTGCCTTTAAAGCTTTTGTTGATGCATCTTTCAAATAAGAAAATTCCTTTTATATTTGAGAACAAAAATTTCTTTTTTGGATATTTGACATAGTAATTACATAGGTACCCTAATTTATATAATAAATTACTAATAATTGGCATAATAAAGTTATAATTTATGGATCCTGTAAATGTTTCGAAAATAAATTGAAACCCCGCTTTTCGAGAAAAACTGTTTTGCACTTGGAGGGTGCCATGAATTCACGTCCCATTTAGCTCATTTCGGGAACATAAAAGTTACCAAATAGAGCATAGATTAATGTATGATTTTCTATCGAAAATCCAAAATTTGTATTTCAGATTCTGGATCACTTTGCAAGTCTACTTTTATATTTTCGGTTTAGATTTTATTTCTTTTGTTTAAAAATCTTACGGTTGCATGAAAATTTCGTTGAAAATTCAACTTTTTTGTTCAAGTCATATTTTTTTTGTCAAAATTTCAACTATTTTGATGAAAATTCATTTTTTTGTTGCTAGAAAATGCGTCTTTTTATGTTAAAAATTCATCTTTCGGTAGAAAAGTAACCTTTTTTAGTTGAAAATTAATCTGCTATCGTTAGAAGTAATAATTTTGAATTTAAAAGTGTACTATCATGTTTTTGGTGCTAAGTTAGTCTCTTTTGATTAAAAATTCTACTATTTAGTTTAAAATTCCCCTTTTTTGTTAAAAAGTCATCTGTATTGGTTGAAAGTTAATTCTTTATACATAAGAAGATAGTTGCAAATTAATTATTTTCAATTGAAAAGTCTACTATTATATTTTTTGTGTTAAATTCGTATCTTTTGATTAAAAATTCTATTTGATTGAAAATTTAATTAATTTATTGAAAATTCAATTTTTTTTAAGTTCATCCAGTTTAAATGAAAGTTAATTCTTTTAATTGAAAAGTCTACGAATATATTTTTCGTTCAAAAATTTTCTCTTTTGGTAACAAATTCTATAATTTTGTTGGAAATGTTATTATTTTGTTGAAAATTTAACTATTTTTAGCTTTTTGTATAGAAAATCCATCCTTTTGGATTAAAGATTCATCTTCTGGTAGAAAAGTCAGCTTTTTTGGTTGCCAACTTAAAACTATTTTGGTAGAAAATTCAACTATTTGGCTAAACTTTTGCTGAAAATTCGCCTTTTTGGGTTTAAAATTAATATTTTTGTTGAAAATGCAATATATTTCGATTTAAAGTCTTAGCCTTTTTTTTTAAGATAGTGACCGCCCTGGTCATGGAAGAGTGAAATTAATCTGCAATTAAATGGTAATTATGAAATTGGATCACATTCTTCCTTGATCTGGTTTTTCGTATTCTTTTCTGTGAAATAGCTCTGCCTATCCAATCTAATCCGATTCAATTCAATATCTATTCCATTTCACAATACCCATTTCTATCAGGCAGATCACATCCCATTCAATTAAGAGTTTCCGTACTTATGGTGCCTCTCCAGATCTTGGGTGTTTCAAATCAGATTTTTCAGCGAAGGGTATTATGGGATTGAAGTAATGATCTTTTCTACATGTTTGAATTTTTGGAAAATTAAATCACTGAAATAAAAGGAAATTTTAAATCCTCATATCAATGAGATGGTATTGGTTTTATGTTAAAATTGACTTTCTCGAATTTTATAAAATCTCGACGTTTTCGGACTCACTGTCGTTGTCGGCATTATCCAATTGGATTGCTCTTTGGCACAGTATTTTACAACCTAAAAAGCAAATACGTGTTCGATAACCAGCCACTTTTGACCAACGTATCTGGTTTTATCCATTGAAAATACTGTTGGAAAAATATAAAATTCCATTTTCCAGCAAAACTATACGGGATATGGAAAAAATCTTAAAATGGAAAATTGTTCATCTCAAAAAGATCTACAAATATTCTCGAGACTATTTTTTTTATAAGACGCATCATTTTTTAGTTTTAATCGTAAAAAAAGTGTGTAAAAATAAAAACATTTGAATCCATTTATAAAAGAGTCTATATTAATAATTTTATCAGATTAGAATTTTGTTCTCTAAATATGAATGTTCAAGGAAAATCAAAAAGTAGTCAGGGAAAAGTCAGGGAATTTTGAAAAATGAAGTTTCACAGACACCTTGCTGTTGAACCTATTTTAAGAAACAGCAATAGTAATTCCTCGAGGGATATCGTAAGACAGTGATTAACTTAGAACTTAGAGGATATACATTTTTACGGGAAGGAAGTTAGTTTGAAGGTAATTATGATGGTCCTTATATAGAGGTCATAAAGCAATATTTCTCAGAGGTAATGTAGGATGTGGGTCATCAAGGGCGATTAACTCTTTTGATGACGTCATAATCCTGGCTCGTTAACAGAGGATCAGGCAGAAAAAAAGGCTGACAATTCGTCTCGGTTATTTCACCCAAATCTCTCAACTTCCTATCATACAATTGCTGCACTCTTGAGTCTTCAATTGACCTTCTCCTAAAAAGTACAATTGAAAATACGAAAACTTTACAAATTTGTTCTTTGTTTTCAGAGTTTTTAACTTTGCTTTATTTTTTAGATTTTAGAATAATGGAAGTCAATTTTTGGAATTTTGAACCTGTTTTGGTAATTTTCATGTTTTGGAACACGTGTAAAAGAAATATTTTCCAGGTTATTACTATCTAAACTTGAAAAGAAAATGAATATAAAATTGAGACTAAAATTATTTCTAACATGACTCAGTTTAAGCTTTAAATCTTAAAATTTTAGAGTAAAAATTGAACTACAATTTTTATTCAAAGCAAATCAAATTGTATTCAGTACAAATTAGAGTTATCTTGAAGCTTTTACTAAAATTTACCTGGAAATATTTTACAACATACTTTACACTCCCTATACCTCTCTTTCTCCTTTTTTAGAAAAGAATTCCTCTTTTTTCTCCCATTTTCAAGAAACTTTTCCTTTTTCTGGTTTTTCGCTTAAAGGTAAACTGAATTAATAGAAGCCATTAAGAAAACCGAACTATTTTTAGTTGAAACTTCATTTTTTTTGGCTGAAAGTTATTTTGTTTCAGAATAATTCTCTTATTTGGTTAAAGATTCATCTCTTTGGATGAAAATTGTACTCATACTGTTGAAATTCCTGGTTTTCTTTTGTAAATTGAAAATTAAACTATTCCATTTTTTGTTGAAAATTGATATTTTTTATTTGCAAATTCGACTTTTATGATGAATAATTAATCTTCTTTATTAAAATATTTTTTTGTTTTTTGGTTGAAAATATACTTTTTTGTTAAAAAATTCATCTTTTTGGGTTGAAAATGCAACTGTTTGATTAAAAATTAATTAGTTTTGGTTGAAGATTCAACTTTTTTGCTGAAAATTCAACTATTTGGTTGAAAATGAACTTCTTTGTTGTAAATTTATATTTTCGTGGTAAAAAATGCAACCATTTTGTAGAAAATTCAACTACATGTTTTGTTGTTCAATCGTTTTATTGGCCTGAAAATTCATCTTTTTGATTTTAACCTTTATCTTCGTAGGTTGAAAATATAATTATTTGCTTAAAAATTTAACGTATTTATTAAAAATTCGTCTTTTTCTTCAAAATTCCACTATTTGGTTGTAAATGCAACTATTTGGTTAAAAACTAATTTTGTTATTTAAAAGTAATCTTTTCGAATTTAAAAGTCCCATGTTTGCTGAAAAAAACTTGACTTTTTAGCTTGAAAAATCAAGTTTTGTAAAAAATTAATATGTGGGTTAAAAATTCATGTCGTTTGGTAGAAAAATCATATTTTTTGGTTGAAAATTCGACTATGTTGTTGAAAATTTAACTATTTTGTTGAAAATGTAATATATTTGGTTTAAAATTACCTTTTTCGTGAAAAAATTCATATTTTCGGGTTGAAAATTCAACTATTTTATTGAAAGTTCATATTTTCGGCTAAAAAATGCAAACGTTTTGTAGAGAATTCGTCTCTTTGGCTTGAGATTTCATCAGTTTGATAGAAAACTCAACTCCCTATTTAAAAATTAAATTTTTTGGGCTTAAAATTCAACTGCTTTCTGTAAACACTG
>CAKNXH010000065.1:397556-436352 GCA_932178445.1 Andricus quercusramuli | reverse complement strand
CAACTATTTCATTGAAAAGAACATATTTTAGGGTTGAAAATGGTTTTTGGTATTTTTTGGTAGTTTTGGTATTTTTTTGACGGAAAAAAATCTTTGTAGGTTGAAAATTTAACTATCGGTTAAAAAATGGTCTCTTTTGCTTGAAGGTTCAACTATTTGGCTGTAAATGCAACTGTTTGGGTAAGAATTAATTTTTTTGTAGAAAATTTATATTTGATTCTTTAAAAGTCCAATGTTTGCTAAAAAATTCAAATTTTCAGCTTAAAAAAATCAACTCTTGTTGAAGATTTTTATTTTTGGGTTAAAAATTCCTCTCTTTTAGTAGAAGATTCAACTTTTTTGGTTGAAAATTCAACTATTTTGATAAAAATGCAATGTAATTCGACAGGAAGTATTAGGAATATGGTACCTGTAATAATATCATTCAAAATAATTTTTTTTTCTATCATTATCCTATTTTCGAACTGAAACGTTTGTTTATATACCTTACTTATAAGTTTGAATCAAGCAGAATACTGGTATTTGATGAATAGTTTTTTATTTCATCAAAAAAAAGATTTCGAATAATTTTTGCAAGAATTATTTAATATTGCCTCCACAAGATCGACCTCTTTTGGTGGACGAGGAAGTTATTAAAAAGGATAAAGGAGGGGTTCAGAGGCGAAACAAGGGACGACGGTTTTATGTGGATGTGACCGAGTCCAATCAAGTGTATCGTGACTCGTTCGGGCAGATAACGTATTTACAGCTCAAAGTGGACACTCGATGTGTCTCGAAGCATCTCTGGTATCCCTAGATACGAAACACGTCTTCATGTGCGTTTTTCATCCAAAAAGAAGATGGTCAATCTTTCAAAACGAGCAATTGAACTCAACTTTCATCAGGAATATTTAAAAAAAGGAAAAATAAAGAAGCAAAGAGGAAAGTAAAAGTAAAGAAGAAATCAGAGAAGTAAAGTAAAGAAAGAAAAACTGAAAAGAAAAAGTAAAAATCGCGAGAAATAATTAAGAAAACGAGAACGTAAAAATAAATAGGGTGGTTGCTAGTAAAAGAAATTTGGTAATTTTTTAAAGAGAAGATATGTTAATTCGCTTATTTTTTGTCACGTATTTTGTAATCCTTGTTCACGTGAAATTATTCAATTTTTGAAGAAATGGTTTTGAAATTTTTTTATTGATATTATTTTGGAAGGTTGATTTTAAATTTCTCTATTTTATACTTTTCAATTTTGCAATTAAAATGGCAAGGATGGAATTCTTTAGAATTAGGCATTTTCACTTCGTTGCTAGCGAACTACACTTTGTCGAGTACTGAATGGAAAACAACGGCACCAAATGCATGGGACAAAACTATTTTTGTAATATCTTCGTAATAAAGAATTATTATTATTTTATTATTTCATTAAATATGTCTTAAAAATTAAAAACCAATTTTCACATACACTTATATAGAAAAAATTATTTTTTACGAAGATATTAAAATATTGAAAAAATGGACCAAATTTCATGATTTCATGGTCCATTGTTTTCCCCTCAGCACTCAACGAAGTGAAGTTAGCTGATACAATTTTTCATTTTTGTGAATTTTAAAGGATTCCATGTTCAAAACATTTACAAGTTTTTACATTTTTGTGTTTCAAATTGTAAATTTGCGAATTTCGGATTGTTTAATTATGATTCATTTTTAAGTAGTCTAATTTTCATATTTAGCTCGTTCTAATTTTTGTGATTTTTCATTTTTAAGGTTAATTATAAAATCTTTAAGTTTAGGATTGACCAAATCAGTCCTTTAATATGCATTTCAGTTTGTCATTCTTCAAATTCAAAATTTCAAGTGGCTCAGTTTTGAAAATTTAAATAAGATGAAATGTTGTCTCTAAGATTTCACTGGCCACCCTGAATAAAGAAGAAAAGGAAAAAGTAAAAAGTATGCAAAGTATAAAAATGAACTACTCACCACTTAAGTTGAAGTTAATCCACATAATGCTCTTGACATTTTTAAAATGATCATTATCGCAGCCTGCGTGCTATGTTTAAAACTGTAACCTTTTGCTTTCATTACTTTCCAGAGAAATTACTAATCACTTCTTGTAAAAGCTGTCCTAATTCCCGGATAATTAATTATATTTACCCTACATTGAAAATCTAGTTTTCATTAAAATAATTAAATCTGTAATTAAATCTGTAAAATTATATCAATTATATCTATATTGTTTTTTTTTTATAATTCAGGGGGAAAGTCCGGGATTTTGAAAGAAATGGCACAATTCAGGAGATTTTTGTAAAATCACTTTCAGTTACTTTTTAAGATAAAGTCACTATAGTCACCGGGGTTGATTTTACCCCAGTGAAAAAATTGTTATAAAAAATGAATTATTTAATATTTTTACTTGGTGATTTTATTGTATCTTCTTTAGAGTATACTCTAAAGGACCAGGTAGGTTAGGTAGCCAAAAAAATTAAGTACACTAAAAAAAATGTAATATAAAAAAAGGTAAAAAAAAGGGTGAAAAGTTGACTGTTTTCGCAAAAAAATGTATATCTTTTTTATTTTTTAATATTTTAAGCTAAAATTTGGAAGGCATACTCTTCAAATGTTACTCTTTAAGATAAAAAAAGTCTTTCAGTGGCTGCTGAAAAAAATGAATTTATTCTGGGAAATTACTTAAAATTAAGGTTGAATAGGCCTGGGGTAAAATTTACCCCTGTGCGCGAAGTAAGGGTTAAGTGAGTGCTAACGTTATAGGGTTTTCAGTTAAAATGAGGACAGCATAGCTTTTCTGTAAAGCTTACCGAATTTTCTGCAGAGTTTCCTGAATTTTCCGTAACTGCAAATTTACAGATACTTTTGTAAAATTTGCAGTCCGTTTGAGTGTATTTTACAATTTAAAGGTGCCAATTTGACAGAAAAGTTCAGTAAATGTTAAAGAAAATATCCGTAAATTCATAAAATAGTTGAAAATTGTGTAAACTCTGCAGAAAATTCGGTAATCTTTACAGAAAATCTATGCTGCACCTGTTTTAACTGAAAACCCTGTATGTTTAGCAGATTTTTTTCCGTTCTTTAGTTACTTTTCTTTCACTAAATTAACCCATGGGTTAAACATTATTGAATTCAGGTCTTCACTCTTCACCTATTCCTGAATTTTCCTGAATATTTTAAAAAACTTTTAGGGTATTTCAAAACCTTCTAAGAAATTTTTAATAGATTTTAATATGGGATATGAGGGGATTGCAAATGATTGAAAGATTTTAGGGTATTTATTGTAATTCCAAGGAATTTTCAAGAAATTTGAAGCTTTTCAAGGGGGAAAAAACTTCAGTGTTTTAGGGTATTTTAAAAGATTCCAAATCATTTTCGCGAGCTAAAAAAGTTTCAGAGGATTTCGAAAGACTTGAAAGGATTTGAAATATATTAGGGTATTTTTAAAACATCTGAGGAATTTTGAAGAGAAGAAAGATTTCAAAACATTTTTTATTGGCTTCAATAAGTCGAAGAAATTTTAAAGAGTTTGCAATATTGTAGGGTACTTGAAAAAATTCCAAGGCCTTTTCAAGAGATTAAAAAAATGTGAAGGGATTTTAATGCTTTTAAGCGATTTAAAGAAATTTTCATCCCGTTGTAAAGAATTTCCTAGAATTTCGGAAGAAATGAAACAATTTTATTGGACCTACATATAAGGTTTTAAAATATTTTAAAAAATTTGAAGGGATTTCATGAGATTTCGAAGGATCTGAAAGATAATACGGTTTTTTTCTAAATTCCCGGGAATTATCAAGAGCTTTTAAAAGTCTCAAGGGATTTCAAAGGATTTGAAATGTTTTAGGGTATTTAAAAATATTCCAAAGAATTTGTAATAGATTTCGATAATTTGAAGGTATTCCAAAGCATTTAAAAGGTTTTACGGTATTTTCAAAACTTCTGAGGAATTTCGATGAACTTTAAAAAACTTTCAAGATATTTCAAAAGGTTTCAAATGGTTCGAAATACTTTGTGAATTTTAAAATATTCCAAGCCTTTTTTGAATGGTTTCAATAATTATAAGAAATTTCGAAGGGCTTGAAATATTTTAGGGTATTCGAAAAGCTTTCAAGGCCTTTTCAAGAAATTAAAAAAATTTCAAGAGTTTTTCAAGGATTTCAATAATTTTAAACGATTAAAAAAAATCCATGCGGTTGTAAAGAACTTCCCAGAATTTCGGAAGAAATGGAACGATT
The DNA here is from genome assembly GCA_932178445.1 of Andricus quercusramuli. Lineage (NCBI taxonomy): Eukaryota > Metazoa > Arthropoda > Insecta > Hymenoptera > Cynipidae > Andricus > Andricus quercusramuli. The sequence goes on along the minus strand of CAKNXH010000065.1, from coordinate 432,135 downwards.
TTATAGGACCTATAAGGTCTTAGAATATTTTAAAAGATTTTATAAGATTTCGAAAGATTTTAAAGATATTACAGTATTTTTCTCAATTTCCGGGAATTATCAAGAGGTTTTTAAAGTTTCAAGGGATTTCAGAAGATTTCAAAGGATTTGAAATGTTTTAGAGTATTTTAAAAGATTCCAAGGAATTTTAAAGAGCTTTGAACAGTTTCAAGCAATTTCAAAAGATTTCAGAGGATTTTAAATATTTTAGGGCAGTGGTCGGCAAACTACTGCCGCGCGGCAGCCTTAGCTGCCGTGGCGGGTCGAGTCAAAATCTCGTGGCAGTACCTGCTGCCGCCATAAAGGTCCAACCCGCCACGGATGCTTCTTTTGTTAAGCGGTTTGAGTAACGGGGATTAAAATTAAAAACTAAAAATTCTTAAATTTCAAAATTAGCAATTTGAAAATTTGAAATTCGAAATCTGTGGATTTTTGCGATCAAAAAGAATCTAAGAAACGTCTAAAAACCCAAAAATTCAATGAACAATAACACTTTTAGTTTACATTTAATTTTCATTATTAGAAACGTTTTAATTTCCAAAATTAGCGTAAAATGGCATTGTGTAAGCTTATGAAATTCTTTTAATATTCGATCTTCTTATAAAGAAAATATAAAATTACTTTTCATACAGGAATACGAAAAAAAAAAATTTTTAGTTGAAAAATTAGGAATTTGAGACAACAAAATTAAAAAGTTGTTATTTTTACGACTACATGACAATCTACAATCTTTTCTTAAGAGAATAAAAATCAATTAACCATAAATACCTAATTTTGTAATTTAATGTTCATTGTAAGAATATTTTCAATTTACAAACTGAGTGTCCAATGGCATTTTATTGAGTAATTTTAATATTCCATACTTTTGTATGGGAAATATAAAATATTTCTCATACTTTTCGCATGAAAATGTGAAGACAAGATTTTCAGTTTTCAAATTGGCAATTTGAAACATTGAAATTCAAACTCTGTGCTTTTTATGATTGCAAGTACCTGTAACTAATAGTATATACAGGGTGTCCACGCCAGGCCTTACCAAAAAGTATGCAACCCGCTATAAACCGCCATAAGAATAGCATTGTCGTTCAATTGTCGTTCATTGTCATCATTTTATTATATATGAAATTAACTAGCATGGTTGTGTCTCACGAGTGAGAGCGTAGGAAGGGGCTCTCTTACCTTAAAATATTGGTCTGAAAAAATGAACAGAAAAATAGCGCACTTCAATAAATTGGATTTATTGATAATATTAGTCAATTTTTTAACTTAGTTTAAAAGTAACCGTTAATAACATTTTTAGTATTTCAAAACATTGACTTTTAACTTCCCAAGAACAACTTTAGATGTGTATAATCGCAAAAAAGTCAAAGGTTCCGAATTTAAAACTTTTAAATCGCTAATATAAGAATTTAAAAAAAATTGATTGCTAACTTTTTATTCCCATTGAGTACTCCGTCTGACAATGAACCCCGGCCGAGAAAAGCTAACACAACCGAACCCTACGCAGGAAAACCATAGCGTTGACGAACAAAACCCGGCAGGCAAAAAAAATTTCTTGGGCCAACCCTGCCCTGACCTGAAAAGCGAGCAAAAAGTTTGCCGACCACTGTTTTAGGGAATGTTAATAGATTTCAATAGTTTAAAGGAATTTTCAAAATATTGATGATTTGAAGGGAATTGGAAAAATTAGCATGCGGTTGTAAAGAATTTCCTATAATTTGGGAAGATATGGAACGATTTTACAGAACCTGTAAGGTTTTGAGATATTTTGAAGTATTCCAAAAAATGTTATAAGATTTCTTATGATTTTAAGGGTTTTAAAAGCTCTCTCGTGTTTTAATATATTTTTCAGCATTTCAAAAAGTATCATCTAATTTCGTAGAATTTCACGGGATTTTATAAATTTTATTAAATTTTAAGGAATTTATTCACAAGTAGAGAGTGATTTCGTGGAACTTCAAAAAGTTTGAAGAGGTTTTGAAATGTTTTTTGCAATTCATTGGAATTAATGTGGAATTCTCCCTGAATTCCTATCAATTTCTTTTTAATTCTTTCGAATCCGCTCATTTATTTTAAATTCACATTTCGTCAAATTTTTAAAATTCACTTGTTTTTTATGATACTCCTTAATTGAATTTTCATGAATTTCAGCGAATTCTTCTGATTTTCCTTCATTTCTTCTAATTTCACTAAACTTTTACTGAAATCAATGAATATTTTTTTTACTTCTGGATTCGTTTTCCAATTCATTTGAATTCTTTTCAATTCAACTTGACTTCGAAACGTGATTTTCGATCTTTTGAAGAAAGTATAACACGCAAAAAATTGAAAGAAATGCAAGAATTTCTCGAATTTTGTAACTCGTCTTGAACTTGTAGCATTACATACTTCGTAAAGTTGTAGATTTTCTACCTTAACTTCAACTCATGATGTGACTCAGGAAACTTGTGGGAAAAAACTGATATTGACAGGACGTAATCTTTAAAGTTTTATCTTTAATTTAGGCCAATAAAACTTGAAATATACACGAGTTCCTAAGATATGATAAAAAATTACCAAACAAGTCTGTGTTGAGTTTCAGTGCAACTCGACATTTAAACATTTTAAGTCATATCTCGGGAACCCGTGAAGAGTTTTTATGTTATATTGGCTTAAATTGAAGATGAGATTTAAAGGACTGTATGGTATAAATTGCAGATTTTCGCTACAACTTGCCTAGGCCATGTCACGTGTTGAAGTCGAGGTACGAAATTCGATAAATTATTGCATTTTTTTAAACCTTCTCACATGGTACATTCTCTTCAAAAGATTATAAGTATCTCTATTAGAGGTCATTCGACACGAAGTTTGATAAGATTTCCAACGGTTTTTAAAACAAGTTTCTCGCACCTTTGAACAAGTAATCACGTTTCAAAGTCAGCAGTGATTTTTTATAGTACTCGCGCTAGTCTAATTTAATTGTACCGACAATTTTCGACGGTAGTGTATGTAAAAATTACAGGATTAGAATTTTGGTCTTTAAATATTCATTATCAGGGAAAATGAAAAATTGGTCAGGGAAAAGTCAGGGAATTTTGAAAATGAAGTTTTGCGGCTATCCTGTTGTTTAAAATATTGAAAAATTATGACAATTGCATATAGCTACATTGTAACAACTACTCATATTCAAGTTTTAAAAGTAACTTTCCAAGCGACCACTGCAGTGAAGTTGGCCTAATTAACTTTTGCCTAAGTGAAGAAGGTTCAAAGTCTTGCACGCCAGGGATCTTTTTGCTGTGCCTGCAAGGGTTAATCGATGAACGGTCAGAAGCTGCATTAATTCTGAACTGCTGCCGGTAAAGCTGTTGAGGTAAAACGACCGATAAAACAGCTGACGTCCTTTATCAGTCTGAGACCGGTTAAGCCGCAATCGATGCTGTTTTTGTAATTGTTTGTGTATTCAGGATTAAAAGATACTGCGGCATCGATAATGTTTTGTATGACTGCGGCCTCTTCATTTCAAATGATTACTCATCGGCCGATTCGTGCTTCAACGAAGCATTGCGAATTTACCCTCAGGCGGTAGTTATCTAATTTCCGAGTTGAACAATTAATTGCCTCCTCTTCTCGAGTAAAGTATGAGAATTTTACTCATATCCTGTGTTGAGTGGAATAATTAAATAACTCATTTTCACATTCCATATCCAGATTCCAAATCTTGATGATAGATGATCCACACACTTTTGTATACTCTTTGCTACTTTTCTGGCTCAAGTATTTTTTCAAGAATTGAAAGGTATACTTGAGTGTATCATTTAGATTTGAAAAATTTCAAGTTGACAAATATTAATATTGAAATTCTGAAAATTAAAGCATTCAGAATAAAATTTTTTTAAATCAACGTTTTGAAATATGAAATGCTCAGAAATTATAATTTTCAATTGAGAAGCAATTTTTTTTTTAGTCGAAGTCTTAAAAAAGTAATTATTGAGCAAGGACTCAGCACTCCAACTTGAATATTTAAAAAATTTTAATTTTATAAATTGAACAATTATAAGTTTTAATGCAATCAAACTGGTAAATATTCAATGTGAAACATTGAAACATTTGATGTTGAAAATTTCCATTCACATGCCTTAAAAATTAAAATGTTCAATGATATTCTGACAATAACAATACTGTAAATCATAACTTATTAAATTAAAAAAATTGTGAATAAAAAATATTTCAATTTCAGGCGATTTGATTTTGAAAGTGCACTAATTTAAACAAATTAAATTTATAACCATCATTATCGAAATGTATTTTTATTCAGATTATCAGACTTTATACGCTTTGAATTACTTCAAAACTGCCTTATTTCAAAAGCTTTTAGTTTGAAATTATTGATTTTTAAGCCAGAATGCCTTTTCTTCCAAATTATTAAATTTTAGATTCTTTCCGTTCTACATATTTCGTTTTATTTTCATAAGTTTAAACTTAATACTTTAAAATTGTGTTAAAACATTTATTTCAAAGTTTGAATAACTGTAGGTTGTGGAAAACCCGAAAATCGGTGAAAAATGAGGAAATTTTGTTCCTGAGGGAAAGTCCGGGATTTTGAAAAAAACTGACAATAGTCGGGGTATTTTTATAAGGGATGCTTCAAATAACTATAATGAATTAAAAGTCTTTTTAAAACCAGATTACAATTAATATTAATTTTTAAATCAAATTATTTGTATTGTTGTGCTCTGTAATAATGGCCAAACGAAGATTTCCATGTAATCTGGACCCAAGAAACAAGTGTTCACATACTTTCATTAAAAACGAAAAAAAATTTTTGCATTATTTCCGCATCTGGGGTGAGGGAATAATATGAGCAAACTTTGTTTATTAATGTTTTCTGTGGAAATTTTTTTAAAATGTCATGTACAATATATCTTTGGAAGACTTTTAAGAACAGTTATATATGGTACAAAGAAAAATGAGTACATTTTCTGATTCTTGTCGAAGCATGATCTGAAAAATTGGCGAATTTTTTCTCATAATTAAGGTAAACGTCCCAGTAATCGTGACCATAAGAGATTTCATCGACTTCAAATATTTAGAAAATTGTTTTTGTAGGATTATTTGAAAAATGATTGGTACCGATTGAAGCATTACACATCCTAGAATATTATAAAAATTGTTCTTACATTATATTCAATATTACTTTTTATTTATAAACAATTAAAAGTAAAAAAGCACCGATGTCCCAGTTATCGTGATTTCCAAATCTGTCGTGTACTAGTAATCGTGAGTCGTTGTCCCAGTCTTCGTGAAAAAGGTTAAGTTTTCTTGAAATCAGTTTTTGGCAATTTGGAGGTGTATTTTTGTTTTTTTTTACTATACTTTAATGAAATGAAAGATGTATTGTTAGTTTTATATTGATTGAGACCTCTGTGATGAAAGCCGTCGAAACAACCTCCAAATCGAATCTTCTGATAGTTCTAATAAGTCTGATGGACTCTATGAAAATTAATCATAATGAAAATGAATTTTCTTTTAAAATGTTTAGTTTTTATTTCAGTTAAAAATATTATCGAATAAAATTAATATTTCATTCATAAGAAATAATGTGGTCACAAAAATAATTCGAGATAAATATTTATTAGAATTTTTGTCCCGATAAGTAATAACGACAATGCTGAAACTCTTTTATAATACTGAATATTATAATTAAAAATCATTAACATTTTAAGTAACTAGATGTAGCACACGAAATTTGATCAAATGCAGTGACTAAAAAAATGAGGTTATTTTCTGTTTACGTTGTCACAATATTAAAACTATCAATAATTATATATCTATTACACATTTTTCTTTACATAATGCAGTATAGATTAATGTTATATAATGAAAAATTACTCAATAAATATTAACTTCACCGAAAAATGATAATAAACTCAAAAATTGATAATGAAATCTCTAAACTCATTCAAATATTTTACATCACCTTTTTTCAGTTTTAAGCACTAATTTATGTTACGATTACTACTCACAGTAATGAGTTAGTTCTCCGATTTCATTTCATACCTTTTTGAAATTAATTAAATTATTATTTGTAACGATATATGGAAATAAAATTTTGACAGAGTCGTCCTAGTCTTCGTGACAGGTCACGATTACTCGAGCAACTATGCTTTTGAAATGTGCCTATAATCGTGACTGATATTTCTTGAACGAGAAGGTACTAAATTAAGATTTCACTTTATTTTATGAAACAAAAATTATTTTTTATTACAAAAAAATTATTTTCGTCCCGATGAACTAATTTCTTGACATAGTAAAAGCTTAAGTAAAGAGACGCCTTTCCTAACCAAAAAGTTAAGCTATTTTCCACGTTTCGTGATTCATCGCCACCGGCAATACAAATTAATTTTTTTTACCCATGTGCATTATTTGTATGAAAAAACTAATTTGGTTTCCACAACAAGCATTGTTCAATCTTACTTAAAAATATTTTAGGATTGTATTTTTATGCGGAAAATACTTAATTCTGGCGTTTACACCTCAAAACTCACGATTACTGGGACCGTCCCGATTACTGGGACATCTACCTTATCCCGCACAGTGAGCCTCAATCATTATCTACCTGAAAGTTCTTGCATTCGACTTTTCTTTACGGAAGACTTTTTTTGTGGTGAATTTTAAGTATTTCGTACTCAAGACAAAAATAAAAAATATTTAGCACTTTTCGAAATAGGTCAAATTTAATATATATATTTAATTTAAATAGGTCAAATCAAATTTAAGAAAAAATGTTGTTTACATATTTCAAACTCTTGTTTAGAAAGTTTAAAAACGTATATATTAAGCACTGAGTAAAAGATTATTATAAAAGAATTAGATAAATCAAAAACTGCGCTTTTATTCAAGTTTCCGTATAGCAGAAAATGTTTTTTTGTAATTAAGATTATGAAAGCGTTTTTACCCTCGACTTTTCTTTATTATTTGTTATTTTCGGATAGTTTTTAAACGATTTAAATATTTACAGAAAAATGTTATCGAACCCTCTTTGGAATAAGTAAAATTAAATTATTTGTCTGCATAAAATATATATTTATTTGACAAACAAAAAACATGTGGGCTGGACAGTTATTATATTAACAAATTATTTTGCAAATTTTGATTTAATTTGCTGTCTGACGGTAGTGTTTTTCAAAAGTACATTTTTAGGATTTTGTAACCCTGGACAGAAACCCTTATAGTTTCTGTTGGGTGTCATTCCGTGGTTGTTTTTTTTCAAGGAGTGGACTTGAGGATAGGAAGGGCGGAAAATTAGGGGAGTGGAGTAGGGGAAATGAGTAGAGCCTAATTGGGGAAATGAGGGGTGGTCAAGTAGGGAAAGTGTTGGGAAATGTGGGGAGTGGAATTCTGTGAAGTAGGGAAAATGGGGGAGGGGAAGTAGGGTAAATGATGTGAGGGAAAGTGTGGGGAAATTATGGGAGGTAAAGTAGAGAATGTGAACGGTGGTACAGTAGGGGAAGTGAGGGGAGGTTAGTAGGGAAATAAAGGGAACGAAAGTAGGGTAAGTGATGGGAAATGAGGGGAGTGGAACTGGGGGAAGTGGGCGGTTATGAAGGGAGGGGAAGACAGGGAAATTAGGCAAGGAAAGTAGGTGAGGGAATGTAGGGGAAATGATTAGAAATGAGGATGAGTATGAGAGACAAGTGTGGGAAGTGAGGGCTGGGGAAGGAAAGTGTTAGCTGTGGAAGCTTGGAGAGGAGGAAGTAGGGGTGGAAGAATTTGGCCTTGGCGAAGGGTGAAGTGAGGGGAGGAGTAGTAGAGGAGGGGGAGGTTTGAACGTCTTAATTAATTAACGCCTTAATAGGCTACGGAACCCTTTTTTGTAGACGCATGGAGCCTACTTTGACTAATTTTTTTTTTTTTTTTTTATAATCTAACAATTAATTTGTGTAATATATTTTTGGTTGTCGATAATTGTCAATAATATTGGACTGTTTGTAAAAAGTGTTGTTGGTTTTCAGATCTATCTCGCTGACAGCGAAGAAGGACAAGACGTGGCGGATTCGGTGACCCCTCGGCTGTGACACGAAGCAGATAGATAGGGCAAGAGATGCGTGAATATAAGATAGTGGTGTTGGGCAGCGGAGGTGTCGGTAAATCTGCCCTCACTGTCCAATTCGTACAAGGAATCTTTGTCGAAAAATATGACCCAACCATAGAAGACAGTTACCGTAAGCAAGTAGAGGTCGACGGACAGCAATGTATGCTGGAAATTCTAGACACAGCCGGCACGGTAAGTCCTTATTTCAACTTGATTTACTACCCTTGCCTTCCCTTGTCTCGATTGCAATCTTCGCAAAATCTTAAACTCATTCTCCTCCTTTTGAGGCGAGCTACTGGTACACTTTTCATCGATCCACTTTTTAGTCTCTCTAGATAGATATCTGGCAGAAAACTTCATGTGAAAATTTTCAACCCAAAAAGGTAATAGAAGCAGGGTAGCTGCAGGTCAGGGAAAACCTGGAAATCAGGGAAAAGTCAGGGAATTTTGTTTGTCAGGGAAAGGCAGGTATTACTATAGTTACTATAGTCACTTTTTATATCAAAAGATCACTTTATTCATTCACTTTTCTGTCAATAAATTAACCCATGATTTAACCACTATTGAATTCACGTCTATACCTATTTTGCGATTTTTTTTAATTCTTTCCAAACATTCTTTTAGGGTATTTTAAAAGTTTTTAAGAACTTTTTAACCGATTCCAATAATTATTTAGAAGAGATTTCAGAGCGTTCTAGAGTTTTAAAAAGTTTGAAGGTTTTTCAAAAGATTTTAAATAACTTAAAACATTTTTGGGTATTTTAAAAGATTTCAAGGTATTTTGAAGAGATTACAAAATTTTCAAGGAATTTCCAAGAATTTGAATGATTTTAAGGGATTTAAGAAAATGTTCATAAAGTTTCAAAGAATTTCCTGGAATTTCAGAAGGTATGGAATGCTTATAATAAGCTCTGTAAGGTTTTACGATATTTTAAAAGTTTGGAAGGAATTATATCATAATCTCGAAGATTTCAAACATTTCCCATTCAAGAGCTTTAAAAATTTTCAAGGGATTTCGAAATATTTTAAGAAATTTTAAAGGTTTTAGGATAGTTTGAAATATTCAAACTCGCCTTAAATTTTCGAAAATTCCATCAAATTCTTTTGAATTTCCTAAAATTTTTCTAAACTCATGTTAAACTTTATAAATTCAATCGTTTTCCATATTTTTGAATTGTTTTCAATTCACTTGATTTATTTTTAATTCAACTTCAATTTTTATGAATTTAATCGAATTCTTCTTATTTCCCTCAAAGTCCTCTAAATTCACTCAAATTTTACTGGAATTTTTAACATTTTTTTCAGTTTACTTAATTTCTTTTGAATTTGACTTAAATTATTGTGAAATCGTATGAATTTATCCTGAATTCTTTGAAAATCATCTGACATTCTTATAAATTTAATCAAATGAAAACATGATAAAAATTGAATGAAAATTACAATTTTTGCTTGATGCGGAAGATAAGATACAAATATGCAAGTAATTACATTTTAATAAACAATTATGGCTTCAAATATTTTATTATCATTTACGCTTAGGCTTCTCTTCTAAAATTTGTTACAATAATCAATGGGCCTTTTTTCAATCTTATAAATCAAGTTTAAGATTATGTAATTTTTAAGTTGACGGTACACCTAGAACATCATTTAAGAGAAAAATTATAGAAAGGTTTATACAAATTGAGAAACATTGGTGCTTTTTAAACATTCTTGCGCGCCTAAATTGAAATTTTCAAATTATCTGATAATTTATTGAAAATATTTTACATGTTTTATGTTACATAGTACTTTGCGCTGGAAATTACACTATTTTTTAGAAAGAATTTGGATATAAGATATCATCAAGATTCCCAATGCTTAACAATTTTAGGTTTTGTTAGCGTTTTACACCAAAAATTAATAGTTGTAATACAAAATTATTACATATCTAAGATTACAAATTTTTTTTTAAATGTATATTTTACATTAGATTTTAAGTGTATATAATTTTTTCACAATTTTACATTACGTTAAAGTCTTAAAATAAAAATTGATATTTCATATCAAACATCATTGTAATATGAAGAAGATTTACAATTCTGAACAATTTTCTGTTATGTTAGTGTTTTTCGTCGGCAATTTGTATTTTGAAACAAAATTGCTACGGTCTGATTTTTTATAAAAAAAGGTATATATTAATTCTGAAGTTAGGATATCAATTTTCATCAATTATCATTATGAAGAATATTGTCTTTGTTTTTCTTTTATATTATTTGAGATTTTAGATACTATGGAATACAACAATTTTGTATCATTCTTTAATTCATTTCATTAATTTTTGTTCATTAAGCTTGTATGTTTGAAAGAGACAAATTTCCCTTTCTTTTAAATCCCGCCTCTTTTTTTAAAATCCCTCTTTTTTCGGAGATAAATTCCCCTATTTTCCCTAGAAACGAAATTTGTAAACTTTTAAATTTTCGATACCCAGTAGACTTAAGACTTGCAGTTATAAATATAATCTACGATGCCCCTAATTTAGGAAATTTTCAAATTCGAATGGAACAAAATGACAGTGTTATTTATTTGTCTGCAGGAACAATTCACAGCCATGAGGGACCTTTATATGAAAAATGGCCAAGGTTTTGTGTTGGTTTATTCGATAACGGCGCAGTCAACGTTTAATGACCTGCAAGACCTCAGGGAGCAAATCCTGCGGGTAAAAGACACAGATGATGTGCCGATGGTATTGGTAGGAAACAAATGTGATTTGGAAGACGAGAGGGTAGTGGGCAAAGACCAGGGCGTCAACCTTGCCCGGCAATTCAATTGCGCCTTCATGGAGACCTCTGCCAAAGCCAAAATTAATGTTAACGATGTAAGTATATGACGACACGACAAATTCATCCTTCTTACCAATTCAGATCACGTCCCAGCTTATCTAAGAGAGCTTCATCAAATCATATGACAAAGAATATTTCAAAGAGTTACCAGTCATTAATCGAATTTTAAAATAAGTTTTCAATTGACCTCTATTTCATTAGTTATTGGAAGATAATAATTTATACAATAAATTTAACAGGGATTTGGAAAAACGTGACAAAAGTCAGGGAATTTCTATAAGAAGCAATTTTAGTTACCGCCAAGAATAATCAGGGTCGCCACACAGTCACTTTTAGTAACTTTTTTTATTAAATCACTTTTTATTCACTCTTTCAAAATAAAAGCACCGAAGGTACTTTTCTTTCAATAAATTAACCCATGGGTTAAAGACTATTGAATTCAGGTATTTCCGTATTTAACAGATTTCAATAATTTTAAGGGATTCCAAAAGATTTTTGAGACTTTAGCGTATTTATGAAAATTCCAATGAATTTTCAAGACTCTTAAAATGTTTCAAGGGATTTCAAAATATTTCGAAGGATATTAAATATTTTTCGGGTATTTTAAAAGATGCCGAAGAATTTACAATAGATTTCAATAATTTGAATGGATTTTAAAGGATTTTATGGTATTTTTAAAATGTCCAAGGAGTGTTCAAGAGCTTTAAAAATTGTCAAGGAATTTCAAAAGATTTTAAAGGATTTAAAATATTTTAGGGTATCTTACAAGATTCCGCAGTTTTCAATAGTTTTGAATAATTTTCAGGGATTTCAAAGGATTCTAGGGTATTTTTAAAACATTCAAGGAATTTTTAAGGGCTTTCAAAAGTTTTAAGGGATTTCAAAGGATTTGAAATATTTTCAGGTATTTTCAAATATTTATAATATTTTTTCAGACTTCAATCATTTGAAAGGATTTGAAAGGATTTTAGAGTTTTTAAAACATCCAAGGAATTTTTAAGGACTTTTGAAAGTCTCAAGGAATTTCAAAGGATTTGAAATATTTTACAAAAACTAAATAAAAGGATTTGAAATGTTACAGGATATTTTTAAAGATTGCGAAGAATTTTCAACATAGCTAGATAATTTGAAGGGATTTCAAGATTTAAAAGAATTTGAAATATTTCAGCGTATTTTACAAGATTCCGAATAATTTTCAATAGATTTCTATAAATTGAAGAGATTTCAATGGATCTTAAGGTATTTTTATAACATCCAAGGAATTTTTAAGGGCTTTTAAATTTTTCAGACGATTTCAAAGGATTTCAAATATTTTCAAGTGTTTTAAAAGATTCCGAAGAATTTTCAATAGATTTCAATAATGTAAAAGTAGGGGTGGCGGCCGCCCTACAGTAGATAATGATCTTACAGTAGATTATCATTAATTAAAAGCACAAATATACTTAAAATAACTAATTCTAATTTTAATTTTCAACGTGTATAGTGTCCTAACTATTAATTAATTTAAATTAATTATTTAACATACATTAGTAATTTTAATTAATGATTAACTACTGTATGTTTATTATCTACTGTAGGGTGGTCTCCCTTATTTCAAAGAATAAAATAAGAATTTATATGAGAATAAGAATTCATTTCAAAGATTTTAAGGGATTTAAAAAATGTTGGATGGGGTTTAAAAATTTTTATGGGATTTTATAAGGTTTCTGAGGGCTTCTGAGAATTTTAAGGGATTTTAAAAGCTCTCAAGGTATTCTGATCAATTTTCCAGGATTTCAGGAATTATCATTGCACTTCATAGAATTTCAGGCATTTTATAATATTTTAATGGATTGGAAAGAATTTATTCACAAAAAGTAAGGCATTTTCTAGGTTTTCAAAGATCTGAGGAGATTTTCAAGTATTGTTTTGCAATTAATTATAATTTATTTGAAATTTGACCTGAATTTTTACTATTTTTCCTAAATTCTTTTTAATTCTTTTAAATTCATTTCATCGCCTTAAATTTTTGTAAAGTTGTTTCAAACTTACTGAATTCAATTAATTTTTTTTATATTTTTGAATTGTTTTAAATTCACTTGCATTTTTTTAATTCAGCTTGAATTTTTATGATTTTAATCGAATTTTTCTCATTTCCCTTAAATTCTTCTAAATTCACTCAAATTTTACTGAAATCACTAGAACTTTATTTAAATTTTATTGAATTCTTTTAAATTCAGCTTGAATTCTTTTGAATTCAACTTGAATTATTTTAATGTCTTATGAATCAAGTCCTTTTAAATTAAAAATAAAATTAGTCTTTAAATATTAATGGTAAAGAAAAATGGAAAATTAGGGAAAAATCATGGAATTTGGAAACTGAAATTTTACGGCCATTCTGCATTTAGAAAAAAAATCCGAGTAAACGATCTACGTTAATCTCGTGTGAATGAAATATCTAATTGAAAGGTTTTACTAAATAATGACTGTTAATTGGCTCTAATGTGAGTGATAAGTGACATAATTGAAAAGTAAAGTTTTTTTAAGCTTATATTTTTAGCATTGACTTCATGGAGATGTACAACAGGCAGCGTATGGTTTTGATCCCGAAGCCGCGGGAGAATGTATTTTTAACTTGTTTATCTAATTGAGCGACAGCTGTACTTACTCTTTTCTGTACCATTTTTTGCCTTATCAAAGATTCCTAATCTAATGTTTCCTGTTTTATAAAGATACATTTACCAAAGTTCAAACAGGATTTGGAAGTTGGGTCTTTCCCAAATTTCGTGTGTGTATGTAAAGATTTTTTTATTGGTTGAATATTTCACATATAGAACAGTCGAAGAATTTTTTCCATCCGACAGATACTCTAAACTTCTGATAGAAATATTTAAAAAGCCCATGAATTTCATTAGCAGGGCTTATTCTAGAGGTAACTGAACCCGTAAAAGTGTAGTTCTAAATTAAAATGGACAGTAAGAGCTTACATTTTTTTGGTTCTAAAAGTTTAAAAAAAAATGCAGAATTGCAAGAGGGTAAATAAATATAGAAACATATAAACGGGAAAATATGGAATTAGGTGTATGTAACTTATTCAGTCGGTCACTATAAATTATTGCAATATCTTTGAAATTAGAAACTCTGAAATTATTCTTTTAAAGTTAATAAAAGATTCTTTCAATTGAAAATATTCATGAAAAGATTGATGAGAAAGATTTAAATTCTTTTGAAACCTCTTGCGTTTATGAATTAATTCATTTAGAATCCAAAAATCTTGTACGCTTGAAAATCGTCATTTTCTAATGGAATATGTTCAATTCTTAAGATTTTGATTAGAAATTGTTTTATTTCAATTTTGTATGCACTTTCAGCTTTAATTGTTCCCTTTTTTACATATCCGTTTTGCGATCTAGCAAATTTAAAAATGTTTATATTTTAAATTATTATAAAACTTTCCAATTGCAATATCTGCACATTCAAACGCTAGCATTAAAATTTGTTAAAAATTGTAGTGTTTAAGTTTAAAATTTTTTAAATTTGTTATATCAATTATATAAATTTGTAAGTATTAAATTTGCAGTTTTTCGTATCAGACATTGCACATTATTAAGATTCTAGTAACATGTTTGACGGTAGAACCACAGTGTAAAGGTATTTTGCTGTAATTTTCAACGATTTTTTTTTAAAACACTTTACACAAATTTGCAAGTAAATACAAATTTTAACCAAAAGTTAAAATTTTCGCATTATTTTACTTTGTTAGATTTTATTTTAAAAATACGTTTCCATCAGGGAAAATTTCAATCAGACATTTTGAATACTTTAAAGCTAACATTTATTAATACTGAACGATTTGAATATGAACATTGGTGGACATACATTTTTACAATAAAATATAGTAATGTGAAAGTTGTCGTTTTTCGTAAAATTTTGTAAAAATATCCGAATTCTAGCAAAAAAAAGTAGTTTTTAGTACATTTTTTAGCATTTTTGACGATTACTTGAAAAATAATGGGAAAAACTGGTTGAAACTACAATTTCTTGTTTTTATTGTGAGCTTTTGACCATTTTTGACAATTAAAATCTTGTATTAAAAAAATTAATATTTTCACATTCCTTGATTATAAATTATTGTAGTTTTTTTTTTTTAGGAATACTTTTCCAAAAATTATCTAGTTTGAACGTTTCATATTTAATTCCAAGATATTAAACATTGCTCAATATTGGTGTTGTTTGTTCATTTCGGAATTTTTAAAATTTTAGATTGTCAAATTTTCAACCCTGAAATTTTAAATAGTTAAATTTTGCTAGTTTTTAATTTCAAATTGTCGAATTTTTCACACTTTAAAGTATACCATTTTTTACTCTAGAACCCTGGTGAAAATGTTTTTTCACAACAGAGTATAAGAATGTTAAATTTGTAATATTTTGTAAAAAATAATATGTAATTATTTGTAAAATTGTGTGAGTGTCCGAATTCTAACGAAAAATGCTTGTTTCAAGTAGAATATTTTGGTAATTTTCTACGATTTTAAAAAAGCAATTGAAAAAAATCTACAAGAAACTACAATTTCTTGTTACTGTTGGAAAAAATTTAAATGTTTGGAAAATTACTTGTAAAAAAAAAGTTTTCACATTGTTGTTTTTTATTGTAATTTATTCTATGTCTTTTAAAATACCTTTCGAAAAATTAATCTTTTTTTAATGTTTGTGATTTAATATACTATGTTTTCACGATAATCAAAATTGCTCAATAATAGTATTGTTTTTCATTTCGGACTTTTTAAAATCTTAGATTGTAAAATTGTCAACTCTGAAATTTCAAATATGTAGTTAAATTTTGAAAGTTTTTAATTTCAAATGGTCAAATTTTTCACACTTTAAAATATAAAATGTTTTACTTTAGAACACTGGTAAAAATGTATTTTCATTACAAAGTACAAGAATGTTAAAATTGTAATATTTTGTAAAAAAGATAATGTGTAATTATTTGTAAAATTGTTTAAGTGTCCAAATTCTAACACAAAAAATCTAGTTTCGAGTGGAATTTTTTTGTAATTTTCTTCGATTTAAAAAAATTAATTGAAAACAATTTAAAAGAAACTACGATTTCTTGCTACTGTTCGAAAAAATTTAAAAGTTTGGAAAATTACTTGTAAAAAAAAAGTTTTCACATTGTTGTTTTTTATTGTAATTTATTCTATGTTTTTTTAAATACCTTTCCAAAAATTAATATTTTTTTAATGTTTGTGATTTAATATACTATGTTTTCACGATATTAAAAATTGCTCAATAATAGTATTGTTTTTCATTTCGGACTTTTTAAAATCTTAGATTGTAAAATTGTCAACTCTGAAATTTCAAATATGTAGTTAAATTTTGAACGTTTTTAATTTCAAATGGTCAAATTTTTCAAACTTCAAAATATAAAATGTTTTACTTCAGAACACTGGTAAAAATGTATTTTCATTACAAAGTACAAGAATGTTAAAATTGTAATATTTTGTAAAAAAGATGATTTGTAATTATTTGTAAAATTGTGTAAGTGTCCAAATTCTCACAAAAAAAATCTAGTTTTAAGTAGAATTTTTTGTAATATTTCTATGATTTAAAAAAATTAATCGAAAAAAATTTACAAGTTTGGGCAGTTACTTGTATTAAAAAGAAAAGTTCTCACATTGTTATTTTTTATTGTAATTTATTCTATGTTTAATTTACAATGTTTTCATGATATTAAAAATTGCTCTTTTCAATTCTGAATTCTTCAAAGTTCATATTGTTAAATTATGAACTCTGCAAAACTAAAATAGTTTTTTGAAAGTTTTTAATTGAAAATGGTCGAAAATGGTTCAAAATGTATTTTCACATCAAAGTACAATTTCTTTTGATTATTTTAAATCTTCTATAAATTTGGACCATTACTTTTATTTTAAAAATTACAGTTTTCCCATTGTTTTCTTTTATTGTAATTTCTGTTTTTTTGTTGTTGTGAAAATACATTTCTAAAAATTAATATTGTTTGAACGTTTCAGATTTAATTTACAATGTTTTCACGAAATAAAAAATTGCTCATTGTTGTTATGTTTTGTTCAATTCTGAATTCCTAAAATTTCATATTGTTAAATTTTGAACTCTGCAATTTTAAATAGCTTAATTTTGGAAATTTTAAGTTGAAAATGGTTGAATTTTGAAAACACTAGATTGCATTTAAAATTGGATAATTTTATTTCACAAATTATTTGAAAGGCTTTCGATTCAGAATTGTTAATTCTTGAAGACTGTGCAATCACAATGCACTGAAATTCGAAGTTATCTACCCCTCATGAAATTGCCACAGATAGTGAATAAAAAGCATAAATCATTTAAATTATATCTGTTCATTTTTCTACGAATATTCTTTGATTAGCCACTAATCTTGACACATTGTTGTTGTTGTTGTAGATCTTTTACGACCTGGTGCGGCAAATCAACAAAAAATCACCGGAGAAGAAAATAAAGCAGAAAAAGAAATCGGTGTGCTCACTCCTCTAAAGTAGTGGTGGCCTAGGCCATGTTCTCTCGCGTAATAATCAGAAGAAGATCCGATCCCAGTGGTTGGTGAGGGGAAAGGAAGGCAACCAGGATGGAACTAGTGAAAAAAAAGGCGGGGGCTGATAACGAATTAAATGAATAACAATGCTAGGGATAGAAAGAAAGATATAGAGGACGAAATGAAGCAAGGAAGAAAGAAAGCGCATGAAGGCTGTAAAGCGAGATAGACGACTTCGAGAGAATAAGAAAGAACTAAAGGGGTTGAATTATTGTATATACGTTGGTCCCGGGGTGGTTCGCGAGCTATACGCGCAGAGAATTGCGCACAAAATTAGAACAGGCCCCGAGACACCGGTTATCACTGTAGGAGTTTTGCATTAAAGAAGAAAGATGATTAATTAATATTATATATATTTAGGAGAAAAGGAGAAATAAAATGTTTGGATGTGCGCGTGCGCTGGCAAAACAGCCCCCATGAATCGTTCGCCGCGCACGTCACTTATTATAATATAATAATTATACATAGACGATACATACATGATGATAATGCTGATGATGATGATGATGATTATGGTTATTATTATTATGATCAATGCATCAAAATATTCATAAGTTATCAACCGTTTGTTTCTCAAACATTATATGTTTTTCTATATCTCTCCGTATTAAAGCAAATAATAAAAATTCAGTAAATGTTACATCGCGGTTGGTCTCTCTTCCCAAAACACACAAGATCTCCCAAAACAACTTTTTTCGTCGATGTTAGATCTGAATTTACAAACTTACTAGATAGTGGCGTATTCAGGAAAATACTTTTCATGATGTATGTTTTTTAAATACCGTATATTATACGATTTTTGAAATATAATAAATGTTTTTAGGCAAAAATTATTATTCTTTCTACGATTTTAATTTGTACTGCGTGAGGATAAGCTGACAGTAACCTGTAGTTGATTCTTCTCCGTCGATATTCGACGGACGAGTTTTATTGTGCAAGAGAAAATGTACGTTTTCACTTGTTTAATACGCGAGCACCACACTCTTTCTAATAAAATGCATCGTTTCACTGCAAATCGTGAATAATTGACTATTTACGTGTTTCTCTCTAACCTCAGAAGTCAAATCTTTACTCAGATTCACTCGTATCACACTTTTATTATTCTAGTTTTATGCAAATCCTACACTAACTTTATTACATTTTAGTTTCAGATTTACAGTTGTAAAACACTTTCATATAAAATCGCTTTGAAATGCTACACACATTCAGGATCTCTTTAGCTCGATTATTTTCCACACATTGTGCTACCTATTTACATTAACTATTTGACTTTTCTTTATCAATAAACTTCGCTTATTTATAAGCGCATTTCCTCCATTTACAAATCACTTCGTAAAATCAATTATACATGGCTTTCAAAAGTCACCTAAATTTGGCTAATTCTGTTGGTATTTGCTATTGATACTTTCAAAAATCTTTAGCCAAAAACAGGGTTGCTACAAGACCTTAAAGACCAGGAATAATCATGTAATTTAGAAAAATTGACTGCATTTTTTTTTTATTCACACCTACTTCAAAATCTTAATAAATATTTAGTACTTCACAGCGAATTTTTCATTTTCGTATTGATCCGAATTGAATTTTTTACCAATAAAAATAATATGATTGCAATTCCAGGATTTTTGTTTTATAATATTATTAGTGAGAATTGTTTAGAATTTAATAATTGTTGAAAAACTCGTGTTTTTAGTGATTAATAATTGTACAAGAATGTGTTGAAATTAAATACAGTTGAAGTTTTTGAATTCATACAAATTGGTCTTGTTACTAATAAAAAAAATATGACTATAATTACAAAGAAATTTAATTTCATAATTACATAAGGGAAAATTGTTTATAATTCAATAGTTATTTAAAATCTCTTTACATCCCCTGGTGGAAATAATTTCTATAAATTTCGACTAAAATTTGTATGAATTTCTGATTTTGTTTTTAATTTTATAACAATAGAACTGTTTAGAATACAATAGTTATTGAAAAGCCTTTTACATTCCCTGGTGGGAATAAATTCTATGAATTTGTACAAAAACTTGTAATTAATTAATAATAATACTTTTTTACAAAAAAAAACTCAAAAATTAAGATTGCAGAATTTTGGTAATTTTTATAATAATAATATTAAAGAGAATTATTTAGAATTCAATAATTACTGAAAAGCCCTTGAGATTCCCTGAAGGAAATAATTTCTAGGAAAGTATGTGTACATTTTTGTAGATTTTCATGATTTTTCTTAGAAACTCCTTATTTTTTATGCAAAATCATAATTTTAGAATTAATTTTTTTTAATAATATAAGGGAAAAACGCTTATAATTCAATAATTATTTAAAATTATGGAAATAATTTCTATAAATTTCTACGAATTTATGAATTTCTGTGAAAATGTGTGCGAATTTCTGCAAAAATATGTGGAGATTGTTTTTGTAGATTGTCATGATTTTTCTTAGAAGCTCTTTATTTTTTCATATAAAATGATAGTTTCAGATAAAAATTTTGTTTTAAAATAATAGTGAGAATTGTTTAGAACTCAATAATTATTGAAATGTTCTTCACATTCCCTGATGGAAATAATTTCTATAAATTTGTACAAACACTTTTATGAATGTTTATGAAAATTTCTACGAAAATATGTGTAATTATTCATAAATCTTTATAAAAACTCATAATTTTCTATGAAAAAATTTAGATTGCATTTTATTGTTGTAGATTTTCTTAATTTTGTTTAAATTCATTATTTTTCGTACAAAATCATAACTAGTTTTTTTTTTTTAATTTTATAATAATATAAGTGAGAAATGTTTATAATTCAATAATTATTGAAAAGCCCTTCACATTTCCTGATGGAAATAATTTCCATGAATGTGTACGAGATAACTTTTATGAATTTCTATCCAAATTTCTACGAAAATACATATGTGTAATGAATTATATATAAATCTTGATAGAAATTAATAATTTTATTATTTTTTAATTTGTTAAGATTAAGATTACATTTTGTTGTTTCAGATTTTCATAATTTTTCTCATAAACTTTCTATTTTTCATACAAAATCATAAAACTTCTTAATTCTGAAATTAAAAAAAAATTATAATAATATTAAAGAGAATTGTTTAGAATTAAATACCTATTAAAAAGCCTTTCGCATTCCCTGATGGCAATCATTTCTATGAATTTCTATGCAAATTTCTACAAAAAAAAAAAATATGTGTAATTAATTATTCGTAAATCTTAGAAAATCGTAATTTTCTATAAAAAATGAAGATTACATTGTTGTTGTAAATTTTCATAATTTTTCTTAGAAACTTAATTTTTATTACAAAATCATAATGCCAGAATTTTTTTAAATTCTACAATTATATCAGTGAGAATTGTTTAGAATTCAATAATTATTGAAAGTTCTCCACATTTTCCGATGGAAGTAATTTCTATGAAATTGTAAGAAAACTGAGGAATTTCTGTGAAAATATGTTTGATTATTCATAAATCTTTACATAAATTCGTAATTCTGTGCAAAAAAAAAAACTAAAAAATTAGATTGCGTTTTGTTGTTGTAAGTTTTCATAATTTTTCTTAGAAAAACTGCATAATTATTCTTAAATAATCTTGATTTTTCATACTTTGTAACTTTCTGTGCGGAACTATTACAAAATATATAATTTTCTACGATCGTCTGTAAAAACGACAATTTCATAGAACGTTGTAGCTTGTCGTTAAAGTTTTTTCCACCAGAGTTTGCATTGATCACTCATTGTGCAAGAAATGTTTGGTTAATTAGTTTGCAACCAGTTAAATGTGTTGAAATTAAATGCAATTGACTAGATTTTTTTGTAAGTTGACCTGGAGAACCCGTGAAAGTCATGGAATTGTGAAACCGGACTTCTGTAGCAACCCTGAAAGAGAATATGAGTAAAAATACTGTTAAGCTACAATGTTATTAACTACTTATAATTTTAATCAAACTCGTCCAACAAGAAACGCAAATTTTCTCCACGGAGGGCGCCACGTTCTGTGTGTGCCCGCAACGAATAGGACTAGACTCAATTCACGTTTACCAATCTCGGAAGTTAATTTCCCTATCAGATTCTTGAAGATCAGAAGTATCTCCAAATCAAAGCTACAAATCCACTAATCGCAGGGATTGACAGACTCAAGGAACTAGATCCACTCGTCATGTTACAACAATTATTCGTCGCTTCTTCCAAAACTCTAGGGTAATAATCATTCCAAAAAGCAAGGGCCTTGTAATCTATCATTCTCGAATTGTCCATTTCGGGCTTCGGATCCTTGATAATCAGAGCGCCTGGATTTTTTTCACTGTAAGGTTCCCACTTGATGGTCGCTATCGATGGGTTGCCATTTCTCGCGAAGTTTGACAACATCGACATCATCCAATCTGACATTTTTTTGTCAAGTGCGTTCCACTGGATGTTGGTGTTGATCGAGTGTGGAAGGCCCCAGAGGAAAGGAAGCTCGAACATGTGAGGAACGCCTGCCCACTTGGGAACATCTCGAATCACTGCATCAGTTTTTGGTCGGTAGTCAAACCTGTAAACGAAAGATTCTTCCTGCTTTGCCACTTTGCCGGCGAGAAAAGTCAAGCCAGCTGCGTAATTCTTCTCTGTTTGTAGGTCCAGGTACTTGTCACGCAGGACAGTTTGGTCTCTGTTTGGAGGATGTGGTTTATAATAGAAAAGAACAGCTTCCGCTACCATCTGGGGTTTAACTTCACAAGTGCTGTTCTCGTCCGGCATCCTAACTGCTGTTGTGCTTTCATCAGCGATCATGGACTCGAATTTTCGAAGGGAGAGTCTGCCATCCACATTTTCACTGCCAATTGCTTCCATGTAGGCCAAGGCTTGTTCATTGTCTGTGTAGCCGGTGATGAGAGGAACTGCGGAGAAGCTACCACTTTCGAGAAGTTCTTTTGGATGGGCTGGAAGGAAAGGGTCTGAGGAGTTGTTGGTTTCGTAGTCGATCATGGGACCCCAGGTTTCGATTTCGGAAGAGTGTTTTAGTAAATGATCTGCTGGCTGGTTGCGAAGACATGTGATGAGGTCGGTTGTTGGATAACGGTTGCAGCCAAACCTGTCAGCTATGATGTCGACTATTGGTGCTTCAGTTTCGGGAGAACCTACGGAACTGATGGCGTCACCGCTGATGGCGATAGCTTTGGAGAATTTGCCTCGACTTAGGGGACTTATGATGTGCAGACCGACGCTGATTGCACCAGCTGAGTGACCAAAGATGATGATGTTTGAAGAAGATCCTTCGAAGAGTTCGATGTTGTTTTTCACCCAATCGAGGGCTGCTATTTGGTCCAGCATGCCGTAATTTCCAGGAGCTTCTGCGTCGGTGGTGGTGAAGAAGCCGAAGATGTTCAGGCGGTAGGCGACTGTTACGACCAGCACCTGTGGGATGAAAAAGTGTTAATGCAAAATCAGAGCCTAATTTTTTCGATTGCAGAGTTGATGAGGAAAAAATACAGTACAAGTGAAAACAGTAGTGTTTTCTTATAATGAAAAAATCCTAAGCCGACGCGACCTGCCGCTCCTAAAAATGTACTGCCCTAGGCCATGGCCTTTTTGGCCTCTGGTATAAATACGGCACTAAATGGAATTTTTTGTTCAAACAAAAGATAGATAAAAATATCTGTTGATTCAGATTCAGATTATATCTGGCGGCGACTTTGGAACAATTTTTTTGTGATAGGATTCGCAGATATTGATTAATCACAGGATGGCTGCTGAATGAGGAGACCGGAAATGACAGTGAATTTATTTTTTGACCGGGAACTCAATAACTCATAAGTCATGAACAAGTCAAAATATGTTAGATTTTAACTTTTTTTTTCTTCAATTTTCAGTTGAATTGCTAAGTTTTTCAATGACGAAATCATTCGGTTTACAATGCGTAATTCTAAAATTCAAATTTTTCTATTTTAGATCTTTATTTTTAGGCGTGCATTTTCAATTTAAAGAATTCAAAAATTTAGTTTTGAAGACTTCAACAGTTGACAATTAAAAACGTTTGAATTTGAAATTTTGGTTGATTAATTATAAATATAAATTACTTAATGACTTTTAAAACTAAACTGTAGGAGTATTAAATATTATTCTTAGTCTTAGTAGTCTTAGTAGCTGAACCTGTGTAAACGTCCGATTGAAACTTTATAAACTATTTTTATTTTTAAAGTAATTCCAAATCAATAGATTTATAATTAAACGCTTTTATTTAATTTCAAATCATATCTACATATTTTGCCAGTCTAAAATATTACGTTTCTAATCCATTCAATTTGAAAATTTAAGTAATAATAATAAGAAGAAGCAGAATTAAAAAAAGGACAATTTTTTAATATTTAGAAATATTTACCTGTTAACTTAATATGAGAAATTATAAAGTAAACATTCAAAACTAAACAATTTGAAACAGAATTGTTCGTTTTTCAACAATTATTAATTTGAAACACTTAAAAATAAAAACAATTCAACTTGAAAGGATTCATGTTCAGAAAACATTAGAATTTCACAATTCTAATTTTAAAATAAAGGAAAAAGAAAAATTTTGGTCTTAAATTTTTTCCGGATTAGAAGAGGAACTTCGTTGTTTTTTTACATTTTCATTGAGTTGAAGGCGGGCAAATTTGTATTGAGTTTGAAACGGGTAAATTGTACTTTTTAATGTTTTATTTTTTGAAGCGACAAAGGGACATTTTATATTTTTTAAATTTTTATCCAGTCGGAAACAATGGTATCTTGGTTTTCAATATTTTATGAATTGGAAGAAGGATGCTTTTTTATTTTTAACGCTTTTATTAAGTTGGAAGGGAGGAAATTTAGATTTTAAATTATTTAAATTTTTAAAATTTTCATAGAATTAGAAGGGGCGACATTTTTGTTATTTTTTTTCTCTGAATTGGAAGAGACCTACTTTTTCTTTTTAGCATTTCTATTGACTCGAAAGTGAAAAATTTTTATTTTCAATATTTTTCCTGAATTGATATAGAGTAATTTTTATTAAGTTGGAAGGGAGGAAATTTTGACTCAATTTTTTCTGAATTGGAAGATGAATTTTTTTTTGTTTTCAAGATTTTGATTGACTTACAAGGAAGAAAATTTTGGTTTTATTTTTTTCTGAATTAGAAGGGGAATTTTTTTAATTTTTAATATTCTTATCGAGTAGGAAGGGAGGAATTCTGTTTGTTCACTGTTTTTCTGTAATTTACAATTTTGAATTTTAATGGCGTTTGATTTAAAATTATTCAGTTGGAATGTGTTGGAAGGTTCTATTTTACACGTGTAAATTATTGAGCGTTTGAATAAGAAATTTCTGATTTATAAATTGTTTAGGCTTCAAATTAAAAAGTCGAAAATTCAAAAGAGTTCAATTTTGAGTGCTTTCATTTTGCAGTTCAGTTTTGATTACCTTAAAATGAAAAATTTTAATTTTAAGAGTTTGAATTTCTTAATTTCAATGACCGTGCAAAATTGTTGCAAACCGGGAATCGACCGGGCATTTTTTCCTCAATTATAATGGTCTTCATTCAATTCAAGAATTTGCATTTTTTCTGAGAAGTGTTGAGAGATGAACAAAATTTATAACGTAATTTTGAAAAGATTTCAGAATTTGAATTTCTTAAAATATTTTCTATCTCTTTTTAAATGTATGAAAGAACTATAAAAACCATTATTCGTTTTATATCGATAAAATTATTGTCTTTAAAACTGGAGTATGCTACAAAATGTTTTAACATGTTTTACATGTATAAAAAAAATTCAATAAGTTTCCTCTTTTCCCCTTATTCTCGAAAAACGTTCCCTTTTTAAATTTTAATTGTTAAATTCAATAATAACTTAATAAGTTTGAAAATCATTTCCATATTTCAGACTTGAAACTCTCGCCCCTTTTCTCCTTGATCTTGCTTTTTCGTTTAAATGCAAACTGAATCATAAAATCCCAATTAGAAAATCCAACTGTTTATGGTTGAATGTTAATTTTTTTGTTCAAAAAGTCTTATATTTTTTGTTCGGAATTCATCTCGTTTGGTTGAAATTTAATTAATCGTGGAAAAGCAACTATTTTATTGAAAAGACATCTTTTTGATCAAAAATTCAACTAAGTGTTTGAAAGTTGAACTACATTGTTAAAAACTAATTTCTTTGGTTGAAAATAAATTATTGTAACTGAAAATCTAAATATTAAAAAATAAATCTGTTTGGTTGAAAATTAATCTTTTTGGTTGGAAATCCAACTGCTGGTTTGAAAGTTCAAATCTTTTGTTGAAAATTGATTTTTTCGGTTAACGATTCATCTTTTTATTTGAAAATTTAAATAAGTTGAAAAATCTTTTTTGTTGTTGAAAATTATATTTTTTAACTGAAAATAGAACTGTTCCATTTTTTGTTGAAAGTTGATATTTTATAGTTAAAACTTCAATCATTTGGTTGAAAAATCGTCTATTTAATTGAAAATTCCACTATTTTGTTGAAAATTCATGTTTTTGGGTTGAAAATTCAACTTTTTTAAAGAAAATTCTTGTTTCTGGCTTAAAAATTCAACAATTCAGTAGGAAATAAAAATATTTTGTGAAAAATTAAATTTGTTGGTGAAAATTCATATTTTTGGTTGAACATTAAACTATCTGATTAAGAATTCATCTACTTATTTAAAAACGAAATTTCTTGTTGGAAATTGATATTTTTGGTTAAAAATTTATCTATTTGGTTTGGAATTAATCTACTTATTTGAAAATATAATTATTTAGTGCAAAATACACGTATTTTAAAACATATTTAAATTATTTTTATTTAAATCATATTTAAATGATATTTTGGGGTTGAAAATTCGACTGTTTTGTAGATAATTTGTCTTTCTGGCATTATATTCAATAGTTTTGTTGAAAATTCATTTCTTTTTTTAATTAACCTTTTGGGTTGAAAATTAATCATTCTATCTAAAAATGTAATTAATACATTTCTGGTTGAAAATTGATCTCGTTTAGTTAGGAATTCAACTATTTTGTTGAAAATTTGTCTTTATGGAGAGAAAATTGATATTGTTTGTTGAAAATTCATCTTTTTCGTTGAGCATTAAATTATTTTGTGAAAAATTCATTTTGTTTTGGTTGAATTCGACTGTTTGAATTTTTTTTTTATTATTGAAAATTAATACTTGAAACTTAAAATTTAAAGATTTCACTTTTGGTTGAAAACTTACGTATTTTAGTTGAAAATTTAACTAGTTGGTTGAAAATTCCTCGTTCTAGATTGAAAATTTACTTTCTTGTTTAAAATTCAATATTACCGGTTAAAAAGTCAACTGCTTTCTGATACATTCGACCTTTCAAGTTGAAACCGGAATTCTCTGGTCGAGAATTCATCTTTTTGGGTAAAAAATTCGTCTCTCTGATTTAAAATTCGCGTATTTTGTTGAAAGTTTGTGCTTTGGTCGAATATCGTTCATCGTTGAAAATTCATCTTTGCATGTTGCAAATTCCACGGTTGAAAACTTAATTATTTTGTTGAAAAGTCAACTATTTTGTCAACAATTTGTCCTGTTGGGCTGAAAATTAATCTTTAATGGAAGAAAATTCATCTTTCTTGGTTGAAAATTAACTTTTTTGTTGAAGATTCCACTGACATCTAAAAAATTTGTCTTTTTTCTTGCAAATGTAACTATCTGGGTAATCTTTTTTAGGTGAAAATTCGACTATTTTGTTGGAATTTAAAGTGTTCCATATTTAATTCAATATGGTATCGAAATTAACTTTATTGTAAAGAATTTCATCCTCTAATATAGAATTTAATAAAAAAACTAATTATCCAGCTGCATTCTCACGACATTTTTTTCATCATAATACTAATTGAGATGCTTTGGAAAAATATTCTGACATCAATGACTCGTGTAATATCTTTTATGAAATTCTTGTGCAATCTGTGGTAAATACATTCACTAACTTCCTCTCTTTCTCTCTTTTTCTATCAGTCAATGCCCTACTTACTATATATTTCAAAAGTGATTGCAGAATGCGGATTCTTAGTTCTCACTTCAAATGCATTCAGAAATATTCTGCAAAGTCGATAAAATTCAAAAATTAAATTAAAAGCATCTTTAAAAATCATTTATTCAAACGAAAATTTATTCTTCTTATTGCCATTAGGCCACTATTTATTTATTTTTCCTTTAGGATCTCTCACTTAAATTTTTACAACCAACTTTGAACAAATGATTTAGACGGATCTATTTTTTAACAATAAACAATTTTTAATTTAAGGCCGTGCAATAAATCAGTTCTTTGGAAAAAATTTCTATAATTTTAAGAATTGAAATTATATTATCAGTTATGTCTTATGAAAAAGCATTATCTTGCATTGAAAAAGTTTTAAAGTAACGAAAAATGATTATTGTAACAATAGGTTTTGTAATTGTATTTTTTTTCTGTCGCTTTTTACCAATCTTTTAAAAATGGTTGAATTTGAATAAATTATGACTCATTCTTTTGAGGAAAACATTCCCTACAACCTTACTTTTTCCCGTATTTTGAAAATAAGTTAAGAATGTTTGTCTTTTGTAAGTTTACAAATTTTGATATTAATTTCTTTTGTTTTTATTTGAAATAACGTTATTAGTAATATTATTTTGATTTTGGAAATCTTAGAAAAACTATTTTATTCAGAGATCTGATTTTTGTCACAACTATACCTTAAGGACGTTAAAGTAAAAGAATTTTCAGTTTACAATGCAAGCGATAGTAATTTACCAAATTTTAAACATTTGAATTGAAATTGGAAATTCAAAAGTAAAAAATTTAAAATTTGAAGTGTTCCGTACTTACAATAGAATACATTTTTATATTAAGGCCTTTTGAACTTCGTCTGTCAGAAAAGTTAGTGATTTTGAAAAAAAAGAACTTGCAAAAATCAGAAAATTTATTTGAGAGGAAAATTTTTTTGAAAAATTCTAATTCTGCTCTCTAAATAAAACCTGGCAATCTTTCCATGTAATTAATATCATGAAATCTCTTCTTTAGTATTCTTTTGGACCACCCTTAGGATCCTTTAGGACCCATGAAATTTCTAATTTAAAAAATGTTACTAAATAAAGTTGTTTGTTTATTTTGGTCAATTTAAATTGCTTAAAATAGTATCACTTCAAATTGGGCCTTAATGTTTTGGTAATTTGAAAATTGAAGCCGAAAAAATTTAATAATTTTTAATCGAAAGCGTTTAAAATTAAACAATTTTTAATTGCAAAAGTTAAAAGTTACAGAATTTTAGATTGCCTTTTTTACATTTTATACGTTTTTGATACCTGAGTTTTATTATTCAACAAACCTTATTTGTGTAAACAATATTTTTCCAGAAAATTTGGGAATTTTCTCTTTTCTGTTATAAATATTACAACTAGTGAGTGAATCAATTACATAAAATTACTCTCTCATCTCTCAGTAAAATTCTTCAAAAAATGTTCAAATCTGCAATCCTCTGAGATCATGTAAATTCCTGAAATTCCCTCGGAACTTCCATGAAATCAGTAGAAGTTTCTTAAAATTTTATTCCATTTAATTTATTTTCAAAAGTTCTCAGGAAATTATTTGAAATCCTTTGATATCTTTTAAACTCTTTTAAAATTCCTTAAAAATTATTGAATCTCTTAGAATTTTTTTAAATCTTTCGAAATTTCTTAGAATCTAAAATACCCAAACATCTTTCAAATAATATGTATAGCAAAATAGAGAAAAAATCTCGTATTTCTTGGAGAAATATTGTTTAGACAAATGCAATTTGTTGAAACAAACAAGAATTTTTTAAATAATAATGATGATGTATCAAAAACATAAAAGGTAATCTTGATTTTAATTATTTTAGGAAAAAGCCGACTTGTAAAGAAAAAAAATTTACTAGACCAACAATAATAATTTCTGCCAAAAAATGATAACATGAGAAAATGAGAATGAAAAAATGAAAGATTTTTTAATTTAGCAAAGATTTGTGTGTTTGGGTTATTAATAAAAAAATTAGTTATTTTTTTATTTAATAACAAAATTGACTTTTTGTTTACTTTTCAGAAGCAACATTGTTTTCATATTTTGATATTTATTAAATGAGTGCTAAAATTATTTATTATTTCTAGTGAGTTGGAATAATTACAAAAAAATGTATTGCGTTATAAACAAACTATTAAACAAAAGTTATTCTTCGGGATGCATACGGAATCAACTAAGAATCTCTTTTCGATTATAATCTTGACTATGATACTTCACAACTTCACTAAAATTATTGATTATTTAAACAATTTTTACAAAGAAAATTTCAGCGTTTGGCTATTTTTCAAGTATTAGACTCAATTTTTTTACAATGTCAACTAAGAATGTCTTTTCGATGACGCTTCGCTATGATGCTTTGAAAATGCATAAAAATGATCTATTATTTAAACAAAATTCATAAACAAATTCAGATTTTGGCTATTTTTCAACGAATACGTTTAATGCTTGTGTACGGAATCGACGAATAATGTCTTTCCAATGACTCTTTACTTACTTTTCAAATTGAAAACTATTGTTGATTACTTCAACAATTTTCATAAACAAATTCAGAGTTTGGCTATTTTTCAACGAATACAATCAATTTTTGTTCACCGAATTGACTAATAATATATTTTAAATGATTCGTTGCCATGATACTTTTTTTATGAACATTTTTCTAATAATAAATAATAATAGTTGTAAATTTCGAAAGTAGCATAGCGAGAAATCATCGAAAAGACATCTTTAGTTGATTCCGTTAAAAAATTCAACCTATTCATTGAAAAATAGCTAAACTCTGAATTTGTTAATGAAAACTGTTTGAATAATTAAATATTTCTGTGAATTTTCAAAATATCATAGTAAAAAGTTATTGGAAAGACATTCTTAGTTATTTTTGTTAAAAAATTGAGCCTATTCGTTTACGCAATTCCCAAATAGCATCCATCTTCAATTAATCTCAATGAAACATTAATTTCTCTAAAATGTCATATGAACACTCTTTTTAAAGTGATAATTTTTTTAAATTATTGTCACCCAGTGGAAATTATTTCTAGATAGTTTTAGCACAGATATAAGACCTTGTTTTATTAATCAGAAAATCTTTAAAAAAAATGATACTTCTGAAAAGTCAAAATTAAAAGTTCAATATTATTGTTAAATAAAAAAACAACCAAACTCATAACACAAATTCAAACACGAAAATATTTACGAATTTTAAAAAGCTTTCATTAAAAATAAATTCCAAACCGAATGAATAATGTAGGCCAAAAATTGATTTGCCCACTGATATTTGTTTTGTTTGGATCCACCCTTGAATTAAAAAACAAAAAAGCTTTCATACAATCTTCATCAAAAATAATAATTAAAAATAAATTCGAAAATATTTTGTTAGTAATAATAGATTTAAAAATGTTCAGTCTACGAGTTGAAAAAATGTGAAAAATATATGAATTGAAGGGTAGAAATGCAAAAGGAGTCAAGCGCCATTTTTCACTTTTTTCAGGAGAGACTAAAAACATGTTGTAAATTCAGCGGGACCATTTAAGAAAAAAATAAGAAAGTGCTTTCGAGATACTTTCATGCTCTATCGAACTAAAAAAAGTTTGCTCACAAAAAGCCATCCGGTTTCCAGAAATTGAATAAAACAGGTCACGTTTCGAGGTTAGATTTTCGATCCGTATCGACTTTTAACATCTTTCAACATTAATTGTGGAGTCAATTTGCAATTTGCAGTTTAAAACAAAACTAAAAATTTGAATTCTAGCTATTGAATGGACGAATTGATTTCCAAAAAGTTTGTTTTAAAAAAATCATGCAGTTTCGCGAAATTTGAAAATCCAATTATGACTTTGAAATGGTGTAAAACTGACATTTTAACTTGAAAAGAATGACGATAGCAGCAATAATTTTGCATATCTTCAAAAAATGAGGAATTGAATTTTAGGTTATTCAGTGCTGAATGGAAGGGACCCAATAGTAATTAAAAATAATTAGCCAGTATCGAGAAAAATGAAATTTGATTTTCTACTTTGTGGTTAGGAAAGCTTCTCGGACTGTGAACACAAGAACACAAATTTTTAAAAATGATGCCCCAAAAAAATCATTTGGCAGGCATGTTTAATAGAATTTATCTGATTTTTTGAGCTAATAATCCCGATTTCGAAAATTTGGCGCTTGACTCCTTTTGCATTTCTACCCTTCAATTATAGAACAACTACTGTTGCATGTTTACAAGGTGAAACTCGAAGAATGACAGTCGTGTGTCGAGTGAAATAAAGAGGATCCTTAAAGTGGAAATCTCTAAAAATAAAATTCAATCACTACGAAAATCGATAAGTTCGATTAGCGGTTGGTAATTTCGTGGGACGTGGAAGCATCGCGAGATGTTCAGTACATCAAATTCAAGGTCAGATCGTGACCTTGAATTATCCGAAGAGCGTAGACATGCCCTTTGTAATTTTTTGATATCGTAAAGGCGAGCCGTTCATTCTAGAATCAAGACATATAAATTTTTAAGTAGTATGAACTTGACCTTTTGCTTGGTGACGAAGACTGACGCGTCCCAGATTGCTGGAGTCCCTGTGTTAAAATCTCCACTGTGGAACCACACTATCACTGGCCATCCATCAGGGGGGCGCATTCCTGTACGAATTAATTAACCATTATTTATTATACATGATACAAGAAAAAAAGTCATCGATCTGCATTAATGCTCTTTTTCTCTTTTATAGCGACGTATTCGCGAAACGTGACGAAGGACGATAAGGTTCAGGTCAATTAGAATCACCACTTTCGCCCTTATTAAATTCAGTATGTATAACAAGCTCCAGGAAATTAAAAAACCATCTCAAGAAAATAGCCACTTGAATAAAGTATGACTCAGCCGGAATTCGAACTGAATAATTACACTCGGTGAAGGATACTTAAAAGAGATTGATTGATTAGGCTTCTTTATTATACCCTGGTGGAAAAATACTTTCTACGAATTTTTATGAAAATTCCTATAAATTCATGTGAAAAGTCTACTAGCCCCTGGCTGAAATATATTTTCACAATAAAATGCAATGAAGTTTAATAATTTCAAAATTGGAATTTTCACTGAAAATTCTAATTTTTGTATTATTGTATTTCCTTGCAATTTATTCAATTTTATTTTCAAAATACAGTATTAAATCAGGACTGATAAAAATGTTAAATTTGCACTTTTAGCAAGTTTTGCTTTTCTCTTCGTTTATGCGAAATAACATTAAAACAGATCTGAGAATTCCAGAAAGTCAGGAAATATACCGAATCCATCTTAAATCAAGCAGGTTCCCTTGAAGTCGCAGAATCTCTTGGGGACTAAATATGTTGGTTTTTAGAGTAAATTAGGAAATACGTATTTTTGCGATTCGTGAAAAATTTTGTTTACAAAGTTATGTGTATTGGAATTTTTTGCTTTGTTTTTCAAAAAAATCACAATTTTTTTTGAGCTTATATAACTTTTGACCTAATTGAGATATTTGAGATTTATTTTCAGATTCTGGTGAAGTTTACCGCCTTATTTCGAAATACGAGAGAAAATTAAGAAAAGGTTTTAAATTTAAAAAATTTCGGCCGTTTTTCTGAAAATATTAAAAGTAGATTTTCTCAAAAAACCCACACTTATATTTTTTGCTAATTTTTTTTTAAATTTGTACTAAAAGTGTGAGTTTTCTGCGGGCTCAATAACTTTTGTGGCCAGGATAATTTTTTTTCATAAAATATTTTAAAAAATTGTAAATGATGGGGTTTGCCGCCTATCACAGAAATTGCCCATATGTTTGTAGTCCTTCAAATTGTTTTCCAAATTTTATATATACAAGAACCACTTAAATTCGAAAATGTATCTGTTAATTTTTTCTATCATTCTGTGATAGTTTAATGTCTCTAAGCAATTCTAGATTCACAATAACAGGTAATAAATAACTTGTAAATTATTTATTGTAATGCTTGTAATTAGTGTTCTAAAGAATTTAAGTGCTCAGAGAAATTCTCACGAGCATGAGAATATGCTCGAGAATATGTTCCACCTTCATGTGCTTTGAGAATTTAATGAGCATTTATGAGCATTTTGAATTAGGATTTAAAAAATCGTATTTTATACTTTTAATAATAATAATTACATTGTTTAAATTTCGCGGGAATATGCATCGCTTCAAATTGGAAAGGGCGCTAACTTTAAATGATAATAGAAGTCAAAGTAATGGAAAACATATTATTCGCACTAAATTGTGCCTTACTCACAGGGTTGCTACTATATCCTGATTTATAAATTCTTCTAGGTATAAAACCAACCATACACATACAAAATTAATAATATTAATGCAAAACGAAGTTTTTTTTCTAAATATATTTAAAACACTTTCTAGTTGTGTTTTCAAGCCAAAAAGATAAATTTTCAACCGAAGAAATGAATTTTTAACTAACATTATGAATCTTCAACCAAAAATACAATGATTTTTCAACCAAATATTTAGTTGAATTTTCAACCCAAAAGATTAATTTTCTATAAAAAAAGACTTATTTTCAACAAAATTTATGAATTTTCATCTGAAAAAATCAATTTTCAACCAAGAGCAGAATAGTTAAAATTTGAGAAAAATAAATGTTCAACAAAAAAAAAGAATTTTCAAACACATATTTTTTTTCGTACCAAAAAAATAATTTTTCAACAAAATAATTCAATTTTACACTGAAAAAGCTAAATTTACAAACCAAAAATATAATATTTCAATTTGCAGTTAAAAAAGTAAATAAAAAAAAGACGAGTTTACAGAAAAATTAATTAATTTTCAACTAAAAATATAATTTTCCAAGTAAAAATGGAATAGCTATATCTTCAGTTAAAAAAATTAATTTTCAACTGAAAAGAAACGAATTTTCAACGAAAGAAATTATTTCTTAATCACTGTGATGAATGTTCAACAAAAAATATGAAATTTTCATCAAATGGTAGATTCTTCAATCCAAAAGATGAATTTTATATCAACAAAAAAACGAATTTTGAACTAATTTGTTTTTTTTTCAATAAAAGAAA
>CAKNXH010000065.1:362556-397456 GCA_932178445.1 Andricus quercusramuli | reverse complement strand
TTAAAGAAAAAGATTACATTTCTATCAAAAAAAGTAAATTTTCCACAAAAAATGTAATAGTTGAAGTTAATTTTAAACTAAAATGATGAATCTTCGACTTAAAAAAAATGTAAATTCCAACTAAATACATGAATTTTCAACTGAAAAGATCAATTTTCTACCAAAAATAAGATTGTTAAATTTTCAGTTAGTAAAATAAATTTTCAACCAAAAAAGCAACGATTTTTCATCAAAATTGTTAAATTTTCAACCAAAAAGATGAAGTTTCAACTAATAAGAGAAATCTTCTACCAAACAAAGACTGATTTTATCAACAAAGAGTTGAATTTTCACCTAAAATAGATAAATTTTTGAAAAAAAAATAGAATAGTTAAATTTTCAGTATAGAAATTAATTTTCAATAAAATTAAAATAAATTTTCAACGAAATAGTATAGTTTTCAACTGAGAATGATAAATTTCCGTCAAAAAGATAAATTTTCGACAAAAAGTGGAACAGTTACAGTTTTAGTTGGAAAAATTAATTTTAAATAAGAGAAATTTAATTTTGAACCAAAAAGGTAAATTCACATCCAATAAGATGAATTTTCTATCCAAATAGATGAATCTATAACAAATATTTGAATTTTTAAAGGATTTTTCAACCAAAAAGATTAATTTGAATCAATAAGATGGGTTTTCTATAAAAATATATGAATTTACAATAAACTACACGAATTTTCAAACAAATATTTCAATTTTTAAAGGCAATTTTCAACCAAAAACTCAAATTTCCAACAAAATAGTTTACTTTTCAACCAAACAGGATACATTTTAACAATGTTGTCTAATTTTCAGCCAAATATTTAAATTACTATCAATCAGAAACATGCAATTTTAACCAAGAAGAATCATTTTCAATCGAAAAAGACGAATTTTCAACTAAAATTATGTATCATCAACGAAATAAGAAAATTTTGAACTAAGTAGTTCCATTTTCACCCAAGTAGTTGCATTTTCAATCAAAAAAGATGAAATCTCAAGTTAAAACGTGATATCTGATATTTCAACCAAAAAGGATTTTAATTTTATACCAAAAATAGTTGAATTAATGAAAAAAAGATAAATTTTGAACAAAATAGTTTGAATCCTCAACAAAAACAGAATAATTTTCAAACAAATAGTTACGATTTTTAACCATAATAACATAATTAGCTTCAACTTTAGTTTATCGAAAATTCCCTAATTCTGTCAGGTTTTCCCTGACATTCCCTGAGTTTCTGAAATTACCTGACGTGTAGCAGCTCTGTGATTTAAAGAAAGAATACGTCCATCTCACTCTAGAATTTTTTTGTAAAAATGTATGTATTAATTATGATACATATTTGTTTAAACAATAAATGCTTTAAATTCCCCTAAATGCTCTATAAATGCTCTGTTTGAGCTCAAATGCTGAGCATATTATCGAGAGCATTTGCTCAACATAAATTCTTGGGCATTTAAGAACTCTACTTGTAATGCATTTATAATGTTTCAGGCATATGTTTTATGTTAACTGGGATCTAAAAGAACGAAAAAAATGCCATGGACTTGCACGATTTGGATAGCTGTCGATTTTTGACAAACTTTATACCCAGGACTGCGGTTTTAACTTTTTTTCGAAATAAAATAAAATTATGCGTTTATTTTTTAACTAAAAGGAACAAGATTTGGGAGTGCGTGATAAAAAAAAAGAAACATTGGGGTCTTTTGAATCTATAGTTTCTACGTGTACCGGAAGAATTCGGCTATTTTTACCAAAATTTTGGTACATGTAGCCACTGCCAATTTGATACAGCATTCGAATATAAATACTTAACGCTTAAAAGTTTAGAATGAAGATAGTTTTTACAAATTTTCAGTTAGGGGGGAGCCTCCTGCTCTTCGCAATTATCTTTGATATTTTACCGAATAAGATTGTATTTTTTCCACATTTTGGGAATTCTATTTTTTGACAATAAATCAATATCTGTGTTTTCAATAATATTAGAATATACTTTATCTTTTGTTTGAAAAAAATAGACCATTGGAGACATCCTTGCTATCTAAAAAGCTTCACAGAAAAAACAGAAGTTAATTTTGGCGCGGGTAATTTTCTCGAATGTAGCATAAATTTATAAAAATGAACGTATATTAACAATTTAAGTAGTTTATTTTGTATTTAGGATATTTTGAGGTAGATATAAAAACCTGGACTTCTTTAATCTCATGAATTTATATTGCTTCAAAATAAAAATGTCGAAAGAATTCAAATTTTAGCGCTAAACACTCAATATTCTCTTCGAATAATTCGGACTTTAACGAGTTCTAAATGAAAAAAATCAAGAATTGCAAGCATTAGTAATTCAGCAAATATAAAAAAATTTAACATATGAAAAATTAGTTTTGGACTGGATGACTAAAAAGCGTAGCAATCAAACCATTAAATGTTTAACATTTTATTATTTTGAAAAAAAATTAGAACATGCATTGAAAGTTTCCTATATCTTTTTTCAAATATACAAATTTAATTTTAGAGAGAAGCTAGTCAGAAAGTTAGTTATTGATGATAAAACAATTGAATTTTTCTTCATCCGAAAAGAGTACGGATGAAATGCAAAATTTGTATCACATTTCTCCTGTTGGCGGTTGAAAAGGGGGACTTTTGCGTTTGCAAGTTCGCGTGACTTATTTTGCATTAAAATTACCTACATTCCTCGTATTTTAACTGTGAAGAACGTGCGCCTTGTGCGAATTTAGTATGTAAACGCACGATTCAAATCTATTACAATACTGGTATTAATTTACAAGAAAATAATTTAATTAATTCAGAAATGTAAATGAATTAATTAATAAAAACCCTAACACACGAATCATATCGCTTGCTAAAACACCATTTTAATTTATTATTAAATTCGTTTATAAACATATTAACATTTTGGAATATTCTTATTCCACGCATGCAATAAAATCATGCTCTACTAAATTTCCGGAAAATTAAATGTTTAAAAGATTGTTTTTATTCGAATTGTATTGATATTAATGTATTATTGCGGATCAGTAAAATAAGTGTGAATAAATTGAATATTATCATCAACATTGATTTGAAACGAATGGAATTGTTTAAGGCTTCTCGTTCAATCACCGAAGTTAAGTAGCGCTTGGCTCGGTTTTACTTGGATGGGAGCCCTCGTACTAGATAGAGTGAATTTGTCAGTTTTTAGGCTGTGTTCACTCTCAAACTAATACAAATCTTGGCCGCATTCTGTTTTTGTTTTCCTATATTTCCTCCTCATAGAAGGAAGCTTGTAATGACTCACATTTTCAAATCTACTTTTTTGACATATTTTGATATAATTTGACCCCACGAGCTCAAAAATACATTTTTTTCAATTTCCGCGGAACGTTTTTTGTTGCTTATATGAAAAAAACTTGTTTGATATTTAAAATATAACAATACGATATCTTGCGTATTTTTTCGCGTCATCCAGACGCATCGAGCGACCTATTGTGGAAACTTTTATGATGGACAAGTAGCGATTTATGAAGTTGAAAAATGGTTTATTTTTTTTATTCATTTAATTTTGTTCATGTTGGAAATACTACTGTATCTGACATGTTTGTTCGCGTCTTCGAGACAGGACAAAATCATCCAATGACGTACCTTTCTTGACCTCTCATGATCTAAAAATACCGATGTACAAATTTAAATGATATACTGTTTATCTTGTTGATACAAGGAATTTTGTTTTAATATTGGGAATAAAATATCTACGTATATGATATATTTTTTCGCGGCTTTGAGATGCATCGATTCCCAATTAAAGAGCCTTGCATGACCCACTAAGCTACCAATATTTTTTTTAAATTTGTTAACAAAATGATTTACGTTGTTTATAAGAGGATTTTTTAAAATTGATTAATGACCAATAGCGACTGAGAAAGTTAAAAAAGTTGAATCATTCATACGAAGAAAACTTTTGTTTCAATGTGGAATATATAACATTACCATAAGTAAAAATTTGTTCATTTTTTTTTTGTTAGAGGAAACCCAGAAATAAGTGATATCGATGGAAACAACTGATGATATTGAGGGGCAAATGGAATTCTATCTAAATGGGCAAATGGGGAAATGGAATTCTCCTCTAATCACAAAAAATATCCTTGAGTTGTCTAATTCATCATAATTTTTCTGAAAACTAATCGGAATAGGACATCAAGATTTAACACAACAAAAAATTCACCTGTTCTAATGGTCAGAATTTTCTTTAGTTTTTCTAAATAATTTTGTCTCACTGTTTTTCTCAACATTTATTTTGTTTATTAACATCGGTTAAGCAGTTTTCTGAAAAAAAGCTCTTTTATTTTCTATTTCCCTTCCATAACTTTAAAGGAATGCGTTTTGGTAAATGTTATGCCACATAGGCCAGGACCAATACGGGCGTAACGTTTGCATGCTTATTTTGCAAAGAACTTTTCGCATATTATCTCCCACAGAAGTTCGAGATTAAAAATAATGATTTGCAAATTTCACTTATATCAAAACTAAATTAATGCCATAATTGCCTATGTAATATAAAATTTGCCAAAACATTAGCTCCAGGTGTCACTCTAAAACATAAACTCAATAACAAATTTTTTATTGAAATTTTTCTTATTTTGTGTTTTTTATCAGTATTTTTTTCATTTTCATTTTTAATAGTTTCACTGACCTTCATAATATATAATTTTTTTATTATATTCGTTTCATGTGTATAAGAGAAAAATGCCTCTTACGAATTTTTTCCCCCTCCATAACTCCCACAAAATTGAAATTTTCAGGTTGATATTTGCAGGATTTTTTATCCACATAGATGCCAAGACATCGCGCTGATGTAAGTGTGATAGGTGCAGGGGGAGTTTTTTTTATTGTTTAATCTTACCAAATTGAAACATTTTGCTTTAAAATATTCTACACTATTTTTACAAATTTTAGGATATCGTTTTTTCCCCCAAGAATCTTCAAAAAATTATTTTTTTTAATCTTTTCAGAATTTCTAAACCTTCTCATCTTTTTCATCATTATTAGTATTCAAATTTCTTCTGAATTTCTTTAAAATTCTGTAAAATTTTAAAAATTGCCTCAAAATCTTTCAGATTCTTCTTTGAAAATCTTAAAAATATTTTGAAATATTTTGAAATCTTCTTAAAGATTGTTGTTAAACTAAGTTTTCAAAATAAAAAAAATCATTTTAATTTTCCTTAGAAGCCTAACGATTTTTTTTTCTTGAAACCTTACAAAACTTTAAAAATATCTCCATAAGTTTTAATTCTTTTAAATCTTCGACACTCTTTTAAAAAATTTTAATGAATAATTAAAAATATTTTAGAATCTTTTTCAATGTTCTCTTAGAATTCATTTGAAAAAATCATTTGAAATTTTCCCATTGATCTTAAGAACATATTATTGATTCTCTTGACACCCTGCCAAATTCAGTTTACTTAAAAATAGTTTAAATCATGAAAAATTAAAATTGTCTTGAAGAATTCAAGATTCTTTTTTCACACATTTTAAAATCTTCAAAACTCATAATTATTGTTTCGGAATTAAAAACTAAGCCATTTGAAATTTTCCCAGAAATCTTAAAAAAAAATTAATCTCTTCAAATCTTTCGAAATTATTAAAAAGCTTCTAAATTTTTTTTTTCGAATTCTTCGAAATATGTTTTTGCCCATAATTTCATTTTTCTTATCTCTTTGAAAATGTGAAAAAGCGTACAAATTATAGTGTGGTAGCAAAATGTTAAGAACATAATTATTTCTCAATACTAAACAATTATTTACAATTAAAATTTTCTCGTTTTCGACCACAATGGGTTTGATATTTTCGAGATATTTAGTAACGTCGCTTTTTTTAAATATGACATGCAATTAAAAATGTTACGAATCAGATAAAAAATACCCCCACACGTCACAGACCGTAACGAAACAGGGGCCCCCCCCCCCCCTGTTAATGTTACGTAATGTATGAATGATCCCCGTGGTGATTCTGGGGAGCAAAATTGTAATATCAGAGGTGAATATTGAATACATTCTGAATTTCCGTGGATTTCAAAAGTTTTAAAAATTCACCATAAATATTGAATTAAAATTTTTTTTTCCAAATTTCGATTAAAAATAAAATAAAGTTTATAAAATTTCCCCATATAAATAGAAATTATGCCTGCGCTACAAAAAACATCTGGACTCATGTATTTATTATAAAAAATATTGTATGCACGAAGGGGGAGCGGACTTTTTGCGACTAGTGCATTTTTTCAGTTTCATTTACCAAAATTTCAGCGCAATATTTTATTAAGATTAAGAATACGAACGTGGAAAAAATACGTAGGTCGTAGTCGGTGATTCGTAAGGTCATAGAATACAATATGTCCTTAAAGTACAATCTTTCCGCCGAGTAATTTTTAGGAAACCTGACACGCAATGCCAAAGTAACAATCAACTCGACAATAAATTCACCCCTTATTATACATATTTGTTTGTAAAATCACAGGTCAATTTTCAATGACAGATTCTTATCGCGAAAAAAGCTGCTGACGATCGTAAGAAATGATTTCAAAGCGTGGTAATAAAGACCGAGACGCAAAGAAAATATCTCATTATTCTTAGCTAATTTTTCATAAGTTGCGCAAATTTACACAAACCATTACTAATTTGCGTAAATGATCTTGTGATTTTTTAAAGTAATTTTCTGAAAGTATTCTTTGAAAGATTTTAAAAATTTAGAAAAACGTTTGTTTGAATCAAACAAACATTCAAACAATAGAAAATGTTTGCTTAAATGGAACAAACATTTGTTTGACAATAGTATGTGTTTGAATCAAATAAATTTTATTTGACTCAAACAAATATTTGTTCAAATCCACAAAATATTTGTTTGATTCAAGCAAACATTTTTCTGAGTGATGCCAGGAGTTAGGGCTCGTGCATAAATTACGTAACACTTTTTGGGGGGAGGGGGGTCTAGCTTAATGTTACACAATGGTGACAAACTGCAGGGAAAAGTCGAAAAAAGAGTTACATAGGCGCGCGGGCGGTCAAAATTGTCGGAAAACTGCGTTACGTAATTTATGCACGACCCCTTATGAGTAAAACGTCAGGTTTCAGCGCTTCAATATTTTTAATTCTAAAATACGCACGGAACGGGTTGGCATTGAGAGATATGATTCTCGTAAAAGGGTATTTCCATGAGTCTTGAGAAAAATTTTTGTTTTATCCAAGAGAATTATCTTCAACATCGATTTCAGATTAGGCAAGTTTTTTTTCCTATAATTCATAGTTAAATGTTTCTGATATGAATGAAATTAATTTCTGAAAAATTGCGTGTTAAAAATCAAGTGGATAATAACTCGGATTTGTGACGTACACTAGATTGCAAGATTGCATATATGTGACTTAAAAATATTGTATGAGATTGCAAAAGATTCCATGTAATATAGGAAATTCATTATAGAAAATAATTTTATAGATAGCAATCATAGGATAATTAGTATTAGAATGAATAATACAAAAATAGCAATTCTGCACAAATAAACTTGATACAGCAAAGATCTGTGAACCTGTGAATCTTTGAACACTTCTTGAATTCCTTTGAAATCTTAGTTAGAAATCTGTAGAAATCATTTGAATCGCTTAAAAAAAATTAAATTTATTGCCGAAAGTTCTCTTGAAATCCCTTGGCGCTTTCAAAATCCCCTGAAATCTTTAAAATAATTATTGCTTCTATAAAATCTCTTAAATCTTACGAAATTCTTTTATGTCTCTGGAAGACTCCTAATAAATTGTATCAATTCCTTTGAATATTTTCATCTTCTCAAATTCTTTGCAATCACTTTAAATAAGCCAAAACCTTTAAAATCCTCTGAAATTTGTCTAATTCATTCATTACCCTTCAAATTTTTGATATCCGAAATTGTTGGTTATCATGAAGATCCATTGAAGTAAATAAGAATCTGGTCAAATGGCTTGAATATAAATTACAATTATTCATTTAAGTTCTCTAAAAAAAAAAGACGTTAAAATCCCTAGAAATCTTTGAAATTTTCGGAAATTCATTAAAATTCTTCACATTTGTGGAAATTCTTTGAAATCCTTGAAAATCCTAAGATTGGTTTAAAATCTCTTGAAATTATTCGGTAACTCTTAAAATCTCTTGAAATCTTTCGTAATCGTAAAACTCCAATAAAATCAGTCAAAATTATTTGAAATTTCTTGAATATGAATTAAATTGAATTCATCCATTAAAGTTCTCAACAAAAAAGTTCAAATCTCTAGGAATCTCTGAAATCCTTTAAAATGTTTCGAAA
Source organism: Andricus quercusramuli (assembly GCA_932178445.1). Classification (NCBI taxonomy): domain Eukaryota; kingdom Metazoa; phylum Arthropoda; class Insecta; order Hymenoptera; family Cynipidae; genus Andricus; species Andricus quercusramuli. Next base: position 389,115 of record CAKNXH010000065.1, on the reverse strand, counting down.
TCTTACGAAATTGCTTAAAATCCGTGGAAATTCTCTGGAATTCCTTGAAATTTCTTGAAATTCGTTGCAATCAGTAGAATCCTGTCAAATACCTTGAAATAATTTTGAAATATTACGTTAAATAAATAAATAAATCATTCTTTTTTAGTTTATCTATTTTTTGCCTGAAATATTTCAATATTTTAACACTATTTATTTATATAATGATTTTTCTAGAATCGCGAACAAATTATGAGAAATCTATATCTACATTTTTCTTATTCGTGGATTATAAGGGATCAGTACATCAGATCTCAGGAGTAATTAACCCCTCCTGTTAAAACAAATATTCTAATAAGCATCTATTAAAAAATACTTAAGAATATTATAAATGAATATTCAGATTAACTAATCAAATGATGACCTGAATAATATTTGTTAAAAATCTAAGGAATAGAATTGTAAGGAACTTTTTTTATAAACTAAAATAATTCGGAAGGATCTAAATTTGGTTTCATTTTTTTTATGTGACACAATACATTTTGTTTTATTTAAATTTATTCATTAATATTTTTGATTGAGGTATGTATTTTTCCGAATGTGGCCTACCAACAAAATTATTAAAATTTTTTAGAAAAAGAATTGTTCTCTCCTGAAAAATAAAAATAAGAATAATTTCAGATTCCAATTGAACACTACGTAAAATCATACGTACTTTTTCATTCAACATAAAAAATGTTGTACCTAATAATTTTCGATCGAAGGAAAAACTGGACTTAGGGTGATTACCAAGGGTGCGTCGAAAGGTGCCATGCTAGAAACCCTTCACGCCATAAAGAAGGAAAGTACCTGGTGGTACCATGAGGGTAAAGAGCCAGTATAACTGAGACTCCATATTTATCGAGTACAGATAATTTACCCAGGAAATGAAACTACCCTCAATTTCAAAACCATTTCCCACTTTACGCGAATAACGAGAAAATAAAAGAAGAAAAGAAAGAAAAGAAAAAAAAAGAAAAAAAAAGAAAAACAGAAAAAAAGTGTATAGAATAGAGTAGAGCCTAGCATGGAATACAAATTTCAGAAAATGAAAGAACCTGGGGTCATATTGTGTTCCTTTCTACCTAAATAGCATTTGTCTGATAATTGGTTCCGATAAAAAAAATTTTAATTTAAATTGCTGAATTTAAATAAAATTTCAGTCATTTCGATAGGAAATCATAAATAAATAAAATAAATTAAAACAGGAATGATAGGAAAGTAAAACATTTGTGTTTTATTGGGACGAATTTTGTAATTTCTTGTACTTTGTTACGAGTTTTGTAGTACATTGCAATTATGTTTATGTTTTTTAAATATATTGCTGTATTTTATTTTAGTTGTAATATTTTACAAAGAAATACATGAATTAATATTTTTGCATCAAAATGTTTATTTTTTCTTTGATATAGTATACGAAATATTTAGATGCAATAATCTCTATGAATTCTAAAATATTCAGTTTTACTTCAAGCTCTGAAAGTTGAGCTTTTTTTTATTTTTAAGAGATCTTAATGTTCTATAACTGAATAATAGAAGCCAAGATAGAAGAAAAACAAATTTTCGAATGCAAAAATGGCAAATTCTTGTACTTTTCTGTGAAATATTACAACTGTACAACAAAGTAAAAAAATATACAACAAATGTATGTATTTAGTTAATTTTCGAGAAAAAATATATTACAAGATTCGTAAAAAAAGTGCAAAAAGTACAAACTTCGTCCGAATGAGAGACAAAACTTTTATTTTTTCCTGTAGTTTTTGTTGTAATTTATAGTATTTATTTGTATTTTGAATTGAAAATAATTATAGATTTTCACGTTAATTTGTAAAAAAAATCACCAGAGATTAAAAGAAATATTTCCAATTAGATTTAAAAACAAAAATTAATTTATGTGCAATTTTCGCTAACAAACAAAAACCATCAAATGAGAGGTTTCAATGGTCTAAAATGGTGATTTACATTTTTCATGTGGACTACTAGTAAATAAAATTAAAAACTATACTTATTTTGAAAAATGTAAAAAGTTTTTTTACTATCTTTACCATTTTTCTTGATTATTCCATAGAAGGGTTGGTTTATCAAAATAAATAAGTACCATCGAAAATATGAATTTCAAAAAGTTCTAAAAATTTAGTTCAAGAACTTTTTCAATACAACTCTTAATTTTGAATAAAATGAAAAACTTGTTTTTTCGGGTTTTCATGGCAATTTTCGCCATTACGATCACAATGATATATTATCGAGTTGTAGGCGAGTCGAAAGCGAGTTGAAGGTGAGCCGGAAACGATCAGAAGATGAATCAATGGCATATACTACAAACTACATGAGAGTTATAACTATCCGGATGTTTTGGAAATTTGGGGTCAAGGTACCAGAAATTTAAGATATCCTAAGACTTACAAAAATTGTAGTCAAAGTTTCAGTAATTTATGTTATGGATATGGTCATAATTCCGGCAATCCTGGAAAATAATTTTGAATCAAAATGCGCAAGCGCAACAGCTAGAAGAAGTAATGTTGCTCAATGTGCGCAAGCGCAGCAGCTAGGAAAAGTCTTTTTGTTCGATCCCTCTTGAAACGCGCCATTGCATACAAGTGATGCAGGCGTAATGTGGCCGCTTCCAGCCCAGTGACTTTCGCACGTGCGCACTCCGCCGCCGGGCTAACATGAAACTTTACGCCCGTTACATAAAACTTTACGCCCATTACACATACAAAAATTGTATCGTTGGACCCCACAGCCTTCCTCCTGCAAAGTATACAATTTCTTCCTTTCACTTATAATCTAAAATTGTCAAATACACCGAACATCCTCTATCCGTTTCACATGTTTGTTTTCAAGGAGGATAGGTACACTTTTGCTTCCTTGGCCAACTCGAAGCGATAAGTTACATAAATTACGGATAAGTTACCATAATTTATCATAAAATATAAGTCTGGAAAGCAGTAAATGCCTCTTTGAAGAGTTTGAAAGGTTTTAAATCATGAGAAAGAAGCTATAAATATTAGCACAGTGCACGAAGAAAAATTGATGTTCAAACGTACATGTTTGAAGAATCAGATAGCACAGCAAAACATACATATTAACGCGTAACATCTGCTATCTTTTTGAGATCTTAGACGTAAAAATATTTGTATGGTAAACTAAAACTTTTAAAATGATAGACTGAAACTTCTAAGGTGTTAAGGACGTTGTCCAAGAGCAAGAAAACGCCAGACCTCTATCGGCTACTTGTTGAAGCTTATGGTCAATTCCGTAAAAAAATGCTGTCGTTATTTATCCTTTACTTGATGAAGCTTACAGTAAATGTTTTGTGTCGTAAGCTTGTGGAAAATTGGTGATTATTAGTATTTTGATGACAGTAATAATAATGCTGTAAATTGTTTGTTCAATGGTTCAACCTTATAGTCTTTGTGCAACAAGCGGGAGCGTTGCAAATCATGCGAGTTATCGTTTTAACGTTTTTTAAAACGGTATCATGCACATGATAGTTTCCCCAATCACCGCAGGCCGGAACGTGCGACTATGTTCATTCAGAAGAACCTAAGTTGCAGGGAGAAGGGGTACCTGGCAGATACGCAGTTTCAGGGAGAAGGGGTAACTGGATGATGCGCATAGCATTATTTCGTTCGCTAGCGAACTAAATACCCATTTGGTTCTCTGTTACGTCAACAGTCGAGAAAACACCAACTTAGATTCTTCTGAACGAGCACGTATGTCGCAAGTCCTGCCGCGGGTACTGGGAAAATATGTTTACTCTAAATTTCCAGATATTAGGTGTGAACATCCATTTTTACGTGTGAAATGGAAAGTAGCCGTTGGTCTGGGCGTTTTATGATCGTTGGGGCCTGAGAAGAAAATTGCGCAATGGGTATTAGGACAACACGGATCAGGGGGATAATCACGCATTGGAACCCTAAGTTACCAGGTCGATATATAAGTAGTAACAGAAACAGTAACTGGTGCAGGCGGTGGCACGCGATTTTCTAGGCTCAGGGGAGATGCCGAGATACGGGACACCAGTCACGAAAGTCCTTCCTTATACCTTTCTTCATTACTTTTGTGAAAGTTGAGAGCCAATACACTGAAGACTCTAGGGACTATACCTACATGACAATACATCACAATATGTAGACATGTAAAACGTCCATCGTAAGTCGCAAATCCCCAGGATGAAGCCAGGAAGAAGCTCGACCACTGATTTAGAAAGTGGAGGTAGATTTGAGATAATGAATGGTGGTCATTTAAAATACTTCCCCTGAAATCGAGCCGATCCTATCATTATCCTGATCTTGAGGAGGTCAAGGTTAATTCAGCGAAATTAAGGTCAGTCGTCGTGACAATGATTTATGCTGGACTTGAGGGAGATTTAAATCATGGGGTAGTTATCTTAAGTACTCTAGATTAGATTTTGATTATCTTTTAATATTTTTAAGGAAAGCAATCTGATTAGATTATTACTTTTTCCAAATAGGAAAAAGAAACAATCAAAACATTTTCATGTATTTCTAAAATTGCTAATATTTAATGCATTCTTCTTACACAAATTTTTAATAAAAAGATTTCTTTCAAGAAATTGAGGTATAAATTATTTAGAGTCAATTAAAAGACTTCAGGAAATATTTATAAACAAACCCTGCAGATTGGAACGAATCATGAGTTAATGTGTCTATTTAAAAAAATTTTAATTGGGATCGAAAAGGAATCTATTTTGTTTTATTTTCGAGGGGAAAAGTGACTCCGCAAAAATTTACCCAACAACCAACCCTCTGAGCCGGGAGGTTAGGGGAATATAAAATTTCGAATAGAAGTCACTATTTTTGATTGCAGATGATTCACGACGGATGGCACTGCAAAGACCCCCCAGGGGTTGTTCCCGGCATTTTAGAATTAAAATTGGATTTTAAATAAGAAAATCTGAATAATTTGATATTAAATTTGTTTGTCTACTGTTCTGAAATCAATATTTTTTGAATATTGATTTTTGAAGTTGTGAAAAAATTGCTCTCAAGTTCCGTTGGGAGTTGAACCCAGGTCTTTCAGATTGCCGGTCTGATGCTCACTATGATGACCCACTAATCTATGGAGAGACGAGATTAATCTCTTCACAACCCCTAAAATTTGAATAACGACGTAATTCCTTATACCGGTAGGATTAATTTTTCGAACAAGAAAATTCTATATTATTGATGTTATGATCGTGGACCAGATAAATGTATTGAATAATTTGATACTAATTCTGTTTGTCTACTGGTCTAAAATCAATGCTTTTTGAATGTTGATTTCTCAAGTTGTGAAAAAAATGAAAGTGAAAGAGCATCAGACCGGGAATCTGGAAGACCCGGGTTCGGATCCAAGCGGAGCTTGAGAGCAATTTTTTTACAACTTTAAAAATCTATATTCAAAAAATATTTATTTTAGACCAATAGATAAACAAAATTAATACAAAAATAATTAATACATTCATCCGATCGACAATCATAACATCAATAATATGAGAAAAGCTGAGTTTTCGAAAAAATGGGGGGAAAAAAGTAATTGTTATTAATATTTTGTTAATTAAAGTTAAGTAACTTCTTGAGGAATGTTCAAGGAATAATTTCCACTAAAAAATTATTGTGCCTGGTACTAATTTTCAATTGTTTAAACAATTATTATATAAATACACAATATTTTCTCCCCGGTAAATCATGAAAAGTTAATTTTACGGGATAAATTATACAGTTAATGAATGTCAAAGATGATGCTTTTATGTTTAACATATTTTTCAATTCCTTAAACAATTTCTATTTCTATACTTTCTCCGCCAAATTGTGGAAGGTCAGTATTTTCTGGATTTATTCACAAAGTTAACCAATGTTAGGAAAATTGTTTGGTTTTTCTAGGATATACGGCATAGTGATATTTTTTTTGAAAGACAGTTTGAAATCACTCAAATAATTAATATCAACAAAACCGAGTTAAAAGAATAACAACCCATAACGTAACTAAAAAAATTGTTCCACAAAATGATTATTATTTACGAAGTGTCTCGTCTTCCCGAAATGCGATATGAGCAGTTAAATATTTTTCGAAAGCTTGGCTAGTTACCACAAATTTTCAGGACGACTAGACACAGGCAAAGGCCTAAACAATTGCCAAACATAAAAAAATGTTTTTCTCAACAATTGTTAATTGTGTCTGTGATCCAAAAAAAATAATACCTTTCTATGATTTGCAGGGGGAAAAATTGTTTGAAGAAATTACAATTATTTGCATAATGACCAAATATGCTAAAGTAGAAGTATTACTCTTTTCTAAAAACTGTATCATATACCTCGAGAAATAATAACTTTTCACAATTTACATGGACAAAAATTGTTGAAACGAAAAATAACTTTTTAAACATTTGATAATTAGTAAAAAATACTTGGAAACTTGTCACTTATCGATTACAAAATAATTGTGTTATTTTGCTTTTTTGGGGCATTTTCCCGGCACTATAATTACCGGGTAAAAATTGAAAGTTATTGGGTGAAAATTATTTCTTAAACAATCCTTAAGGAGTGACTATACTCTAATTTACACAAAATTAATAACAAGTCCACTTCTTTCCATTATTTTGAAAACTGAGCTTTGCACATTCAAAATCCTATGCTAATATTAATAGCCCGAGGGCACGGGTTAATGTTGACCGATTTGAAAACAAAATATCGAGGGGGGATCAATCACAACAAAATTTAAAGTCGATTTTTTGGACCAGCCTATTGTGCGGCAAAATTATGTTAAATTCAGTTGTAAAATATTATCTGCCGGCATTTTTTAATTTTGTTATAGCAGCGTTGTAAACAAGTAGATCTGTATCAATTTATGTAGGTGTTTTTAACAAACATTCAGAACCGAATAAAAATGATAATTAAAATATGGTCTCTAGTCGTTGGTGTGAAGACTCAATTATTTTTTGTATAATCACGGTACAGCCTATGTTTTTTTATTTATTTATCTTGTATTATATTTAATACAATCGGTAAGATGCGATGTACTGTGAAAATAAATATTTTAAATTATTTCTTGGGTTTTAAAGATTTTTATTCCTGTCCATTCTGAATAGAATTATTGAAAGAAAGTGATTTTCATTGCTTTCGAAATTATCCAAGAACTATGTTACGTGGAGAATGCAGCAATGCTGCATATCCAAGTTTTAGGTATTATGCAAAAAATTATAGTAACGAAAATGTTTTTAATAAAAAAATTTTCGAATTTTTTTGGTCTATCTGAAAGTTTCAATTTCTGTCTATTCGAAACATAATTATTGAGGATATTCTTGATGATCTCTGTTTCGGTATTTATTGTTTAAATGATTTACAAAGTTCAATGCACTGTCAAATTATTTTTAGAAACTTTGTTCTAATACTCCTTTTTCTTAAGCAAATAAAACGTGTTTTGAAAAAGTGGCACTTTAATGGTTATAACTTAACGCTCTTCAAATAAAGAAAGTAAGTTGAATTAAAAAGTAAATCATATGGATAACAAAGAAAGTCTGACTACCAGCTATCTTACTAACTACACTCAACTCCCGATATAAGACCGGTTTCGAGTATGACGTGCCTTGGCCTTGATTCTAAATCAGGGGAATCTAAACGTAAACAGGCAGGGCCACGGGAATAATTTCTGTTGAATTTGGACGCATGACGCAACCTTATGCGACGAATGCATTAAGAGTGCGGCTTTCGAGCTGTTTGTCCTCTCATCGCGAAACTGCGGAGGCCAACAGTTCTGGGAACATCGTGAACCAAAGGTCTTATATCGGGATTTGAGTGTAACTGCGTCTCTGGAACATTCCAGAATATTCTCGCAAAGTTCAAAAATTTGAGAAATCCAGATATATCTAGAATATTTGGGAACATCTTAATATATTCTATAAAATACGCAAAAATGCAGGAGTGTTCCAGAACATTCTAAGCCATTGCACGATATGGTAGAATATTACTGATTTCTCTCAAAAGTTCCGGAATAATTCAGGATTGCAGAAAACTCGACAACATACCAAATTTTTCAGAAATGGAAAAATATTTCAGTTAATCTCATGTCATAACAACTCTAACTTACTGATAATTTTGTTTGTACCTTTTCATTATCAAAATATTTTTGAGTTTTACTCATGAATTATTTTATTAAAAATAGGATAACACTTTATCTACCTTATTTTTTCATCTGAAAATCTATATAGAAGTGGACAATGATAATGCAAATAGAAATAAATAAACTCACCATCAGGTACGTAGATATTCAAGTAAAGGCAATCTTCACTGACTCCAGGATCAGGAAGATCAGTTGGCAAAAGTCGCATATATAATTTTTCATGCTTTTTTCTTCTTTCTAATGGTTGTTGACAAGAAGGTGCAAATTGAGAAGCGTTTCTCATTCCATTCCATGAAGGAAGTGGATCCGTAACTGGGGCAGAAAACCGCAAAAGTCCAGTTGGTGGTTTGGCATAAGGGATGCCAAGGTAAACAATTACCCGCTGCGTTCTACTCACAACCTGTTTTAAAAGCGATTTTTATCAGATTCAAGTTTACTGCTACCATACAATTTACACTCTACTCTATAGCTATTCCTTTCACCAGAGCAACTATTTATTTTTTTCTCCTCTCTCACGTTCTGCTCGATTTCCTGACAGATTTCTTGCATCGAGTGCAAATCCTAGAATCTTACGACACGCAGTAGGACAAACAAAGTTTCTTTTGCGCAAATTATCTAGAGCTGACAATTTTGATCCGATTTGAAATTTTGTTAAGAATGAGAGTTAAATACATTTCAAAGAGATTTGTGCGAGCCGATTTCTGAATTTCTTTCTATCAATTTTTTATTTAACAACAAATTTGACAAATATTTAAGAACTTTTTTTTATAAGCGATCCCATTTTTTAAAACTACTCATATTCATGCACGTAATCGTGTCATAAGTATATGCACTTCTTACAAATAATATTCAGCAGGTTACATTTGAAAAAGTTTGGTTATTTTTATACTAAGAAATTAATGTGTCAAAGTGCTTCTTCAAGATTAAAAGTACTTGGAGTATTTATTTTTTAATTTTATGTACGGGATATACATAAAAGCAGTGCTTGGTTACCATTTTTCAAAGTCCAAAGTAATTGTTAATATTATAAACAAATTTAATAAATAAATGCATGGCTTAGGTATTTCACGCTCTAAAGACTTAATTCCATTAAGGATGTTCACTAGATAGCTCATGTTCAAAAATGAGCAGTGCTAAAAATGATTAAGAAAATCGAGGAAAATATTCCCATTGTCAATTTGAACTAATTTTCAAGATAACTGAAGGTAAACTTCGGAAAAGAGTATTTCAGTTGGAAATTCTTTATTTAACTATGGTAATTTAGAGTTTTATGTTTTTACTTTCTCTTAAGGTAAATTCTGCAATTCTTATTCAATATTATTGTTGTATGGCTCATTTCATTCCTTTAAGGATTCTCTACAAATCTCTATGGCATATTTCTATTTTAAAAATAATTTATTAAAAAAAAATATTGTTTTTAATAATCAAAATTGCGTAATTTGTAAATAAAATTTTTATTGTAACATTAGAATTGAATGAGATGTAAAACTTTTACTTCAAGAGAAAGTGAAAACATAAAACTCTATATATAATTTTATTTAAATAAACGATTGTAACTTGAATCTTTTTCTCTGCTTGACGCCTTTAGTTCATCGAAATTAATAACGACAGAGCATGAAAATACTTTCCTCTTTATATATCATTTTTAACAATGTTCATTTTTGAGCTTGAGATAACTAGTGAGCTTCCTCAACAAAATCGGTAAAAAATTTATCGTAAATAGATAATAAATACGATTATATAATGTTTAATATTGAATAATTGTTAAACAAAAGGACGTTGTTTTTTTGACGAAATCAACTACCAGTGATTGCGAAAGGACATAATTTATTATAAAACATTGTCAGGCGACAATATTTTTTACATATCCAAATACATTTGATAAAATAATACAGATTTTAGTCAACTTTTGACAGCATATTATTTTTTTTAACGGAATTAATTCCTAATATTTCAAAAAAATGATACTTCATCTTATGATACCTTATGGTACTTCACCAAAAAACAGCAATTTTTTTCATGAACAATTTTATAAACAAATCACAAACTTGACTACTTTTCAAAAAAGGGAGTCGTTTTTTTTACGAAATCGTCCACCAATTACTTATAAAGGATTCTATTTATGAGGAGACATTATCAGGTGTCATAATGTGTTACTTATTTAAATACATTTCATAACAAAATACAGATTTTCATCAATTTGCAATTAACAGGTTTAGTTTTTTCAACGAAACTAGCTATAAATAACTTGCGCATATAACTTTCTTATGTTATTTTATCAATGATCCAAAATGGTTTTTTATACCAAATTTCTCTAAAAAAATCCGCGATTTCGTCAATTTTGAACAGTGAGCAACCGTTTTTGAACAATTAAGATCATAATTGTTATCAGATATTAAAAAAAGCATACATATTATTTATTCATACAATTTTTGACCAATTTTGTTGAAGGAACGAAATCTTCAGAGCGTGAAATGGCTAAGATATAATTTTATTTATAAAATTAACAATGACTTTGGATTTTTTGAAAATTAATAATTAATTTCAATAAATTTGTTAGAATCAACTAATCTAATGCTGTTTTACATAAATATAAGTATTTGCGAAAAATGGGATCATTTCAAAAAATGGTTAAATGTCAACTATGTTATTGGATAAAAAATTAATAGAAAAAAAATCAAAAATCAGTTAGCGCAAAACTAAACAAAACACTAGAAACTCTTACAAAATCTATAAAAAAAACCCGAATCCGATTAAAATTGTAACCTCTAGACTAATTAGTCCAGAAAAACTTTCGTTTGTCCCACTGTGCGACAGAATGATTCTTCAAGCGTGATATTTATTTTATATTAGCAAAAAGCTGCAAGCAAGGGAAACAAAAAATTAATCAATGTTGGTATTTGGAAAATATTCTTAAGCCAAAAGTTATTTCTTTCGTTAGTTTTTTTCTCTTTCCTTCAATAACTAATTAACTTTCTACCTTCATTGTGTTTGTCAATATAAGATTCTTTTCAATTAGTTCTTCGTTTAATAATGATAACAAAAGAAAGACTGAGAAGATATTAATGCACTAGATTTTACTTCTTCTTTTAATATAAGATAGATTTATCTTTTCTAATCAGTTTTTAATTACGTGTGAAACTTTTAAATTAATCAGGTTGAATTAGTTTGAATTGAATTATATTGTGAGCGAAACTGATAACTATATGGTAAAGTAATCCAAAAAGCCTATATAGATATTTCTATTGGAACCCAGATATTGATTTAATATAAAAATATGGTCATCCCTTAATTTGAATAAATATCAAAGAAATATTCTGAATAAATTAAATTATTGCTTCAATTGCAAAGTTTCAGAATATTGGGAATAAAATTTTACAAATTTCTTTTTCATAGCTTTCTGCAAAGGCTCATTTATATTTTACGTAAGACTTTAAGGATACTTATGGTAATGAAATTCAATGCTTCAATAACTTATATTATTAGATGTGGTCTATCGACCCTGAAATTGATCATATTATTGGTTTCAATTGCAATACATAGAAAAATGTAAATTCCATATTTAGTAGCTTCAAATGAACCAGATAATTCTTACTAACAGATTATGTATATAGTTTTTCGTCTAGGAGTCTAAAATCCTAATATAAATTATTAAAGCAATGCTGGCTGATTTAAAAAATTATTAGATTTTAAATTGAATAGAAAAAAAGTATTTCAAATGGAAATAGAACATTTTTTTATTTTAATATTAATCGAAACAAGTGTGAAAATAATTATTTTCGAGATAAAAAAGTAATCTCATGTTTTATCAATTCTAATTTTTTTATGTATTTAATAACAATTTTTTTATTTAAACCAGTTACGATATTTTGTAAGTTTTTATTATATATGCTTCTCGAGGCTTGAGGTATGGAAATTTTAATTTTATTATTCATATTCTTTATAATACAGATATTCTAACAAATAATTACCAAAGTTATGTCCTATTACATGGCCATAATTCTACATAATTTAATGAAAATTTGAAAACTAATTTTTGAGGAAAATAATAATTGTATCTTTCTTTTTTATATTTTTCTATGAGAATTTGATATATAATAAGTCAAATACAGAATACATGAAGGAAATAAAAAGAAGCTAGTTATCATAGTAAAATTCAAAACAAGTATTAAACATTATTTTCCTTAAAAATGAGTTAAAAATATTTCGTTAAATCATTTACAATGATGGCAATATAGGAAAAGATAATTTTATATGTATAAAGATTTGAACTATTTTGTATTTCCTGGAATTTTGTATTTATATCCTTATTTATGAAAATAATAATAATTTTATAACCAGGAAACAAGATGATTAAGCATATAGAAATTAAATTAAATTTACAATTTAATAATAAAACTCAAACTGCTAGAAAGTATAGTGAACTCAATAAAGTTGCAATAAAACAATCTGTGGTTCGATTTGATTCAGTAATTCCTAAACTCTAGAAAATTTAGTATACAAACTTTGCATATACTTTCTCTGATCTATATAAATCTGATACACTTTCTCTTTTTATCGAGAATACACCAAGAATCCAGGACAATTCTCTAACATTTTTTTTCATCACAAGTTTCACATATCACAAGAACACGGTGCAGAGATTAGACGCGTAAAAGCAAAATTGAAATTAAAAATCTGGATATTTTAAAATGAAATGATGGAATAATGGGATATGTATCACGGTGCAATGATCTGAGAAAAATATTTGTAATAAAAAATGAAAAATTTATAGGGAAAAACGCAAGGAAAATAGTAAAAATATTTCACACATTGTACAGGATCGCTCATAACTGTAGGGCGCCTAATTTTTTAGCCACAACCTAATATTATCGAATTTACCGTAATAATAGACGTAGACTTACGAAAAATTCAGTAATATATATATTTCGAATTTTTGAATAGTCTCGAAAACCAATTTCAGCAAAATTAAATACAAATATCCTCATTTGTACAAATATGGAAAGGTGATAAAATTCTGCTTCAAATCAAGCGAGGATGAAAGGGCGTCATCAATTCTATAAAATGGAATGATGAAGAAATGTTAAAGCAGAAAAGAGGAAGAGTGAAAAAATCATTTTCATTATTTTTTATTATTTTCGTAAATAATAAAGTGAACAAAAAAAATAGAGGAGAAGAGGAAAAGGGGCAAAAAAGAAAAGATATATGAGTAAAAGAAGAAGAGGAAAAAGAATAGGGGTAGACGAAGAGGTGAAGAGTTAAAGAGGAAAAGAGGAATACAGGAACAGACGTACAGAGAAAGAAAATAAAATTTGTAAAGGGGAAACGAGGAAAAAGGAAAAGTGCAAATCAGGGAAAGAGGAATAGGGGAAGAAGTGAAAATTATTTTAGCTGAATTAAGTACTAAGATTTTCATTTGTGCAGATATAGAAAGTTAATAAACTTCAGTTTCAAGTGAACGAACGATGAAAGGATTTCATAAATTCTATAAATGGAATTCCTATCCCTCTTCATTATTTACATTTCCTATACATTATTCAGAAAAATAATAAAATTATCTTGAACAAAAATAAAAAATGTTAATTCTTTTTTGAGTTTACTTGAATATTTTTCCAAATAATGTCGAGGAAAAGAGGAATATAGGAACAGAAGTTCGTAGGAAGAGAAGAAAATCTGTAGTATCGAAAAGAAGGAAAAAGAAGAAAAAAGAAATTATTTTCGCAAAATTAAATACGAAGATTTTTATTTGTGCAAATAGAAAGGAAAAGGACAATAGAGGAAAAGAACAAAAAAAAGAGAGAAAGAGAGGAAGAGGAAAACGAAGAAGAGGTAGACCAAGAGATAAAGAGGAAAAGAGGGAAACAAAAAAAAAGGAATAGAGTAAAAGAGGAAAAAAAGAACAGAGGAAAAAAGAAAAAGAGGAATGGAGGAAGAGAGTTAAACTTGTAAAGGGGAAAAGAGGGAAAAAGGATCAATGAAAAACTGTAAGAGAAAAAGATGTAATGAGAAAGAGAAGTGAAGAGAAACTGAGGAACAGAGGAAAAAGCGCAAAGAGGAACAGAAGAAAAAAGGGAAAGCGGAACGACGGAAGAGAGAAAAAGTTGTAAAGCGGAAACAGGGAAAGAGGAAAAGTGAACGAGAAAACGATGTAAAGATGAATGGATGTAAAGAGAAAAAGAGGATAAGGAACAAGAAGAGGAGATAGATGAAGGAGTAAACAGGACAAGAGGAAAGGAAATGAGGAGAAAAGGAAAAAAAAAATAGAGGAAAAATAATTTTGATGGAATAAATACTAATATTTTGGGGTAATTTACAAAATATGTGATATGCTGTCTGTGAAAATATGAAATATGGGTCTGTGAAAGTATCTTCCTTCATGTAAAGAACCTCCATGTAATCATGCAGGGGAAGAGGTGTTCAGAATTCATGAAATATGTATAAGGAATTCTGAGAATTACCCCTTTCTATTGTGCAAATGGAAAGGTGATGAAATTCTGATTTAAATCAATGAACGATGAAACATTTTGATTAATTTTATGAAACCAATCTCTGTAAAAGATTTTTTTTTTCTTTTCTAAGGTTATTTCATTATTTTTGTAAATAATAAGGAGGAAACAGTAAAAGAGGTAAAAAGGAAAATAATAAAAAGAAGAAGAGGAAGAGGAAAAAGAAGAGAAGGTAGATGAAAAGAAAAACATAGGAAAAGAGAAAAAGTTGTTGAGAGAAAAGAGGAAAAAGAAATAACGAGGGATAGAGTAAGTTTGGGTTTGTGCTCTACTGCTCTACTGAGCTTCATTTTGATCTTCAGTTTTTTTTATATAATACTTGCGTGGATGTTTAAGAAACGATACAATTATTTTTGAAAAACCTAATGTTCTCTAACTCCGGTGACTTTTAATTTAATTTAAGAATAAAAAATGAATAATTTACACAATGTAAAGTGAAAATCCAACTGTAAGTCAATTCAACATACTTAATTATTCTATTGATTTATGAATTTATTTGCCTCAAAGTTCAGCTGAGCAGATGAAGTTAAAGCTGTCACAATGCTTCGAAACTTGAATTTTATACGAACAATTTCAGAATCTCTAAATTCAACCTTTAACTTCTTCTGTTAAAGATATTGTTTACTCAGGGTGGCTGTACAATTCCAATTTAAAAATTCAATGACATTTCCCTGATTTTTCCCTCATCAATTTTTCATTTTTATGTTATGTTTTATTTTAAGTTATGTTATGTATTATTTTCAGAGATTCCACAGCCTAATTCTCTGAAAAAAGTAACTTAACGTGACAAGTGTAGTGAAAACAATTCAAAATTATAAAAAACAAAACATTGACTCCAGTAAGTTTGAAATAAACTTAGCAAAATTCAAAAGGAATTTCATGAAATATCTGAATGAATAGCCTAAAATCTTCAAAATGCTCTGGAATCCCTTCAAATTTTCGAAATCTATTAAAAATTTCTTGGAATATTTTTAAATATTCTACAATATTTCAAGAAAATATAGTGAATATCTGTAATAAGTAAGTAAAAAGTGATTAGAGAAAAAAGCGACTTAAAATGACTGTGAGGCAGTCCTGATTATTCCTGATAGTTACCTAAAGTGCTTCTTAAAGAAACTCCCTGAATTTCGCAATTTTTTTTCAAACTTCTACCAGAAACTATTTTTCAAACAGAAACTATTCTAGAAAATCAGAAAATCACTCAATGTTTTGAACTAAACCCTTAGGATACCGATGCTTTTTAAATTATTTAGAATAACGTGTGCGGCTCACCGGTCGCAGTATATCAAAGGAGTGTCGAAAAGTAGTAACTTACTTTTTTCGAAGCTCATGATTATTTTACGCGAATTTTAAAATCGAAATTTTTCTGAAGAAAAATCTTCGATGTTTTATTCTCATCCCTCATATTCAATGATAAAAAGTCTTAAAATACACACCCACAACTCGGTTCAGACGAAACTCATTAGATTGACACTACTGCAAAATGATAAAGAAATAAATTGCGTTTAAAGTGAAAAAGAGATGTCGACTGCGCGTTAAATAAATAATATTTACCGTGCTAACAGTGAGGCGAAAGAATAAAATGCAATGCACTCTAACGCAAGAAAAACAGAGGAGGCGTCATCACGCGAAATCCGCACCTCCTTTCCGGCGAGGATACCCTGGCCAGGTATCCGGACAGTTGGTGGATCGCGGACAATGCCCTGGCGAGCGTGTGTCCGCTGAGATTCAGTGCCAGGAACCGTCCCGAGGAAAACAAGTTCCTGGAGCAGCGCGACGACGACCCACGCCGTATACTTCATTCTGCAAGACTGACTGATTGGCCTCGGAAGCAATACGCGGTTCTCCGAACTCAACTGCAACGGCGGCTCGCGTGACTGCACTCAAAGCCCGTTCGCTGCAAAACCTTTCCTAGCTGGAGGTGGAGAAGGTTGAGAAGGTTTTGACTTCACATTTGGATTCAGGCTTACCTGACGTTGAAGCCTGCGCTCTAGGTCTAGATTCGCGACTTTTTCCTGCGACCTGCGAGAAATCAACGTCGAGATCCCTCTCTAGAAATCTGAATTAGTGGAGTTTGGAAAACAAATGACAATGAGAACATTTTTTAAATAAAGTTTCGAGATATCATTTATGATTGTTTCATACTTTGATTAATTATCAATTATTGTCACGAGATGTGACGCCTTCCCTCACTCATTTCATAAAAATCTATTTGTATTTCTGTGATACTTTCTTCTTAATATATGTCCTTGAATCCACTTCTATTCTAATGTGATTAAATGTAATACTTAACTCTCGATATGAGGCTGGTTCAGGGCATAGCTTGCCTTTGCCTTGATCGTAAATCGGGGGAATCGAAACAAAAATAGGCAGGGCTGCATGAAGAGGGCGACCCTCGAGCTGTTTGTCACGCTTGACTGAGCACGGCCTCTCTTTCGGCCCGCAGCTCCTCTAATCGCGAAACTGAGGAGGCCATCAGTTCTAAGAATATCGTAAACCGGGAGGTCTTACATCGGAATTTGAGTGTAATGATGTTCTCATTGTATCCATTTTCGTCTTCTTCGTCATCTTCTTCTGATCCTATAGTACTCTAAATAATCTAAATCTATCTGATGCCACCCACTCATGTTTTGAACTATTCAAACCATTTCTGTCAAACTGCCTTTTTTATGCAATTACATCCCATTACATTACATTCTATATATTCTGTGATATTCGTTAATGTCTTGAGGGCCCATTCATAAAATAAGCAATAAATTTTACAGAAACATTGACATCCCCCCCACCCACCCCACCCCGCGTGATGATTTTTACATTGTTATGCCTTTGTTTTTTTCATTTCCAAATGCCTTTCTTTCTCCTCCTCTACATCTAATTCCTCTTCTTTTTCCTTTTTTTTCTCTTTTCCTCTTTTCATCCTCCACCAGGCCCTCTTTCTCTCCCTCCACTTCTTTTTTTAGGGGTGATAACCTTTCCTATGTTAATCCATTCTAAATCAAT
The DNA here is from genome assembly GCA_932178445.1 of Andricus quercusramuli. Lineage (NCBI taxonomy): Eukaryota > Metazoa > Arthropoda > Insecta > Hymenoptera > Cynipidae > Andricus > Andricus quercusramuli. The sequence goes on along the minus strand of CAKNXH010000065.1, from coordinate 371,467 downwards.
GACTTTAAAAATATTTTTATTCACATGAAAATAATTTCCGTGATGTAATTGTTCTTGATTTAACGTCTGGGAATAACAATTTAGAATTTTAAGGAAAAACCTTATTTCATCGACTTCTTCCAGACCATTTATTAAAATTATTGTATACAAAAATGACGTTTCGGAATCAGACCGATTCCCTCATCAGATTATCCGTTATAAAAATTGAATAATTAGATACATGTTAATATTATTTCGAAAAAATATATAAACTATAAATAACAGAAGAGTAAATTATATTACCTTTAGCGTTTCGCAGATAGTCGGTTAATCTTATAAAACATAATCAGATATAGGTGAAATCGAAGAAATTTTTCTCTCTCAAAAAAAATGTATTAAAATAGTCATTCTCAATATAACTATAGTGCTCATTTTAAAATAATAAGGATCTGTAATATAAATTATATGATGATGAAATTAAATACGTATTTGTGAGAAAAGATGCTAAATTAGCAAGTCTATAAATATGATACTGATCAATTGTAAATTTACCTTAGTGATGACAAGGTATGTAGAATTTAATTAATATGTTGATTATTCGAAGTTGCGAAATTTATATAATAGTTATGTTGAAAATTAAAAGATCAAAAATTGACTTTATAGGGATGACGGAGTGTGCACCCTCCGTCTCCATATTAAGGTATGAGCATTCGTTATATTGAGAAAAATTATCTGGATAATGATGATTTAATTTCATCATCATATAATTTATATTACAGATCCTTATTATTTTAAAATGAGCACTATAGTTATATTAAGAATGACTATTTTAATACAGTTTTTTTGAGAGAGAAAAATTTCTTCGATTTTACCTATGTGATTATGTTTCATAAGATTAACCGACTATCTGCGAAACGCTAAAGGTAATATAATTTACTCTTCTGTTATTTATAGTTTATATATTTTTTTAAAATAATATTTACATGTATCTAATTATTCAATTTTTATAACAGATAATCTGATGAGGGAATCGGTCTGATTCCGAAACGTCATTTCTGTATACAATAATTTTAACAAATGGTCTGGAAGAAGTCGATGAAATAAGGTTTTTCCTTAAAATTCTATATTTTTATTCAGTTTTCTTCCATTCTGTTCCATTCTGTTCATTTTAGTTTATTTCATTCTATATTTAATTTAATTCTATGATAATGTATTCATTTATGTCCTGATCAATTGAAAACCTACATCATTTTATTCATTTTGACCCTACTCTATTGCAAATCTATATGATTCCGTGTATCGTGTACAACAGTCTGATTGGAGTGGTTACCATATTTTATTTCAACTTCATTTAGTACACTAACATTTTCATCCAAACACACACACACCCAGAAAAAATGTCATTCCTTCAACAAAATCGTTTTGTTAAACGCTTTGGGTAAATTCCAGAAAACGTTTTGATTAAATGAAGAAAACTTTTGTTCGGTTGATCAAATTCGCTTGCTTCAATCAATCAAGTTTTTGGTTGAATTGTTTTGTTGATTTAAGAAAATATTGTATTGATTCAACACACATTTTTTGTTTGATCTACAAAATAGTTTAAGAGAGCATTTTACTAGCATCAAGCAAAAGATATGGTTGATTTAAGCAAAAAATCCATTTGCGTTTTTATCTCGGTGATCCCTATCAAAATAAGTGATTCGGAAACAGAAATATATGCGAGATCCCTTTAATCTGTGTGATTGCCTATAAGATTGCGTGATTGCCCAGGCGGAAATATTACATATAGTTTATATATAGTGTAAAGTATTATATATAATATTCATTTGTTTTATACATTTTTCATATGAAACAAATGAATATTATATATAATACTTCACACTATATATAAACTATACCATATATAATATTTCCGCCAAGGTGATTAACCAAAAGTTTCGCTTCGACGAAGAAAAATATTTGCTTTGGATCAATCCAAATATATGGCATAATCAACCAAATTTTACAAACCAAAAAAACGTCTTGGGTCAATCAAATATTTTGTTGTCCCAAAACAACCATATTCTAGTATTGATCCAACCAAAATTTTGTTCATTCAACCAAATTTTTTTCTGAGTGCACACACATATATATCTGGACAAAATTGCTTCGAAAACGGTATTAGACATTTTTCAACTGAGAAACGTTAATTATATCATTCCCAGAATATTTTAAACTGTCACGACTACGAAGCTTCCTCTATGAGAAAATAAAAATTGTTTAAATGGTATCATTGTGAAATTAAATTGAATTTTGCAATAAGAATTGATGAAACAAAATAATTATAATGATTATTACTAGGTTGCCGAATTAAAATTTGTTGTGTGATAATATAATTCTTGAGATGAAGAGTAGTATATAACTCCACAAAAAAGAATATTGGTCTGTGTTCAAAACTGTAAAATAGGCGAATTTGTTTATGAAAATCGTCTATGATAACATAATCTAATGAAGAAAACAGTAAGAATAATGGATTTAAAACCCAAAAATGCAACAGATAACATTTTTATCAATTAAACTGATGATCAATTTTGAAAAAAAAAATCAATTGACTAATTATATCTGTTTTTGAAAAATTATCTATAAATAGAGCAAAGAAGGAGGCACAAGTATGAAAATATATGGATTTTTGTCATTGCTCAACTTAAATAAAAAATTAACCCATTTTTTCTCAATCATCTTCGACAAAGCTCTTCGAAAATTAATAAGATACTTAAAGATTTCCAGAAACGTCGAGTAGCAGCAATCTGTCATGGAAGAAAAGACGCACTGAACATCAGAGGATACTGATTAGTGATCAATTTTCACTGGATTTTTAATTTAAAAAATAATATAGACTAAGGCAGCTCTCGATTTTCCAAACCAAGGAAAAATAAATTGAAATTTGAAGAAGGGTTCTGGAACCAGGACTTCTCCATATAATCACCATGGTTAGCGTCAAATTATAAAAGAATATAGAAGGATAGTATGTTGGGGATAGAGAAATATAATTAATCTTGACAAACGAGGTGTTCAAATTCTTCACCAAACTAATAATAACAATAATAATCAATTATTAAATTAGATAGTATCCAAAATTACGTGGCATAGTTCAAAATATTGTCTGACATCAGTTTAACTCACAAAATAACTGAAGTTGGAGGGGTATACAAAAAAAAAAAAAATTGATTAGCATTTCGAACTCGAAAGTTCATTGCCTCACTACCCGATTCGGATAGTGTTCCTAGGTGGATAAATACTACCAGTGTGGGTCCACCACACCCACGACGGGTCAACAACACGCAGTATTCCCCGAACGGTCACCAATCCAAGTACTAACCGCGCCCAACACTGCTTAACTTCAGTGATCTAACGGGAACTGGTGTTTTCAGCGTGGTATACCCCGTTGGAGGGGTATACAATATATAATAATTCTTTTTCGTTTCTTAATAATTATTCGTTAAGACTCTACGACGAGTTAATTACTCGGATTTTTGGTGTATACTCAGACTAGAATGCAAGATTGCATGGGATTACAAAAGATTGCATAGAATTCCAAAATATTACTTGGATGTCACTGAAAAGTGTTGCATAAGATTGCTAAAGATTTCATGGGTTTTATAGATTTTAAATATACTTTTATAGATTTTATAAAGAGTGTATGAGATTGCATGACCCTTAAGAAAAAGTATTTCAGAAAAATTAGTACAGGACTACAGGTCTATAATGACTTTCCTATCATTTTTTTGTAATTGTAGGAAATTCATCATAGAAAATCAACATATAGAAAGCGATTATAGATTGACCAGCATTACAATTAATGATAGAAAAATGTTAGAAGAATTTATGCAAAAAGTAGAGAAACTACAAAGAAACGATTTATTTTTGATCAAATGCCGAATTTTGCAAAAATAAAGCTGACACGGCAAAAATTTGTGAATTCTCTTGATATCTTTGAAATCTCTTGAAATTTCATTGAAATCCATTAAAATCTTTTGAAATCAATATTAATTAATTCAAATCTTTGAAATCTGTTAAAATGCTCAGTAATACCTTGAATTTTTCAACCTGTTTTAAATTCCTGAAAAATCTTCTAAGTAATTAGATATCGTTGGAAATAATTTAAAATCCCTCGAAAATAAAATAAATAAAATTATTCCCTGAAATTTTCTAGAAATCCCTTGCAATCTCTTAAAACTTGTGAAATTCCATAAAATCTTTGAAATAATTGAAGTTCCTATAAAAACCCTTGAATATTGTTTAATTCTTCAACATATCTTGCAAATTTTTAAATACATAAAAATTCTTTCCAATGTTTCAAAACAATAAAAACTCTTTCAAATCGTTCGAAATTCTTTAAATTCCTTCATACCCCTTGAAATTGTGAAAATCCGTAGAAAGCCCTCGAAATAAAATTTAATTTATTTCCTAAAATTCTCTAGAAATTCGTTAAAATTCTTCAAGATATATGCACTTACTGGAAATCTCTTGAAATTTCATTCTCTGGAAATCATTTGAAATCCCTTGAATATTTTAAAATTAAACTTATTAATTGAAGTTCTCTTAAAAAACGTTCAAATCCCTAAAAATCTTTTAAATCGCTTTGGAATCGCTTAAAATCGCTTGAAATATTTCCTTTGACAATCGTATCAGTCCATTTAAATAAGCAGAAATTATTTAAAATTCCTTCAATATTTAAATTAAATTGAGTTTATTCATTAAAGTTTCTAAAGGACCGTTTAAATCCCTTGAAATCCTTGGAGATTTAATAAAATTCTTCAAATCTTGTGAAGTTGCATGAAAGTCCTTAAAATCCCTTAAAACCTTTCATATCGTCAGGGATCCCTTCAAATTTAATTCACTTCCCAAAGTTCTCTCAAAACCCTTTGAAATATTTGAAAATTCTACCAAATTTTTTGAAATCCTTTGACATTTTTTAAATTTCTTGAAATTCTTTCGAATCCCTTAAAATCGCTTGAAATCTTTCCTTTCGAAATCCTAAAAATCCATTCAAATAAGTAAAAATCATTTGAAGTCCGTTCGATATGAGTTAAATTGAACATATTTATTTAATTCAAATCAGTTATTAAAGGTTACACATGCAACCACGTGATGTACACTTTTCCTTAACCTACCTCAACAAAATTATTTGAAAAAGTAAAAAACTTCAATCTCCACTCCAGGATGCTCATCTATACGTTTTTTTTATACACATAGAAAAAAAAAACTTTCTTGAGGTGACGATTCAAATGTAACTTCAAAAATAACTTAATTACAGAATGGGTTTACATGGATTTTAATTTTAAGAAACCAAAAAATTCGTAAAAATCTATTGAAATAGGTAAAAATCATTTGAAATCCCATGAGTATAAATTAAATTGAATTTATTCATTAAATTAAATCAGCCCATTTCTAGAAATCTTTGAAAATCCTCGAAATCTTTGGAATTGCTTGGAATCTTTTCAAATTTCATTTCATGTGATTCATTTCCCAAAATTCTCTAGATATGTGTTCACAGCTTTAGATATTGCTGAAGTATTCTTTGAAATACCTTGAAATTCGTTGAAATATATTTTAAATCTTGTATTTTAAATGTAATTTAAATGTATTTTGAATCTTTTTTAACTCTCTTGAAATTTTGTAATTTGTTTGTTCTATTTTTTTGGTATCAATTTGAAAAATATTTCCGCATTAATTATTTCTCGATCTATTTTCTCCTAACAATTTTTCATAATAATTTTTCTGAAATCATGAGAAAATGATAAAAAATTTATTATGTGATCATTGTTATGGGCCTATACTGAATTTCCATACATTTCCAAAAATATTACAAAGTTTTTAGAAACATCGAAAAGCTGGTCATTTACATTTCTCTAAACCTGATTTTAATGTATAGGCATGCATAAGCAGTCATCTGCATAAGAATGTTAATCATAAATTAATTCCCGCTCGCACGATATTATCAGAGACCTGCAACGATTTTCATATTAATGATGCTGAACTTATCATGCAACCCTTTAGCGTTTGACCTACAACTAAAATTTATTTCTCAACATTAACTTATCCAGCATTTTCAAAGGAAAACTGGAAAAGGGATAGAAGAAATTCTGACTCTGTTTTCATTTAAATACATTCTACTCTAACGGTTCACTATGAATTCTAACCATATCTCAAATGTAGCACAAACTTCAAACAACATATTAACATTTCATGAAACTAAATAACTAAGCTAAATCTCATAAACGTATTTATTCGTTTAGAAAATATTTTTGGTATAGTAACCTTTTTCTTGGAAAAAAAAAAGGAAATCTTTTGTATTCTTAAATTTTTTATTCTTGTACGAAGGTCTTCCGCAAATAATTTATTTCCAAATGAACAGATTTCTGCACATACTGCTCATTCTTTTTCACATATTCGAATCCATTCTTTTATGTTTGGGAAGTTTTCAAACGATTTAAGAACCTATTCTTTATAAGAAATAATCTGAAAACATTATCCTTGTATCTCGGAAGTGACTGTAAACGGGTAAATTTTATGTTTAAAAAAAATATACATAACGCGTGCGCGTATGGTACTTGCCAACTTTAGATGCTTTTTTCTATAAGAGCGGGTCTTCGAATTTCCAATTTCAAAAGTGTCCCGGCAACTCATTTCTCAACATGGAAAATCTGCTCAGGGATAAAAATGTGGTAACATTTTTTTCAACATTCTTTTGCTCCCAGAAGCGGTATTTCTAATGCTTTAAGCAAAAGGAAACACAAGGTTGCGAAAACTCTTGCTTTTAACTACAAAGAAAGTGCTGCCATGAAAAATTAAAGAAAATTTTTAAATCTAGAATGAAGATTGTTTAGATTACAAAAAATTATCCATTTCCCCATTTTTCAAGGAAAGCCTCTTAAACTTGACAAGATGAGCAAGTTTATTCGCAAAAACGATGTAATAGTCATTGACAACTGAAATAAGAAAGTCCAAGATTACGGCTGGTTCTAATTTGGGGTAAATTATTATTTTGACCATTTTTTAAATTAAGCCTCCTGAATTTGGCAAGATTGAAAAATTCATTTTCATAAACTGAGCAGTAGGCCGTGACAGTTAACATTTTGAAAAAATCCAAGATGTCGGTTGGTTCAAACTTAAGAAAAAAGATTCATTCCACCATTTTTTAATGGTCGCCCCTCAAACTTAACAAGGTGAGCAAATTTATTTGCAGAAAGTATGCAAAAGTCAGTGACAGCGGAAATTTAAAAAAAATGCAGGACAGCGTCTGATTCGAATTTAAGATGAATTACTTGTTTACATATTTTTCAACGGAAGCCTCTAAAACTTCGCGAGATTAGAATATTTGTTTTTAGTAACTGACAAGGAACATTAGGTAGTCATTAGTCATTAGGTCTCACATATGTTGTAGTACTCGTAAAACTAAGCGACACGTATTTTTTCTTACGTGCTAAAAATGGTTTTAAGGGTGTAAAAACCACCCCCGAAAAGTGTGGTACCAAATATCCATTTAGTTGTTTCACATACAGTAGCTGTATCTTTCACAATGAAACCAACTGGAAAAATTTCCTCACAATGAAAGATGAAAAATGTGATTTTCTCAAATTTGTCGATAATTTTTTAGGGTGTTGAACTACCCCAACATTATTTTTGAAAGCACAAAAAAATGCGAAACAGGCATGATTTCAACCCGAAAAATCTGGGAAAAATATATGTTGCACGCGATAATAAAATAAAGTTTACGTATTTTTGCAATTTCACAAAAAATCAATTCATAAGGGGTAACTACCCTTAAGTGCATTTTATTATATTTCTGCTAAATAAAGGAAGTTTCGTGTACAAAACCGAGCAAAAAATTTCTTCACACAGAGGATTAAAGAATTTCAATTTCTCAATTCCGTCAAAAATTTACATGGGGGTAAACTACCCAAAAGGAATTTACGAGTATACAATAAAATTATCAAATTGGTGTAAATTCATGTTGAAAAAACTGGGAAAAATATATGTGTCACGCGATAATGAAATAAAGTTTACAAATTTTTTCATTTTGACGAGAAATAAATTTATAAGGGGTGACTACCCTTAAGTACATTTTATTATATTTCTGCTAAATAAAGGAAGTTTCGCGTACGAAAACGAGCAAAAAAATGTCTTTTTACAGAGGGTTGAAAAATGTGAATTTCTCAATTTAGTCAAAATTTTACATGGGGGTGAACTACCCCAAAGGAATTTACAAGTATAGAATAAAATTACCAAATGGGTGTAAATTCAAGCTGAAAAATCTGGGAAAAATATATGTTACACGCGATAATATAATAAAGCTTACGTATTTTTGCATTTTGACGAGAAATAAATTTATAAGGGGTGACTACCCTTAAGTGCATTTTATTATATTTTTGCTAAATAAAGGAAGTTAAAAAAAATAAAAGGAAGCAGAAAAATTTCTTTACACAGACGTCTACGGATTTCGCATATGGAAGAATTATGTGCGACATTTTACAGATTCAGTTATACTATTAGACTATGATTTAAATCTGCACATACGAAATAATATTATAAAGTTACAGTCTTTAGTACATAATCAATTATCTTCACCAAGGTATAACAGTCTTTTTAAGTACTCCTGGTTTAAAAGTGGTTACGTAGCAGAAAAACCAGGAGAATTTGAGAATCCGGTAGACTTTTCCTTCAAAACATTTTCGAACACATTATGTGAAATTGAAGGATGTGCAAAAGTAGCCGTTATTAGATGTTCGTGGTGCAAAAAATCGTTGTGTTTTAAACATTTCTTCGAAGAGCATCACTACTGTACCACGTACAATGAATAAACAAGTCTAATGATGATTGTTAGTCTGATAAATTTTATTTTGTTATCACATGCAACATATATTTTTGCCAGATTTTCAGCTTGAATTTA
>CAKNXH010000065.1:142989-362546 GCA_932178445.1 Andricus quercusramuli | reverse complement strand
ATTTAGCAGAAATATATTAAAATGCACTTAAGGGTAGTTACCCCTTATGAATTGATTTTTTGTGAAAATGCAAAAATACGTAAACTTTATTTTATTATCGCGTGCAACATATACTTTTCCCAGATTTTTCAGGTTGAAGTCATGCCTGTTTCGCATTTTTTTGTGCTTTCAAGAATAATTTTGGGGTAGTTCAACACCCTAAAAAATTATCGACAAATTTGAGAAAATCACATTTTTCATCTTTCATTGTGAGGAAATTTTTCCAGTTGGATTCATTGTGAAAGATACAGCTACTGTATGTGAAACAACTAAATGGATATTTGGTACCACATTTTTCGGGGGTGGTTTTTACCCCCTTAAAACCATTTTTAGCACGTAAGAAAAAATACGTGTCGCTTAGTTTTACGAGTACTACAACATATATGAGACCGAAGAAAATCGGAGGGGGACACCTACCTAATGTTCCTGTGAGCAGTAGACCGTGGAAGTGAAAATTATGAAAAAATCCAAGATGGCGGCTGGTTCAAATTCAAAATAAATGACTAATTTACTCATTTTTTATCGGAAGTCTCTACAACTTGGCTAGCTGAGCAAATTTGTTTTTAGAAACTATGCAGCAGGCCGTGACAGTCGAAATTTTGAAAAATTGTAAGATGGCGACTGGTTTGAATTTAATAGAAATGCCTAATTTAACCATTTTTCAATGGAAGCCTCCGAAGCTTGGCCAGATAAGAACATTTATTTTCAGAAACAGACCAAATTTTGAAAAAATCCAATAAGGCTGTCGGCCAGCAATATATCACGCATTTTATCAAGAAATTTATATTGTATTCATATAGTGGTTAAGAATAGATATTTTTGTAATTTGTTCGGAATTATGGTGCAGTTTTCACATAAAAGTAAAAATATTCGATAAACTGACAATTTGAGTTTAAACTACCATTTTGTACAGTTTTTGAAAATGAAGTTGGTTATCTTGTCAAATTTAAGAGGTTGTTCTTGAAAAATGGAAAAATTAACAGGTTTGCGAATTTTAACAGACGCCATCATGAATTTTTTCATAATTCGGCTGCAACTGACTTTTGCACTGTTTTGGCAAATAAACTTGCTCATCTTGACAAGCTTGAGAGGCTTTCTTTGACAAATATGAAAAGTGATTTTTTTTTCAATCTAAACAACCACTATTTTGAATTTTTTCAAAATTTTTCATTTATAATGCCTACATTTGCTTGATAGCTATTAAACAGATTTCTTCACGAAATGTATGTCCTTATGTTGGAAACTACATAAATACCATTTTTGGTCATTTTTTATGGGTCCGCTATTTGAAAAATTTTATTTTTTCTCCACACTACTTTTTCCGGGTCGAGAGGAAACTAGGTTTCTTGGTTTATAGAAGAATTCAACGAAAACTGAGAAGGTTATGTGGATGTTTATTTATTTATTTTTTTAAATTTTGTCCCATGTTAATCCATGGAAACATAAAGGAGTGTGTGTTAGTGACAAATATAAATCGTTTTGGCTAATATTTTTCAGACATCATTTTTTCAGCTATTGGATCGAAGCCAACCCCTGGAATCAAAATAATTTTAAATTTGAAAAAGAAGGGACACCCTAATGCCCCTATACGTTACTCCAGATCGACAAAGTGGTATCTTTCTTTGTGGAATCACACATGTGAAAAAGATCTAAGAAAATTATTATTATTGAAACTTTCTAGTTGAAAGCAGAATAGAAGCGAAGAAAGATATGATACAACGCACATTTTATTTTAAAATTAGAAGTCCTGATAAGAAAGACTTACCGAAAGAGCAGATAGGATGGAAACACAATTGATATCAGCCAATGTGCAGGAGTCACCTACTAACAATTTTCGTGCTTCCAACAGTTTTTCGAATATTTCGTATGCATTGTCCAACATTTGATTTTCAATCATCAATTTCTCTAACATTGTTCAAAAATATTGATCCCTGAAAAAAAATTCACAATTATTATTTTTAAAATTATTTCAATCCATTTTCATTTACCAATATATAATTCTAAGAACGCACTTTACCATTATTAAAAATAGTCTTAATTTGAAAATAATTCTTTTGTTTTCAATTTTCAATTCAAATCATTGTGAAAGTCAACTTACGCAAATAGTTCTTAAGGCATTGAAAATAAGTCGTGTGTCTATGTGAAAATACTGATCGATTTTCGCCCTATTTTCAGGGTCTTTTGGATATAAATCATGGTCTGGAACGTATTTATTTACAAAATAGCTCATGATCGCGTGACTAATATGTGGAATGAATTTTCTTAAATTATTCTTTTCATGTGTAGGGGTTCTTAAATTTAATATTATTATATTCGAACCTGTCCACACAACAAACTCATTGTCATTCAACGTTGGTACCACGTGTTGAGGATATATCTAAATTGACCTCAGAATTGTCACTTATTCTAAAATTTGAAATTTTTATATTAATAAAATCACAAAAATATATATTTAAAGCGCATTTATCAACAATGCCTGGAGAAAATTAGGGCCAAATTGATCCTTATTTATAAAATTAGTTTCGCGAATCTGTAATTGAATTCCGAGTGCTTTAGCTTTCATTAAAATAGCCCAACATTCAACTTAACTAGGCAATTTATTTGGAAATTTTCCTGCTGTTCACAGGGTGACCGTAAAAGTTCATTTTAAAAATTCCCTGAGCTTTCCCTGATTTTTCCCTGGCCAATTTTTCATTTTTGCTGACCATTGATATTCAAACAACAGAAGTTCAATCTTGTAACATTTTTAATATATAATTTTTTATAAACAAAAAAAAGATGGATCAACTTTTACCCAAGTAGTTGAATTTTCAATTTCGAAAATCAATTTTCAACCAATAATGGAATAGTTAAATTTTCAGTTGAAAAAAAAGATAATTTTCAGTAAAAAAAAAAACGAATTTTCAACTAAGGAAATGAATTTTCAACTAAAATCATGAATCTTTCATAACAAAATGATTTTTTAATAAAGTGATTCAACCGTTAGCTAAGTAATTAAATTTTTAACCAAAAAGACTAATTTTCAAAATACTTGAACCCTCTAACAGAGAAGATTAATTTTCAACCAAGCGGTTGCATTTTTATATAAAAAAAGGAATTTCTAACAAAAAAAAAAGAGAATTTTTAAACTGAAATCCGAATTTTCGAAAAAATGGTTGAATTTTTATCCCAAAAAGAGGATTTTTTAACAAAAAAGTTAAATTGTTAACAAGAAAAAGATGAATTTCCAACAGGAATGTTGAATTTTCAACCAAATAATAAAATCTTCAACTTAAAATATAACCGTGAATGGCACGAATGAATCGTCTAGTTGCAAAACCGGCCATCTCCAAAAAACAAAATTGTTGGGAAAAGCTGATTTTCTGTCACAATTAGCCAGGATAAGATGGGAACCAAAACTTTTTGGTTGTTGAAGATATTAGGGCAATATGTTTCAAAAAAATTTTTCCTATTTCTTGCTTGATTAAAAGGAACTTCTTTCACGCAAACTTCTTTATCTTTAAGAATGTAGGTGAACACTACACTAAACGAGCAGCCATTTTCAGCATGGAGATTTGACCGGTTTTGCAGCAAGTCGTGATTTTCGAACGCATATAAAACAGGGATTTGAGCGGTTTTTTCATGGTTTATTGTTTTCAGTTGATTAAAAAGTTCACATAGAACTGAAAAAACTGAAAAAACGCATTTCTCAAAATCGAGGAGTTGGCCGGTTTTGCAACTAGACGATTCGAATGTTCAATAAAACAGTTCAATTTTCGACGAAAAAATATGACTTGAAGTAAATAGTTTCATTTTCAACAGAATGATACAATTTTTAACCAAATAGTAGAATTTTTGGGAAAATTGTTAAATTTTCAACCTACAAAGATTAATTTTCGAACAAAGATTAATTTTCTACCAGAAGGGACTAATTTTCAACAAAGTACATCAATTTTTAAACAGACAGTTGAATTTTCAACCAAGAAGATTATATTTTACCAGGAAGCAAAGAATTTTTAACAAATTTTCAACCAAATACTTAAATCTTTTGACTAAAAAAGATCAATTTTTAATTTGATATTCAATAATTAAATTTTCGTTCATAAAAATTAATTTTCAAATAAAAAAAGAATTCTTTCAAAAAAGATACATCTTCTACCAAATTGTTAAATTAAAAAAAAAGAAAAGTATTTTCATTTAAAGCGAATAGTCAATCATTGTGGGGGGGGGGGGGGTGACCAAACATTTTATCCATTACCCTACGTAATGCCTTTTTCTTTTGTTTACATCGTTTTATCCTTTTTGGCTTCAAGACATTTTTATTCTCGTCTTTATTCAAACAAAATAAAAACGAGTTACGAAAATGTAAGTACGAACAGCCCCTAAGAATTGGGAGTTCAGAGGCAAAATTACACTATCAACTAAAGAGTTCAATTTTTAACAGAATGATTAAATTTTAACAAAAGAGTTCAATTTTTAATTATTTAATATTTAATAATGAGACGAATTTTCATTAAAATAGTGTTATTTTCAACCAAAAAGATGAACTTCCAACACATAAAGATTTTTCAATTGACTTTCCAATCCGAAAATATGAATTTTGAACAAAAAGTTCATTTTGAACGAAGCAGTTGCATTTATAACCATAAAAGAAGAAATGCTAACCAAACATTGAGAACCTACATATTTAGTTATAAATATATATTTGCAGCAAACAAAAAAAAAATAATTTTCAACAAAATTGTTGCATTTTCAACCACATAAGAGAACCTTCAACCATTCAACCAAAAAATCATTTTTAAGAAGGTGGTTCAACTTTGACCGAAGTAGTTCAATTTTTAATTAAAAAAAAAAAAAAATTTCAAGCAATAATGGAATAGTTAAATTTTCATATGAAAAACATTTTCAGTGAAGCAATGCATTTTCAACCGAAGAGAGGAATTTTTAACTAAAATTAAGAATCTTTAACAAAAAAATGATTTCTTTTTAAAGTTTTTCAACCTTCAACCAAATAATTGAATATTCAACCAAAAAAGACAAATTTTCAAACAAAATAGTTGAATCCTCAACCGAAGATTTTAATTTTTAATCAGGCAGTTGCATTTTTAACTAAAAAAGATGATATTTCGACAAAAAGAGATGAATTTTTAAACCAAAAAGACGAATTTTCGAAAAAAAAGTTGAATTTTTAAGGAAAAAAGATATGAGTATTGAAGAAACTGGTTGAATTTGCAACTTAATCATGGAATTGTTGACTAAAAATGTAATCTTTAGAAGGAACTAACTAACAAAAATCTGCCTGGCGCTTCTCGTTCAATAATATATTTACTTCAGGCTTCGCGCTGGCTTAGATTTAAAGAAGAAATTTACTTGCATATATTATAAAATAGACTAAACCTCTACGTTTCAAGTGATTGTTAAATTAGTTTTTATTTTAGATTGAACAGAAAGTTTATTTAATTGAGGCTCTATCAGCTTTAATTTTTTGAAGTCCAAAGAAAAACGCTTAATTGCTTAAGAAACAGTTTTGGTTTAACTTACTGAAAATTCCACCAAAAATTCGAAAATTCTGTTTCTGGTCTAACAGTGTCTTTTTTATTGAAAGAAAACTATTATTCAATTTTTTTACATAAAACCAATATCTTCTCATTAGGATGAGAATGTAAAAATTTGATTTTTTATTTATTTTCTAATGTCACTTTTCACTATTAAAACAAAACTACGCGTCTTATGAAAAAATATTGAACAACAAATTTGTAGACCTTTCTTGAATGGATAATTTTGTTCGGAAAATCTTTTTTCGTATCTTGCATAGTCTGAAAGCGAAATGCAGAATTTGAATCTTGTAAAATTTTCAACATGGAATATTTTATAAATGAAATGGAACAATTTCAATTTAAAATGTTTAATTTTCAAATTTATCATCCTAGACAGTTATTTAAAGTGTCTCTTAAAGAATTTCCCTGACATTTGCAAGATTTTTTTCAAAAATTCTTACTTTTCCCTGATTGTCCCTAATCAATAAAATTCCCTGACTTTTGTTACTTGCTTCACTTAATTTAAAGTATTTTATTAATTCCAACTTACACGGAATCTAACTTTTTGAAAAGTCTTGTTCCACTTTTAAAAGTTTCTACTATAATGAACGTGACTTATTTTAGAAAATCGGGCAAGGAAGATTGTAGCTGGTAACTAGAAGGGGTATCAAATTAGTCATAAATAAGTCAGGGATGATAACATTATCATTTTATGATCAGAAGAAAAAAAAATCAAGTAAATTAGATTGGGGAACAAGCGTTTAAAATTAATTAACAATTTTCGAAAGAGAAGTGAATTGTTTCAAGATAAAGTGAATGTGATAACAAGAACAGAATAGTTTTTTATATTACAGAACCTGATTGCGTTAATGTTGTAATAAAATACTTAACTGCATTTACATAGTTACCTTCAGAATCAAAGGACGCGAAATGACGTGGTTCAGAATTTATCGATTTTCCACTAATTAAACAACTTTAGCAGGAAACGTAAAAGGGTTGAAAGTAGGAGTCAAGGAAAGTCGGTCAAGCATATTTATGCTGAAACTGTAACAGGTACATTTAAGGCTTCTGACTCATCAAAACATGCACTGTGGTATCCTAACAATGCATATTACACCATTAAGCCATTTCCCTTTCGGGGTAGTTGTGACTTGCTCGGTTGGAAAATAGTGAATAGGTATATAGGTATAAAGTAGGTCAGTATATGGGTATATGGTATATAGGTATATAGGTGTTAGGTATAGATGTATTAGATTGATCTAGAATTCTCGTGTCATTTATTTAAATGAAACGTTCATTCCGCAACACTGCTCCGACCCAGGTTGCTGATCAATCTCTCTAGCGATCAACCCAAGTGAGGAGCCTCACAAAATTGTTATGTATGGTTTCCGTATAGCACAGTCGGTACAAATATAGAATTATATATGGCCATTTTAGCTTTTTAATAATAATAAAATTAATTGAATAGACAGAGTATGTTCCTTTATTGTATGCTTATAACTAGCTAAGTAACTAAAAACAAAAAGAAGTTTCTGGTCATTTCCCAATTACCAAATATTTTTTAAAGTCATCAAAATTAACAAATTAAAACGTTTATATACCTGTAGAAAAATTCAATTTAAAGATTGAATACTAAACTACAAAATCAAACAATTCGAAGCATTATAACTCTCCTGAATTTCAAGTATGCAAAATAAAAATAAAGCAATTTTCAATTCAACAAATCTATTCAACGATTTTATCAGACTTTTTTTGAATTAAGGGTTCTTTCTTCTTTTTTTAGTATGAATAAATTTTTTGGATTCACCAACTGACATGGCAAAAGTCTTGCAGACTGTCCTAAAAAGCCGTTCCACCCAATTTTGTAAAAAGGTTTTCAGGGATTTAAGTGGATTTCAAGGGATTTACAGAGTTGGAAATGATTTTAACAGCTTTAAAGGTAAAATTTCCGAGGACTAATTATTTGAAGGAATTTTCGAAATTTCAAATTGTTTCAAAGACATGACAGAAAAAGAGGCATAACAAAACCCACGTTAAAAACGAGCAGAACCATACTAGCTTTAATGTGGACAAAGTAAATGATTTATTTTTAATTTTATTTTCAGTACTAAAAACATGGGTGCAATTTTTTTGACTTTTTAATGTTTTGTAGTAATTAGGGACATAAAATATCCACTTTGAAGTTAATTTTCAAATCTACTTGGCGTTATTCAAGGTTAAACTACTTAGGACTAGATTAGCATGTTGATTATATTAAATCTAAAGAGTAGGGTGTTAAATTACTGAGGCAAACTTTGTACGACACGTGCCTAGTTCACACCACTTTTGATATAATCGAAATTTTAGTGGAACTTATTATTAGGTGATTTTTCACGAAAATAGGGGCATAATAGAGAAAAAGAGACAGTGGAATTTCCAATTTAAAAAAATTCATTCTCAACGAATAAAATAATAATAGTTCATATTTCCACCGAAAAACGATTTTTACTTTGAATTTGAAACAGTAGAATTCAACCAAAAAAGATTAATTCTCAACGAAAAATGTAATAGCTGATATTTCAACCAGAAGAGATTTTAGTTTTAAATATACACGGTTAGTTAACTAAAGAACACGAATTTTTAACAAAATATTTAGTTGAATCTTCACCCAAAATATATGAATTTTTAACCAACTAGTTGCCCTTCCAACCAAAAGAGTTAAAATCTCTACCAGAAGAGATGAATTTTCAATCAAGAAAGATTTTTTATTAAACAAAGAAGAAATGTCAACCTAATTGTTAAATTTGAATATCAGAAAAGCGACTTCTCTACCTAGAAATGGAAACTTTCTAGACGGAATTATAGATTATCAATCGATAAGTTGATTTTCAAACCAAAAAGTTGAATTTTTGAGGAAAAAGATGATTTTCCTACAAAACAGTTGAATTTTCAACAAACTACATATTGTAACCAAATAGTTCAATTTTCAACCAAGGAGATTAATCTTAAATTTAAATTAATTTAATTTAAATTAAATTTAAATTAATTAATTAAATTGGTTTAATTAAATTAAATTCGATTAAATTAATTTGAATTGATTTAAATTAAACCAAAAAAGATTAATTTTTAATAAATTCACATAATTTCCAACAAGAAACTTGAATTACTAAACTAAATAAGATCCATTTTGAACCAAAAATAAATAGTTGGATTTGCATGAAAAAAGTTTCCAATAAACAAAATACTTTTCTAGGAAATAATTGATTTTTAACAAAATAAAAACAAATTTTCTAGAAAGTAGTTCAATTTCAAACCAGATGAATTTATATCTAAAGTTATTCTGAATCTGCAACCGCAAAAATAATATGAAAAAATTAGTTCAGCTTTCAATCGACGAGTTTTGTTTTCAACTCAAAAATTTGAATCTTCAACAAAAATTCAATAATTGATATCTCACCCAAAAAAGTTCCATTTTAAATGAAAAAAAGTTGAAAAAAGTAGTTCAACTTGCGACCAAGTAGTTGGATTTTTGAACAAGAAAAGATTAACTCTCAATGACAAAATTTAATAGTTGAACCTTGAACGAAATAGTAGAATTTTTAACCAAAAGAGATGAATTATGAACCAAAAATATGTATAATAGTGAAATTTTCAATTGCAAAAATGAATTTTCAAACAAAAATAGTTGGATATTTTTATGGCGTTCCATTAATTTAGTTCGCATTTGAGTGAAACAACAAGAAAAAGGGGAAAAAGGGAAACCTTTGCACAGGAGTTTGATATTATTGGTATTTATTTTACTAGTATATTTTGGCTTATTTATTTCGTAAGCACGAAAAAACGATTTACGTAATTATGTTATTATCGCTTTTGTTTTCGCAATTAGTTAGCTACTTCTCAAATTATCTACAATTCCTTTCATCACTTTTGACACATATTTTTTGTAGGTCTTAATATATCTAGAAGTTTATACAAAAATCTCAGTATGATAAAGTTCGTTTAGTTACAAAAAAAATTAAGTTCAAGGAATCTAAAAACAAATACTGACAAGTGATATACGATTTGAAATTTTTAGCTGATTTCTCTCAGTATTTTTTATTTTATTTCGAAATAAGCTAAAGGAACCAATTGTCAAGGAAATAAACAACCTCAAACTTTGCAATCATCTTTCTCCAAATGAAAATTCCTGCAACTTTGAAATTTGTTTGGCTGGACAGTAAATTTATCGAGCTTTCATTTGCGTACACTGGAACCTGGATTCATGCACGGTTTCCTGCATGACCCTCAGTGGCCTGCGACACGATCCAAGGACTCCAAACGTAAGCAGACCGGGCCGTCTGAATAATTTCTGTTGAATTTGGGCGCATGACGCAACCTGATGCAACTATCGTGCTAAGAGTGCGGCCCTAATGCTGTTTGTCGCGCTTGACTGAGTAACGCCTCTCTTTCGGCCTTCCGCTTCCCGCATCACAAAAATGCAGAGGCCGTCAATTCTAGAAACGCAAAAATTCGGTTAACGGAAATCCATGTTCCAGTGTATGTATTTTCTTTCAGAAATTTAAGATGAGAAAACAAAATTTTGATAATAGTTGAATGTGTAAACACACCATAATTATTTGACAGAAAGTTTGATTCATCCTAATCACTACAGTAGAATTTATATATAAAAGATAATTCAAAAGGTAACCAAATTTGTTCTTTAAAATTGTCGATCCAGCCAACCTAAAATATTAAGAGAATTATGAATTTCCGTCATTACTTTTTTTTCATTTTTATCATAATTCACTATTTAGCATAAAAAATACCTGCCGATCCTCGCCAATTGGTGCACCCCTCGGTAACTTGTTCCTTCACCCTATGTCTCAAAACACCTTTTTAACATTTTCTTTCAATTTATAAATTTTGAATCAATTTAATTTAAAAAAAGTAATTCAGATGCTAGCGATTTTAATAAGTTGAAGTTGAACTTTTCGGTATAAAACGAAATTCACACATCGTTCAGGAAAGAATAGAAATGGCAATTATTAGCCATCTTATTAAAATCGCTAGCATCTGAACCACTGGGCCGATCTAAAAACGTTATCATAGAAAGTTGTAGATGATTCAGTTGCCTTCAAATTGAGTACTTGTTTAGGGAAATCAGTCAACTAGAACTCGAGATGTACTCAAAAACGTCGGAACAAATTTAAAAATTGGAGAAAAAATTTGAACATGGATATCTCGAAAACATTACTATAAAAAAAATTTTGAGTGTGATTTTCGTGTTTAATGGATCAAAATACATGGGAAAATCATAGTAAGATATGTTGGGCAAGATGGCTGTAAACTAGTGATAATATGCATTGGTATTGAAATATACATATGTTTATTGTCTTGTTTTTATAATTGAAAAAAACGCGCATCTTATAAGAAAGAAAACATGTTGTTATTAAACTTTTATTGCATTTTTTGTCGTATCTCCCTTAATATAATTTGTGTATTGTCAATGTTATTTTCTACGATTCAAAATAAAAATACGCATCCTAGCGTGAAGTGGGTTTGAGAAAATTTGTAGATATAATTTAGGTGAGAAATTTTGTTGAATGAAATGTTATCGCAGCTTGTGTCCTTTTTCCCAAAAGGTAATTTTTTCATTTTTATAACAAGAGTTAATAACAAATTTGTAGATTTTTTTTTGGTTGAGCAACTTTTGTTTGCTACTTTATTTTCGTACCTCATGTCGTTTTGCAAACGATTAAATTTTTTTATCTCTAATGTAGTTTTTTACGAATAAACCCAAAACTACAGGTCCTATCAAAAAATTATTCTCGACAAATTTGTAGCTCTTTTTTTTGATAAGCAACTTATGTCAATTCATTTTTTTCATAGTTTGTGTCGTTTGTCCAAACATTTAATTTTTTATTCGTGATGTTTTTTTGAGAATAAAACAAAAACCACGCATCCTATCAAAAAATAATTCATGACAAATTTGTAGCCCTTTTTCGGGTGAACAACTTTTGTTCTATTATTTTTTGTCCAAAAATTTCAGTGGATCTTTACGTTTCGGCACTCAGAAAGTCCGATAATCATAAAATGTTGTCGGTGTCTGTCTGTCTGCCTGTATGTCTGTCTGTCTGTATGTATGTATGTCTGTATGTATGTATGGTTATCTGTATGCTGTAGCCGCGCTAACTTCTGAAGGATTTGTGAAATCGAGGCAGCCTTTGATAAACTTGTTAAGGTCCCAATATGAAGGTTAAGTTCGTTCACCAAAAATTTTCAACAAAAATTAAAGAATTTTTCAAGTTCCAGAAATTTTTGTGAAATTTTTTTCATCATCTGAATCATTTGAAATTAAAGTCCTTTTTTGGTTGATAAATCAACGACTCATTCCAATTGAAAATTCATATTTTTGGGTCGAAAGTTCACCTTTTTTGGGACAATTTGTCTTTTTGGCTTCAAATTCAAAAGTTTGATTGAAAACGAATTTTTTATTTAGAAACTTTTTCTTTGAAGATTTATATATTTATTCGAAAATTTAACTATTTGGTGAAAAATTATGATTTTTATCGATATTTAACTTGTTGGTAGAAAATTAACTTTTTTTTTCAAACCGTATTTTTGGTTTGAAATTTCAACTGTTTTGTAGATAATTTGACTTTTTGGTTTCAAAATTCAACAAGTTTGTTGAAACTTGATGTTTTTTGTTAAAAATTTAACTATCAGCTTAAAATTTCATATTTTTGGATGAATATTCAACTGCTTTGTTGAAAGTTAAACAGCTTTGACAAAAAATTAAATTTTCAGGTTATAAATTCAACTATTTGTAGATTACTTATCTTTTTTACTTTGAAAGTCAACAAGTTTGTTGAAACTTGTTGTATTTTTCAAAGATTCACCTATTTGATTGAAAATTGATCTTTTTTGTTTAAAATTTGTTTTTTTTTATTCAAAAATAATTTTCTTATCTTTAAATATGACTATTCATTCTCTAATTGGAAATGTACCCTTTATAAGTTGAAATAAGCAACTATTTGGTAGAATATTAATGTATTTTCTGAAAATTCTTCTGTTCGGTTAGAGAATTAATCTGGATTGTTGAAAGTTTATCTTTTTGGTTGAGGATTCAACAACATATTTGGTTCGATATTCCTCTTCTTTGAATGAAAATTCACATATTCGGCTGAGGATGTAATCGTTTGTTAAAAATTCGTTTTCCTTCGTTTAATGTAGCTGATTTAAAATTCATCTTTTATGGTACAATAGTAATCTGGCTTCGTTGAAAATTCAACTGTCTTCTGAAAACAATAATTTTTCTGGTCGAAAATTAAAATGTTTTGTAAAATATTGATGCTTTTAAATTGAAAATTCATATTTGTTGCTGAAAAAGTAATTTGTTCGGGTTGAAAACGGAAATTTGGTTCAAAATTCGTCCTTTTGGATTGCAAGTTCATCTTTGTTGTCAGAAAAAATTATCTTCTTTGGGTAAAAATTCATTTTTAGAAATTCCGGAAATTTATCCGGCTATACGACCCTATACGTAACTCCACATCGGCCAAAGAGGCTCTTTTCATGCGGAAACCCACAATATAATTTATAAATGTACAGAAGATTCCTGATTCTTCATTTAATGCTTAAAAATTTCTTGAATATAAATTCTAAAGTCGTTTCTTGTAATCACAAAAAGTTCTTTATTTTTCTATTTGTGTACACATTTTTTTAAATATTGAAACTTCTCTATAAGAAGTGGATCAGTTGCGAAGGACATTGTTCAAAGCCCTAAGAAGTGGAACTTTTCCTCCATTACATACTCCATTAAAGTCGTCTTGGTCTATGCTCCATACCATGGCACCACCAAGGTTCAATCTTTTAATATATGCTGCCTTTTCTATTAGGGAACTGAAAGAGCGGAAAAAATTCGAATGAATACTCTAGCAGTTAATAAAATGAAAAAAAGTGCAGAAGTATTTTCTTAAAACTTACTTTACGTCATCATATCCTACAATCTGATTTCCCTTAAAAGCATATACGACATGCTGTTCTTTATCATATTCAACTGTCCAATTTTCACGATCTGTATAGGAACAAATTTCATAGTATGCTAAAGTACCAGCACTTTTAGTATAGGGTCCAGCTTTTCCTTCAGCAATAAAAGGTGAGCCTCTTTTATGCTGATTTGGATCAGCTAGAGTAAAGGATCTTCCATAAAAGCCAGTTCCAACATTTATTTTCTCTCGGGGTGCGCCCTGTGATATCCAAAAATTCACAGACGAATCCTGAACGTAATAATTTAATGAAATAATTATAATTGATGAAAGAAAATTGCGAATGAGGGTAAAGACATAGTAGTGGGCAACTTTTGCTTAAGAGAATATGCGAAGCTATGTATAAAAAATGATTTTCAAATTGTATAAAGATGAAATTTATCTGCATTCTAAACATTTTATAGCTTTTCATTCACAGATTCAAAACGTATTGCAAGCACTCCAGAAATGATTAAATATACTGAAAAGTGAAGTACTGAAAGGTGATCCACTCTTCTTGTCATTACCATATACATTTTAATCTTAAATATGAAAAACTCACAACATTCAATGTTTTTTGGTCTGCATTTTCCTGTGGAGAAGCATAGAGTGGGGCATTGTGCCCAACCTTTTTATCTTCATCATAGGTTCCATGGTAATCGTATGCCATCAAATTTATAAAATCAAGTGACTCTGATATTTCTCTAATATTATAGGATTGTCCAGCACCATATTGGGTAGGATTGACTGCAGCTGATAAACTGAGACCCTCTCTACTGAATCTTTGTTTCAGTTCTCTCAATAGAAGAACGAAATTTTCCTTGTCGGATGGTTTTCCTCCACGTTGAGCTGGGTACTCCCAGTCAAAATCGAGACCATTAAAATTGTATTGTTTCAAGAATGAAACAATGTTATTGACAAATGCTGCTCGCAAGTTTGCATCGCTGACTACCCTATGGAATGAAATTTATTTATTTGAAGGTATTTATTCAATTGATTTCTTAAAACAAAAAAGTACTTTCAAGCTATTACCAATATCATTGAAAATCCAATTTAGACTTAGAAAGAGTTTAATATTTTTTTTATTGAAAAAAAAAGGTTTCCGAGATATTAGTTAACTTTATCCAACTATGAAAGAAACATCATCAAATAAGTAACCATCTCTTCTGAAGAAGAAAGCTTCTACTGCGAAATTGTTAAATATCGAATAAATTGTTAAAATTATCAGAATCCAGAATCAATCAAATTTCTGATCACCCAATCTTTCTTTGTGCAGATTTCCCTTTTACAAAAATAATACCGATTAACTTTTACAGAAAATATTGAAAAATGAACAAAATTGATTTAATTTCATGATCAGTTTTAGAAATTATTGAAAAAATGCACATTGTTCTACTTTGTGAATTGATCAGAACCCTCGCTCCATCCTCCTATGGCTACTATAGTTTTTGTTGATGGGCTTTTTTGGCGAAGGTCATTGAACCTACGAAATCCATTATTTGTGACATCATTCTGATAGTCCAAAATTTTGATAGTGGCATCACCATTAAGACCGATGAATGCATAAATCAAATGTGTACAAAGAGACGGATCGATATTGGAAATATCGTATTTTCCTATTGAGTCACGAGAATATGCCCAGCTAGCATAATAACAAACGATTCTTTCTGAAAAATTTTAATGATTCGAATATATTTTTCACATTTCTTTCATTCTAAAATTTTTGAAAATATTTTGTGCGAAGTTTTTATTTGCACTCTAATTAGTGTTGTATTTTAGGCTTACTTTGACTGTTGACAGTAACGGCAAATGACAAACATATGGCTAGCACCAGCGTCAAGTGATGCATCTTTAAAAAAGTCTCAATTATCTAAAACTAAATTATGGGTGGATTTATTTTCAATCACTTTAAGACATGTCATTTTTTTCACTAGCTTTTCTTGGAAATAGTTTATTGGTTCGAAGGAATTGAATTTCTAAAAATTAAATATACGTAGGCTGACATGTAAAAATTCAATTGAAGTAGGTTGACATTGAACTCTTAGATTTTTTATTCAATTTATCTGGGGTACTAAAGGATATTATTAATGATGTATGATTGATTGAAAAACTCAGTAAATACCTTGAACTTCTCGCAGACGCAATACCTGTGTCACCTGTATGATGTTATTAAGTCGCTAATATTACTGAATTTGTGGAGGAAAGAGCACTACCTATATATAGGTACTGAAGTTCTGGAATTGAAAATAGCAGCTTGACGTATGAGGAAGATTGTAACATAATTTTTCTTTGTTCATATTTCCGCTTGTCATTTACCTGTACTTTATCTTAGCTTGTATTTACTTTGTCGATTATAAGTCATCTCACAGTTATCACTTACCATTTCATATAATTTCTGAAAAAACTTGAAAAAAATAATTTTTGGTTAATACTGAACCTAAATCAACCAATTGTTGACTTATTGAAGTAAAATTTTCTTCGATATAAAAGAAAATATTGAATCATTAAACAGGGTAACCATTCTTTTACCAACTAAAATTTGGATAATACACTATTTAAAATATATTGTTGGCTGCATTTTCACATGTAGCCAAATATCTGGACTCGCAAAGCGCAACACAGAAAAAAGTAATTCCTACTCAAATTTTAGGGCAATATTTACCTGCAACAAAAATTATATTTAGTTGGATGAAATCTATCATGAATATAGAATAGTGTTATTTCAAAATCCAAAATCTTTTTACTTTATTGCCAATGGTATTATTATTCCAATATTATCTAACAAGGATAAACAGTAATTAACTCAAAAGTATTGCCATTGTTACCTGCTTTTATTGCCTTTTAGATAACAAAGCCGCAGTCATATATTTATACCTTATCTTAAGCATGTTTGCGTAAGTATGTTCTCAAAAAACACATGTATTATTGTGAAGTTAAAATCATAAAGCAGCAGAAGTTTACTTTTTAATTTTTTGCTAACAAGAAAGTTTCTGCGCCTGCTGAACTACAACATAATTATACTGAGAAAAATGTTTTTTTTTCTCATAACAAAAATATTTAGCTATTATAGAAACAATCACATTTCGTTTTGCACCAATAAAAATTTGATTCTTTCGACGAACCTTTTGTCGAAAAATCACACCATTTTTTAATTCAACAAACAACCGAAGTATTGTTGGCTTCACAAACAAATTTCTAGTTCTATGGCAACGCAATCGTTTTGTTATTCAAACCAAACATTTTTCCGAGTGTGCTTCAATTATAGCACATTCGAAAGATTTTTTTATAATGATGTGTGTACAAAATTTTTTTATAGAAACTTTCATATTCTTATACTTACTTATTTTATAATCTAATTATTTAAAGATTTTTTTAAAAAGAAAGAAGTACACTTTAGAATATATATTATGTACGAAGAACTCTGTTTAACGTTTTGAGAAGAGGATACTTCTCTCCACAACTTCCATTAAAATCATCGTTATCCATACTCCATAACATAGCGCCACCAAGGTTCATTCTTTTGACATATTCAGCCTTTTCTTTCAGCGACCTGGAAAAGTGATAAAAAATTAAACATTGAATTATCTGACAGTCAGTAAAATAAAAAAATTGTTAGCATAACTGGTGAAAACTTACGTTACGTTATCGAATCCAACAATTTGATTGCCTTTATAAGCATACGGGACATGCTGTTCTGCATCATATTCAATTTTCCAATTTTTGGTTTTCAAAAATTCACAAATTTCGTGGTATGCTAGAGAACCAGGATTTTTTGTGTATGGTCCTGAATTTCCAGGGCCAATAAATGGTGAGCCTCTTTTATGCTGATTTGGATCAGCCAGAGTAAATGATCTTCCGTAAAAACCAGTGCCAAGAATTATTTTTTCTGATGGTGCACCATGTGATATCCAGTACCTTACAGTATAATCCTAAGAAAAGTATTCACATTTTGTATGTGTCGGTTCATTTTTATTTATTTATATTTTACTTTGGCCATGAATATCAATTGCAATGGTAAAACTTGTAATTATATTACTATTGTAATTAAGATGAACTTACAATATTTAACTTCTTCTGATCTTGGTTTTCCATTGAAACAGGATAAAGTGGAGAATTATGTCCAACTTTTTTGTTTTCATCAAAAGTTCCATGGAAGTCGTAAGTCATCAGGTTAATAAAATCCAAATATTTTGATATCTCTCCAATATTATAAGATGTTTGTGCAGAATATTCAGAGGGACTGACAGCAGCAGATAAAAGGAGGCCCTCATTTGCAAATCTTTCTTTGAGTTCCTTCAATAACTGAACAAAATCTTGTTTGTCAGAAGCTTTTCCTCCACGCTGAGCTGGATATTCCCAATCGAAATCCAGTCCATTGAAATTGTATTTTTTCAAAAATTTGACGATTTTGTTGACAAAGTTGGTTCGTAAATTGGGATCACTTGCAACACTATTTAGGAAATTTTTCTCAATAATTATAGTAATACACAGTCACTTCATTTGTATAATATATTGTTTTAATTTATTTGAAAAATTTACTTGGAATAATTTATCGAACCCTCATTCCATCCTCCAGTGGCCACCATAGCTTTGAGAGATGAACTATTTTTACAGAGATCAGTAAACTTTTTAAATCCATTTTGTGATACATCCATCCACGGATCCAAAACTCTGACACCGCCATCCGCAGAAATTCCAATAAAAGAATAAATTATATGGGTGCAAAGATTAGGATCTATATCGGAAATGTCATATTTTCCTTTCGACTCTGAATACGTCGTCCAGCTTGCGTAATAACAGACTACTTTTTCTGATAAGTAGTCAAAGTTTTTTGAAAATAAATAAAAATTAGTCATAATTTTGTGATTTTTAAAATATATTTATATTGTTTTTCTATTTGTTTTAAAATGGGCCGTTCACAAAATACGTCACGCTTCTTTGAACACTTTTTCCACCTGTCCTGTTCTTCATAACAGATCATCACACAAAGCTTGAACCCTCCAAAGTGACGTTACAAATATGAAAAAACCCCTTCCTTTTAAGTCAAAATTTGTTCTCCGATTTCATTTGTTAAACGCCTAAAATAAAACTCAAAACATACAAACATAATATTTTAACAGACTTCACAGCCAAACATGCTCTCAAAACAGGGGGAGTAAGGTAATTTTTCACGAAAATTTAGGAGAATAATAGGGAAACGAATTATTTGAAATTAAATTATAGTAAAGGAACATCGAATGTTGTAGAAAACAGTTGACTTCCAAGCCCCAGAATATATATTTCCAACTAAATGGTTGCATTTTCAACAAACAACACTATTAATATTTGACCAAACCGTTGCATTAACAACTAAATAGTTGAATGCTCGACCTACAAAGATGAATTTTCAACCAAGTGGCAGAATTTTCAAACAAAAAGTAATTAACTTGAACCACAAACAGTTTAATTTTTAATTCAAATCTTCAAACCAAAAATATAGTTGAATTTTCGACCTATAAAGATACATTTTCAACAAAATTGTTGAATTTTCAAGATCCTCGCAATTAATTATCAAGCAAACAGTTGTATTTAGAGACAAATTGTTGAAATTTCAAGCAAAGGGGGACAATTTTTTACGAAGTAGTTGAATTTTTAAACAAGAAATTGAATTTTCAAGTTACAAAGATGAACTTTTAACCAAGTGGTTAAATTTTTAAACAAGATTATTGAACTTCTACCAAAAATAGTTGCATTTCCAAATGAACTGTTGAATTATCAAGCCAAAAAGATGAAATATTTAGAAGGCAATTGAATTTTTAGCCCAGAAGGATGAATTTCCTTTTCAAAGAGACAAATATGATCGAAAAAGTTACATTTTTAAAGAAATAATTAAGTTTTCAACAAAATAGTTAAATTTTTATCGAAAAAATGAATGTTTCAACAAAAATGGGTAAATCTTTAACCAAAAAGGAATTATTTTTATATTGAATTTTCAATCAAAAATGATTTTTCTACCAACATAGATACATTTTTAACCAGGAAATATTTTTCAGTCGAGGGAGAAAACAAATTTCAACCAAATTCTTGAATTTTCAAACCAAAAAGGCGAATTCTGTAGAAAACAGTTGAATTTTTTACCACAAAATATGAATTTTCAACAGAAAAGTTAATTTTTAACAAAATAGTTTAATTTTCAACCAAATAATGGAATTTCTCACCAAATCGCTGAATTTCCAAGTCAAAAGATGAATTTTCTATAACACAGTTACATTTTTAACCAGTCAATATGAATTTTCAACCAAAAAGTATGACTTTTTGACAAAATTGTTGAATTTTCTACAAAGCCGTTGAATTTGTAACAAAAGGTTAATGTTTAACCCAATAGTTGAATCGTCAAGAAAATAGTTAAATTTTCTGCCAAATTTTGAAAATTTTAAGCTGAACAGACTAATTTTCAAAAAAAATAGTTGAATATTAATACAAAAAGATGGATCTTTAAATATTAAATCCCATTTTCAACAATGCAGGTAAATTTTAACTCAGTACTGGAGTTTTCAACGAAAAAGATTAATTTTTTACTGAGGGAAACGAATTTACAACAAAATACATAAATTTTCAACGAAATTGTTGAATTTTCAACTAAAAACGATCAATTTTCAAGTAAAAATAGAATACTTCAGTTTCCATTAAAACAAATTAATTTACAAAAAGGGAAATTTATTCAAAATAGAGCAAAAAAGAGTAATTCTTTAAAAACGGGGAAAAGACGGAAACAGGTGTTAAAGTGTAAAGTTTGTATTTAGATGCTTCATTTGTAAAATAAAATTATTTCTTTTTATTTGTTTGAGCTTATCAAAAAAATGTTATTCACATTTATATTTTCCATGTATGATGTCACATTCTGCGTCAACCCCTCCACCCCTATATCACAAATAGTTTCAAAAACTGTAAGCCCCCCACCCCCCTTTTCACCTGTTAGTGTGACGTAAAGTTTCTGAACGACCCCGAAATAGAAATTAATTTTAGAATGTAATAGAAATGTTGAATGTGATTTCCTTACTTTGGCCATTGACAACTGCAGAAAATGTTAGACATATGAAAAACAAAAGCGTCAGATGATTCATCTACAATAAGATTAAAATTTCATGTTCTTCAAATATCATAATTACTGTAGAATGTGAAGTAATGGCAAATTTTGTTAAGGAAACTAGTTTCTTAATCTGTAAGTTTTATAGTTCAAAAGTACTCTAATTCTAATTAAGTTTAAATTAATTATAAGCAAGTAAGGATATTATTTTAATTATAAAAGCTAGAAAATGTAGAATTACCTTACACTATTGATAACAACATTGAATGTATCACTTGTTCTTGGTCAATGATTAATAGACACTGTCATTTGATTAGTCATTATCACTCTTATATAGGTAATCTTAATCTTTAAATGAACTTCAGCGAGCAAGGAAAATTGCACATTAATTTTCAGAACACAATTCTTCATTGAGTATTTGTTTGCATCCTCTTATCATTTCGCAGAAACGTTTATAGTTAATTCTAGGTACTGAAGTTCCTTCAATATAAAATCGACTAAATAATAATATATAATAAATAATAATTTTAAAAAAACATTCCCTGTGCTTGATTAAAAATATCAGTGTTGCGAAGGTCACTTTTTTAAGTAACACGGTATAGTTACGTCATTCAGCAAAAAGGTAACTCATAACAGTTATGTTACTGAGAGAAGTAACTTCAATTTCTCCAAAAGTTACTCGAAATTCAGCCCTCATCCCCTCTCCACTCTTAATTTCTAAAAGCATGAAAAAATGGAAACAGGGGTCAAATAAAATTTGCGTGCGCCATATTTTGACATGTAAACAACAATATGTTTAGAATATAATCAGCAGAAAGGGCTTATAATGGTCCCTCAAATTCTTGAATTAATTAAATATTATGATTTTCGATTTGAAAAAATATTGTACGGTTTGGAAGTACCCTTACACGAAAGGCCTGCTCGTTTTCCAAATGTTTTTTCATTATATTTCAATTCCGGTTCGAAGTGTCTCGTCGTCCCGAAATTCGGGATGACTAGCCCGTTTTTAACATTTGGCTAGTCGTCCCGAAATTCGGGATGACTAGCCCATTTTCAACATTTGGCTAGTCGTCCCGAAAATTATGTATTTTTTTTTATTTCTCTCCTTTTGAATAAGCCGAAGATTAACAAAACTGCTATTCATCCCTAATTAAAAATAAATCTCAACAAACGGATAAAACTAAGAGTTAGGTTATATTTTATAAAGTGTAGTCCTTTAGGCTTTAACGTATCCAAATTATGTTATGTATTTGCACTGTGTCACCGCAGTCTCAAGTTCGTTCGAAACTTGCCTATGACTTCCGCGCTCTGATTGAACCTTTCTTTGATGTGATCTAGACTCTAGACTAGATACACTTGTTGCCTTTGTATTTAGAATCAATCATTTATTTGTAAAGAGTAAAATCCAATAATTATTCGCTCTCGCACTCTAAAACACTTTGTGATCCAAAAATTAATTTAATTAATTATACAATGATGATTTATCATCAAAAATTTATTTAAACATTTGATAATTCTAAAAAAGCGCGTTATTTACTGCCAATGAGACTGCCGATGCAACGCATGCGCAGTACAGTTGGAGAACCGAATTGAGAGCACTGCACCTTTATTCGGTTTTTCGTTCTATTTTGCGTGTTATTGCGCGTTGGTTAACGATCACGTGACATATAGATCAGCTGTTCTGTCTGCCGGCCTATACTGGGCGTAACACCCCTACCCCTTTTCCAACGCCTCGTGGGGGCGGGAAGGCACACCTCTGACAGGTCACAAAAATAATGTAAGGTAACACTCCTACCCCTTTTCCAACGCCTCGTGGGAGCGGAAAGGCACCCCTGTGACGGGTCACAAGAATAATGTAAGGTAACACCCCTAAAGCTTTTCCAACGCCTGGTGGGGGCGGGAAGGCACCCTTGTGACAGGTCACAAAAATAATGTGAGGTAACACCCCTACCCCTTTTCCAACGCCTCGTGGGGGCGGGAAGGCGCCCCTGTGACTAGTCAAAGTAATAATGTAAGGTAAAACCCCTACCCCTTTTCCAACGCCTCGTGGGGGCGGGAAGGCACACCTCTGACAGGTCACAAAAATAATGTAAGGTAACACCCCTACCCCTTTTCCAAAGCCTCGTGGGGGCGGGAAGGCACCCCTGTGACTGTTCACAAAAATAATGTAAGGTAACACCCCTATATATATATACCTTTGAAAAAGCTTAAGAAATCGATATATCGATTTAAAACTTTCAGATTCGTGTTTCTCGCCAAAAATCCTATAGGAATCCGCTTTAAAACTTTGTCGCCACGGATATCGTAATTTTGCCCATAAGTCAGGCCGACTAGACAAATGTTGAAAATAGGCTAGTTGTCCCGAATTTCGGGGTGATTAACATTTTTTGTGATTTTTGTCTAGTTAAAACGAGAAATTTCATAAAATGCATTATTTTCGGGACGACTAGCCGAATGGTGAAAATAGGATTGTCAATTTTGGTAATTTTGGTCTAGTTAAAAACAGTAGAGTTGATAAAGTGCATTATTTTCGGGATGACGAGCCAAATGGTAGAAATGGGCTAGTCGTCCCGAATTTCGGGATGACTAGCCAAATGGTAGAAATAGGCTAGTCGTCCCGAATTTCGGGATGACTAGCATTTATCTTGATTTCCGGCTAGACGTCCCTAAATTCGGGACGACTAGACGCAGCCATTCCGGTTATCACTGGTAAGCATTAATATAAACTTGGAAATTTGAAAGAAATGTTTTCGCTAAATTTTTAATGTTTTGAGCATGTGCAAAATACCAGTTTTTTTTAATTGAGTAAAATACACCCATTTTACAAGAAGTTTAATATGTCAAACCTGAAATTTCTCCAGCTTGCACCAAAGAAACATGTTATCATTCTGCTTTTTCGGAAAATAATTTCTTCATGATTTAGGAATTTCGGCATATTGAGATTTTTGGTTTTTTTCGCGATTTTGGAACGTTTCAAAAACCAGAAATAAATTTTTTACACGGAAGAAATATAACAAAGTGTTTCTTTGGCTCAAGCTGAAGGAATTTCAGCTTCAATATATTGAACTTTTCCAAAAAAGTGTGATTTTAAGTCAATACAGAAAAAAACATGCTTTTGCACATAAATAAAAATTCTAAATCAAACAAAGAATAATTTAGACATTATCATTTCATATTAGTGCCTACTCGTAATAAATTTGCATATAAAAAATTCGCCAGCAGCTTTGAACTAATAGGAAACTTTGTTTTTTATTTTTTAAATTTGGAATTTTCAATCCAACGAAAGAACAGAAGATATTGCCCGATCGAAAAAATGTTTTGCAAGTAAAAAGTTGGTATGAGTGGGAAAATTTTCGGGGTATCAAAATTCAATAAGAAAAAAAGTTGGGAAACGAACCGGCCTATTGCAAATGGAATTAAAAATTTTACAATTTCAAACACTAATAATTTTAAAATTACAATAAGTTTTCAAAAGAATTTATCAAATATAAATTTCAATTTACAACATTTTTGAAAAACTAGATTCCATATGGCTCAATTCTGAGCACATTAAAATGACAAATTATACCATTTTGAATATTTAAGTCTAATATTATTCAATTTCGAACACTTGTAATTCAAAATACTTTCATTTCTAAAGATTACAATCCGAAAAGATATATTTGTTAAATTCTGCTGCAATTTCCAATGCATGAAACAGTTTATAAATGAAATATTCAAAATTGTATAATTTTTAATTCAAATTGTGTTTGATAGATTAATTTTAAATTCAAACATTAAAAATTGTATATTTGAAATGTAAGGAGTTTACAATTGTACACCTACTAAATTCCTATCGAGAGCCAAAAATACTGAACAATTTCAAATTGAAATTGCCCTACAATATTGTTAGCATTTTAATTCTAAATTATTTGTTTGGGAAAGTTTTCAATTAGAAACTTTCAATGTAAGATTTCAATTTGTAATAAAATAATCGTACAATATAAAAATATTGATTTTTTAAATCCTCAAATGTGGAATATACAATTTTGATACAGCGTTTATGTTGCGAGCTTAAAATTTTCTCTACTTAAGATACTTCAAGTTTAATCTATTTAAAACCCAACAATGACTTATTAAAATTTTCATTGTTCCTAACAGTAGGCATCACGGGTTTTTTAAATAAAATAAAATTTACAAAGAATTATTCTTTATTAGAATAATTTACTATTCATGTTCATTTTGAAATATTAACAGATTTCTATAAATTGAAGAGTAAGCGAATAAAATGTGATAATCCATTTTTAAAACAAATTGAGACAATGGTCGCTTCTGTATGTTTGCAATATCATAAATTCGAATACCAAACATAATTTGACGAAAAAAACATTCTTTTCGATTCCTAAAAATTTTCAAAATCAAAATAGCCCAGTTTAAATTTCATTTTCATTATAAGATTTCAAGCTACAACATATCGTTCAAATTTTTTAAATTAACTCAATATTTGCATCGAAAACAATCATAATCGTTGAATTTACTATTAAAATAATTTTAGTGAGTCATTATCACGATTCACGCATTTTCAACCACCAATCTCTTTTTCAAAGCATACTTTCGCGCTATCTTCATTGCAATCTGAGAAAACTTTACGGTGCTAAGAAGCATTGCTTTTCCGCCTCATTTTTCGTTAATATTAAATTATATTCACTCGCAAGTGCTACCATACGATCTGCGTTATCAGTGATAACAGGTAGAGCTTCAACTATACGTAAAACTTCATTATAATCGACCATGCTTTTCCACGTTTTGGGATCAGATTTAAAAAGAAAACGAATTTCTAGAAAACAGTTTAAACTTCAACCCAAAAATATCAATATTCAACCAAACAGTTGCATTCTTATAAAAAAAATTGTTTTTCTACCAAAAGTGACGAATTTTTAACAAAATGTGTGAACTATTTACTAAATAATTGCATTTTTAGATTAAAAAGATAAATTTTAACCAAAAGTGGGCAGTTAAATTTTCAGTTTAAAGAAATTAATTTTTAAACTAAAAAATAAATCTTTACACAAGCAGTTCAACCTTTGAACAAACAGTTGACATTTCTACAAAATCATTGAATTTTCAAGCCAAAAAGACGAGTTTTCTATAAAATAGTAACAATTTCAACCAACAAATTAGTCTTTCACAAAGTAGTTCAATTTCTAACCAAAGATGAATTTTCAACTAAAATTACGAATTTCGAATGAAAAAAATAAATTTTGAAGAAAGAAGTTCAATTTTTAACTAATAAGTTGAATTTTCAGAATAAATATCCCTGCAAAAAAGTTGAATTTTGAACTCGAAAATGTAAATTTTCAAGAGAGAAGTTAATCTTCAACCAGAGTAGAATAATTTTTAACCAGGCAGTTGCAATTTTAACCGTAGAAGGTCAAATCTCTAGGAAACAATATGAATTTTTAAGCCAAAAAGAAAAAAATGTCCATGAAATTGTTGAATTTTCAATCAAAAAGGATGTCTGTGAAGAAGAATAAATAAATATGAATTTCGATAATAATTAAATCTTGAAATAAAATTCATTATATTGATAAATATTTTAAATGAGATAGTACTAATAGAAATTATAAAACAGTTATAATTGCGGATTGCAGAATTATTCATACCTTTAAACGTCCTTCAGCAAACAAGTGAAGAGAATCCTGCTAATCACCAATTATTTCCAATACGAAGGGATCATTTACACCGCAACTGAATGTTGTCTTGTCCAGAGATTGCCATTCCGATCAAAACCTTTCAAATAAAAGGACTTCTGGCCCCGAAGTACAATCCATATAATGTTCAAACGACGCGACGCCCTCATCATTAATTCGTAAATATGATGTCTACAAGCCAAATACAGCAGATTTCTTTCAGTTTTTGCTCCAGAAGAAGACAGATGCCACCTTTCTGGCCGGCATTTGTATTCTTTGTATCGAAGCACATCCGACAAATATTATCGAAGATATTCCAGCCAATCTTATGCATTCCTTTTGACGTTCTCTGTGAATAGTTCGATGACTAATATTGACATCAAAAATAGTGATATTTGACAAACTTTTCGTTACAGACGCTAGCATATGCGTGGTCATTCTACTGCACACTTTTCCTCGATCTAGTGTCATACAAATTTTGGGAGTCATGAGTGTGAACTGTTTTAGAGTATCTTCACAGTCCGGTTAGAAAGACGATTCACCCCATTCCTCCTCCGAGGAATGTAACGAAAGAGTGTCAGTTGACTCGTTCAACATCATAATTTCGTCTTCAATATCTGAAAATATATGATCACTTTTTAAAAAGATAAACTTTCTGAGTGGAAAATTTGAACTGAAATTCTTTTACACTCTGCGCGGCAAAAGTTTTGTTTCTGGACTTATTTAAATTCACATATTCTTTATATAACGTTTTTACTTTATCAGTACACTTATCTTGTTCCTGACTTGGAATATTAGAATTTTCCCAAAATTGCTTACACTTAATTATTACAAACTTAGCACTTTCATGAATGGTTCTTTTCTTTCCCGAACATCTCAGCTCGTAAAGAAAGTATCGTAAGACTTGTTCTTTTGATGGTAATCACATCTAAGAATATTCTCGTCGATGTGTCTAATAAGGTATATTTCGCTTCTGGAACGTTTCATCGCCATAATTTTAACACTTTCGTTGATTTATTTGTACATCACATCACAATTATATATAAAGTATGAACTAAGAAAATTACTTTTCAGCACTATGAAAGATGAAGTAGCACTGAAGAATTTTCACTGATCAGAGTCTCAGCACCAGATTATACTAATTATACAACTAAGCAGAAATTTGTAACTGGAGAAAGGTCCGAATCTAGACAATGGTAGAATTAAACGTCACAAAACATGTCAGCCCACCATTGACTATTTCCGAGTTTCATGAACAGGCCCGCTGCACTCTCAGGCTGCACGGAGTCGCTCGGGTTCTCAACTTCTAACGATATTTTTTACCTTTGATTTTAAAGGCCAAGTATTGCTTTTTAAAAAAAATTGTCACAATCAATGAAAACAGAATGAAGAAACCTATCGAAACTGAAGGGGAAAATGTTGAGTCTGTCTCATTGATAATCGTTCCTGAATGCAAACTCATTCATAAAGCCGACAATTAATGATTTTGCAAAACTCTGTCCAGGAGATCGCTATCAAGTGTACAAGTTGGTA
This sequence comes from Andricus quercusramuli, assembly GCA_932178445.1. NCBI lineage: Eukaryota > Metazoa > Arthropoda > Insecta > Hymenoptera > Cynipidae > Andricus > Andricus quercusramuli. The sequence goes on along the minus strand of CAKNXH010000065.1, from coordinate 334,741 downwards.
CCATACCTTTCAGAGCTTTGTACCTGAAATGAAAAATTAAATGATTATGAATTACAAAAAAGGGAATTGTAGTTAGAACGTGAACTTCGTTATTAATCCCGTGAATGACTTTACTTCTTTCAATTCTCAAACATTTGATTTTAAACCAACATTGAATTAGAAACTCCTCTTAGATAAAACTGCCTTCTGCACTGAAATCTATGATTGCGTCTAATATTTGAGACCCCATGTTAGCTTAGCAATTTTAAACATTTTTAATTTTCAATTCAAAATTCGAATTTGCATGTCGATTTAACTGTTATTTACTTATTTATCAATTTCTTTTAACCGACGTTTCTCTCTCGATTTATTTTAGCATACCTGAAACCTATCTGTAACAATTTCGTTTTGTTTTTGTCCTGGTTCTTCATTAGGAAAGTTTTCAATTGCGAATTAATTAGAATAGATTAATTTTTCGGGCGAACTTAGGGCACTGTTTGCTGATCGTAAAATTTAATTATTTTTCTTATTTAAAACAACGTTTCAACTTCTTACTTGGTCGGTTCAGTATGAATCAAATTTAAGATATCATTCTGGGAGCTTTTTGAGCTCCATATACATTTTATCCTTGATTACAGAATCCAGTAATTTTACTTCTGATATAATATAATTTAACCATTCAGAAATTAATTCATCTCAGAGAGTATTAGACAATCTTGGATTGGTTTCATGGAACCTACCCTGATTTATCTAAAATGTCTAAGATAGGTTTCTGCGCTCATAAACAATTAATAAGTTGAAAAGAAACCGTTTCCACGCAGTTTGAGAAAACAAAAAAAGTTCACGGAACTTCTTTCGTCCAAGTCGAGTAATTTAAATTTTTGTTCATGAATGTCGAAATACATTTTAAGTTTAATCTGTACGATAAATGAGTTTTAATCACTGATTAACTGTTTTTGTTACACTCCACAAACTTTTATAAAAGCCAGAATATACCTGATCTAAAATCCATCCCGCCTACGGGCGAGAGGATTGAGGACTCCGAAGAACCCCAAATAGTGAGTCAAAACGGCGGAACGCTCTGGAAGCACAGGGACGGGCTATCCTGAAGCCTATCTAACTCCACAGGAGCTTGGTAGGCTGATGGAGGATATCTGTGAAGGGGTTGACGCATTACCCTGCGAGGCGCTTGCCTCCAGATTCGACGACATTTTCAAAAGGTGGCAGGCCATCATAGTGCAAGCTGTAGACGTCCGTTCGCGGGACTGCACAGAAAAACTGAGAGTAAGAAATGTTGCAGGTAACGTGCGAAATAGGGTCACTGCGACTAGGGTAATATCAGCGTGGTGAATCGCAGATATCTCTGGCGGACTCCGCTAGAGGCAGCATGTTACAGGCCTCTAACCGCGGAAAGTTCACTTCAGTTGGGAGTAATCAGCCAACTATTGCCTTGCTTACCTGTAGTTACCTGCAGCACTCCTACCTCCAGTTTTTTCTGTGTGGTTGGTAGAGAGGACACCACCTTGTAGGCTCAATGAGGGACTTGGAAGTTATACTCCAATAGACAGAGAACAAGATCAAAAGCGACGGGCTAGATTTTAACTGTAGCTTTCTGATTTGCATCAATTTGGGCCGTTCCGGTTATAGAATACCTACCCTATCTAGGGATGGGTAGCTTCTCATTACGGATGTGCCAACAGGGCTCCATAATAAGCCTAGAAGTGTCAAGAGACGCTCTGAATTAGCCTGTTAATAACTGAGACAGAAACCTCAATGACGCAGATAAATTTGCACCACAGCAAAGGCACTTCGGCGGTTCTAACCAAGCGTATATCAGTGGTACAGACATGCATCTCCATGATCCAAGAACCCTGGTTATACATGGAAAGGATTAGTGGTTTAGGATGGAGCGGCTCTACGTATAAGGGGCCACGCGAAATAGCACCAAGGGCATGATAGCCGTCAAGAGTAAAGCTGCAATTTTGGTTCCTAAGCTCTGCTCCAGGGACGCCATCGTCATTAACATGAGACTCAGGGGCAGTAGCGGAAAAAGACCACAGGCTTTTGTGCCCTTAGCTTATTTCGCGGGCGATGATGAAGAGCCTCACCTCCTAGAGGGGTTGTCCTTAATTTAGTAGTGCCAGGAGAATAGGATTTCCCTGCTTTTGGGCTGTGACGCAAACTCTTACTATACAGTGTGGAAGAGCACAAAAATCAATAGCAGAGAAAGAGATTTAATTAAAAACTTAGCGGATACTAAGCTGAAGAATCTCAATCGCGGTGATACTGTTATATTCGAGATTAAAAATAGGAGGCTGGTTCTCGATTTGACACTGTACTCAGATGAACTGAGGAGCAAGATAGTGAGCTGGAAAGTCTCTAACGATGAGTCTTTCTCGGACAAAAAAAAATCTTGTTTGAGTTAGGCTTATTCAAACTGGCGGTTTCAAAGATTAGAAGCCCCAGGAAAACATTTTGGGACTCATATAAGGTGGAACTCAAAGGTTGGCTTGTGGAATCGCCCACAAGCTACGATACCATTGATGAGTTAGAGCACGCCGCAGATCTTCTGCTAAGGGCCCTGATTACATCATATGAGAACAATCACCCTCCGATACAGTGAAATCTGGTGGAATACCCTCATGGAGAATCTCCGTGAAAAGACTAGAGGGTTGAACAACAGGGTAAACAGAACTGAATTGCCTTCAGACTGGGATATCTATAAGACTGATCATTATGAATACAATACATATATAAGAACGTACAAGCAGAAAGATTGGAGGGGCTTCTGCGAGGAATCTAAGAACATTTCTGATGGAAGTTCACTTACCAGGTTTTGAGCAAACTCAAACTGATTGAAAGTAGGAAGACTGAGTCCATGAGAGGGAAAGTGCGACTGGAATTTCGACAACTAGATCGTTGATATCAAGAAGTTATGATGGGCCATCAGGTCCTTCTGTCCCTTCAAATCACCGAGGGCGAATGATGTCTACCCAATGTTCTTACACAAGAGCATGAACGTCATCGTTCTCCCACTGACTAGACTATTTAGGGCAAGCATTGCCCTTGAATAAGTGCCATCTGAATGGAAGGATGGCAGAGTGGCCTTTATTCTCAAACCTGAGAAGGAGGGCAACACTGCTGCTAAGGATTTCTGGCTGATCAGTTTAACGTCCTTTATTCTGAAGACGCTGGAGAAAGTGGTCCTGAGGTATTAGGAAGGATGTGCTCTTAGCCTCCCCGTTATATAGAGGTCAGCACGCCTTTTAGGCGAGCTACTCTGTGGAAACTACGCTACATGCTGGTGTAACGAAATTAGAGCAGCAGCTTGAAAAAGGAGGGTTTGTTGAAGGCACTTTCATGAAAATAGAGTGTGCCATCAGCAATAACCTGCTAGAAGTCATCTGTCGGGAGGTTTCAAGATGTGGCGTACCAGACAAGCTAGCAAGCTGGATAGAAAGCATGCTACGCTAGATGCGACTCGAAACCCGATACGATAGCGCGTAGTCAGGAGATTAGTGTTTGGGGATGCCCATAGGGGGTGTCCTGTCACCCGTCCTTGTTGTTATATCCAGGAATACGCGGAAGACTTTGTAATTTCAATAAGGGGGGCTCATCCGGAAACGTTTATGGGATCTATGAGGTCAGCACTACGCATCTTTGAGCTCTGTTGCGACAGCTCAGGGCTCTCGGTGAATCCAGAAATGTCCAGCCTGGTTATTTTTAGAAGAAAGTACAAAGCGCCAAAAGCTGACGCCATTGCATTTCGTGATAAGAGGCTGATGATCTCAGACTTAGTTAAATATCTTGAAGTAATCCTGGCTAGAAGACTGAGCTGAAAGAAGCATCTAGACACCTAATGTAGGAAGTTTGTCATGACATTTTGGATGTGCAGATGAGCCTTTGGTTTTACGTGGGCTCTAATACCTAAGATGCTTGCATGGCTCTATTCCGCTGTCCTTCAGCCATGTCTCCTATACGCGACCATGGTCTGACCGCAACCGATGAAACTTAAAACAATGCAGGACAGACTGCGTTTAGGGGCGTGAGGGCGACATGCTGTCGTTTAAGGGTGAGAGAAGAGCAATTAGTACTACGCCCACAGCGGCGTTAGGATACATGCTCTGTGAAGAGACCCTACACATTCCGATAACCGTCGGAGCGGCTCATGTGATGGGCTGCCAGACAAAAGCAAATGGATGGACTTAAGGGGACTAAATACAATAGGCTCCTAGGTGACATCAGTAAACTACCAATTCTAGAAATGACGCAAGACAGAATAACAAAACGCTTCAATTTTACCAAGAATTGCCGCGTCTGCATTCCAAGCAGAGATATGTGGAAAGCAAAAGGTAACCTGTTTCTCCAAAGGGGAAATCTGGTACACAGATGGCTCCAAAGAAGAGAGTGACAGGAGCAGGAATCTATGACAGCACATGGAGGATTTTGAAGCAATACTTGCATTTGCGTATGTACTTGCTTGACAGTCTTGTTGTTTTTGTCTTGTTCTGAGAGTCACGCGTAACCTTCTTTCTTCAACTTTTTGTTAAACTCGTATAAAATTGTTTTTTTTTATCAGGTCAATTTAGTCTATTATTTATTATTGTTCACTTCTTACTGTTCTATTATCCATTTTTTGCACGTTTCAGATTCTGAATTTTTATTTGAGAACAAATGACTAACTTGAAAGTTTGCTTATACACATTTTTCGCGTTTATAAACAAGGCAGCTACAATTTGAAAACTTAATTACTCCCAACTACTTGAGTGTTGGAACTCAATCCTATAGTATTTATAAACAAAATGTATTCAATAACAGAAATGGGTGAAACGACTGAGAATTGAATCCTGTACAAGACTTATAGGTCGAATCGCATATGTCATATTACTGACACTTATTTTGCTTCACAAAAATCATAACAAATAGAATTTTTCAAAGTATATTCATACTTCCTTCTAATCCAACTTGAACAGGATGTTCAGCTGTCACTGATGTTTGTCTTATCACACTACCTCTTATGAATCCTGATCCATTTAAATTTAATTCGTGTACGGTAAATATGACAGAAGGCTAGTTCATTCATCTTTTTCGCAGTTTCAACATACAGTCCACAATTTACAAGAATTAAAAAATACCTACATTTATGACACTGGAATTTGTTTATTACACTTCAAATTCTTTTCATGCGTTTTTTACAGATACAGTTTTCATTTCATCAGATTTGAAAAAAAAGAAGTAAAATAATAAAAAAATTTGTCCATAAGGCGTAATGCTGTTGTATATAACCTTTAGTTCACAGTTGGCCACCTAATGATCTCTTCATACGGATGCAGCAGCTTAAAAATATAAGAGATCACTATTCTGGTCCGCCGAAACATTTTTTTTTTCGTCAAAGTAGTAGGGTCTTGAACTTTGTACAGCCTTCCCCCAGGACCTGTAGAGTTTTCAGTCCAGTGGACAAAAATGGACAATTTCTATGTAGCATACATTAAACTGCTGAATTTGAATCCTTGGTCAGCAATGCATAACAATGCGCGTATTTCTTAACGAAATGGTTTATCTTACGAAAAATAAACAAAAAAATACGTTTTTTGAGGTGAGAATAAAACAAGAGCTAAATTTGTAACTCGGATTTGGATTCAGCGACACAAAATCAATAAGTTTAGCCCGAACATCAAATTTTTTCGGCGGGGTATTAGGGTCTTGAACTCTGTACACTAGGGCGTATCGAAAAAAAATAAAGTTGTTTGCGCGAAGTTCTAATAGCAATGAAAACTCTCTTTTGGTAGTTGAAAACACTCCCCTAACGTTTCATAAAAAAAATAAATTCCTTCTGTCTTCGCATCGTAGATATAGCTAAAAATCACAACAAACGAAGCACTTCTTCAAATTTGAATAGCAAAAAATTTTCTTTGAGATTCAAATTATCAATAAAAATAGATCAAAGAAAGTCGATTTATACCTGTATAGCGATAATTCTATTAAAATATTTTTTAACCTGCCCAATCGACTTTGAAGTTTCCAAAAATCGAAAAATGTCGAATTTTTCGCTAGTTTCTTAGATTCATGGTAAATTTTTCGACTATTTGACCATATAATGTGTGATACACGTTAATCAGAATGTATTTGCAACATGTAGCAACAATAATATATAAGGAATGTTGACATTAAAATAATTTTCATTGACTTTGAACTGCAAGGAAATATTTAAAAGTGATATATTGCTCTTTATTTGACCATAAAATTAATTTTCGGTATATAAAGTAGCAGAAGAAATAGTTCGAAGCCAGTGGATTTGTAGTTACATAGCAAAAAATGATTCAAATATTTTGTACCCTACCTAAGTGACCTTGAAATTTCAAAATATCGGAAAATGTATTCCTTGTGGACTAAAAAATAATAGTTTGAGCATATATTAAAGTTTGAAGCAAGTTGTTATTATTATGAATATTTGCACCAGCGATAGAAATGCCAGTTTCTCGATTTAGTCCAATCAATTTAAATCCTCATGGTATGCATTATTTAGTACGTAGGCGGGATTATGATTTCGTCCATTTTTAATTTGTTTATTTCGTGCCTTGAGGGCAAAACTTCGTGCCAAGCTTTACATACTCGCCGAGAACACGACAAGATATATATTTTTGACGTTTACAAAAAGTGCTTATCCTTTGTGTAAAATCGAACGTCTCTTGAATTTTCCGGTTTGTCATTTGTTCCACTGTGGCGTTTATTAGTAGTGGATGATTGATTGTGAGATGCGAAATTCCCCTCGACTCTTAATATGAAAAACCTTGTGGATTTTTATTTGTAATGCATTTCTGGAGATCCATTCACACCGCTGCAAAGATCGCAGGTTGATTGTGGACACTAATTTCTCTGTGGATATCGAGGCATAACCACTATTGCTTTAGCCGAGGAAAATTTGGCGGTCAAAATTATCCAGAACTGAATTTCCATCTTGGAACACCTTCGTAATCTTTTGCATTTTAACATTCTTCAGGTTAAAAGAGTAGTGCGATTTTCTCCATTGACTTCAACGGCATTTAATCAACCTTTTTTATTTTTAATCAATTTTATGGACTCGCATATGTGTTTTGACATGTTCGAATTTTCGCCAGACCTTTATGTTATCCATTGACGTGAGATTTAGAAGGATGCTTTGAACTATGATATAAGTTATGATGCTCATACACAATATCTTAACTTTGAAATCTGATTGATCTAATAATGTACACTTTCATTATTTTTATAATCTTACTTGGTGAATCACTGTCGTATTATGTATGTATATGTGTAAATGTATGATCGTGAACCTGTCTGTTCATTTATATGATTTTAATTTTACGTAATGAGCTGTGCATGAGTCACTGAATATAGATTATTTTGACGGTATTCATTGACAATTTTAATCGTTCAACCTGCCTAATTCTCTTTTCTCATTCTCATGGATTTTAACTCAAACAATCATTTTTGCTTTCGTCATCATTTCAAATTTCTCAAGCAAAGAATAAAACCATTTTAAGGCATTCACGTATAAACTTGTAAGGTAATGCTGTTAGAAAAATGGTTTCATAATTTCCATTTTAATACTTTCAAAATATCAGGTTAGAAAAATGGAAATTATTAACACATTTTGTTTTCTTAAACTAATTTCATTAAGTCTCCACGTTCCTTCAAATAACAAAGTTTACATTTTATATGTATTGCGTTTCCTATGTTTAATAAACCTTAGTAAGATTTGGAGGGGGGGGGGGGGGGGGGGTCGGATAAAATTTTACTTTATCTTATATGGTGAAAAATGGGTTTGAAATCTCATAAAAATACTTTACGTAATTTTTGGCTGGACCCTTATTTGTTTATTCATTTATTATTATTTCCTGACTAGCAAACTTGAAAACAATTCACGTAAGAAATGGTTTTGTCTTCGTGCCCCCATCCCTTCACTTGTAAGAGCACAGAAAAAATGTTGACCCCTCCCCAAAAGGCTTTACGTAATGTATGAACAGCAACTAACCAGTTACTAGCCAAAACTGAAAAATACATATAAATGTGTTTGTTTCAGAGGTTGGATAAATCTCTATCAGATTTGCATACAAGAATTTAACATTTTTCTCTGAGGACGCGGTCAACAGTCTTCAGATGTGGGGACTTTTCTCCTTCACAGTGTCTATACTGAAATCATCTACATCTATACTATCTACGAATACACCGCCAAGCTTCATGCTTTCAGCATATTCAGCCTTCTTTCTGACAGAGCTGAAAATACATATTAAAATTAAATATTCTTATCTTTATTGAAATGGAAACTGGAACAAAATGTTATGTGAAGAATTACTCAACATCGTATAGAGCCTCGGTGGCTCAGGCGATAGCGCGTCAGACTTCCATGCAGGATGACTGGGGTTCGATTCCTGAGCCGGTACCAATGGAAATTTCTCCATGTACTTCTACTGGGGCTTTAGTGGTTCGGAATCCACTTCAAACTGTAGGTCCTCTCAATAGGGTCTAATTACCTCCCATTATGGGCTCCATGTCCATGCCATGGGGGTCACTAGTAAACTTTGAGTAGACTCGGGAAAGAGTTAGCGATCTCCTTGCGTAGAGGCTCCATGTCGAGGGGACTAGCGCTCGGTGGTCGCTGGTCGATTGCGAGTATTAAACACGGGTGTGGCATAATAGGCATCACAGCTTAAGCCCCAGGGGGGGGGGGGCTCACGGGCAACCCTCCCATTATTACAAATAATAACATACTCATCATCTTCATAAGAAATCATCTCCTTCCCTTTGTAGATAAAGGAAAAAAATCGAGTATGGACGCATCTCTACGACAAAGGACAGCAAGTGCCATCAAGTGCCATACACATATGGCACTTGCTGTTCTTTGTCGTAGGGATGCATCCATACTCGATTTTTTTCCTTCGGACAAATATCGTAATAGATTATCGTTGGTGAAGTATATTTTTCAGTATCAATAATAACTGCTGCGTCCCTACTATCTTCTTTTGGATTAGCTAAAGTATAGGATATTCCGCTGAAAGCAGTTCCTATAATTATTAACTTCCTTTATGGAGCACCTTCCGAAAGCCAGTCTTTCACGATATAATCCTGAGAACAGAATTAATTATAAATAATGATTAGATATATTTGAAGTACCATAAAATAGTGATAAGTGGCGCGTTTGGGGAAAACCGGCTCACCCGCAACTTTATTTTTTATAATTAATTATCGTTTTCTCTGAATAATACGTTTTAAGATTGGCGATTGTTTTCTTTTTACAAATATTCAACTTTATTTTTAAGTTTTGTTTAATGCAGTTTCATCAGTTTTTAATGAAGGAATAGTGCATTTGTATAAAATTCTCAGTTTTGGGAAATTTGTTTGTTGAAATTGTCTTATTATTTGTGGGGAAACGCGGCTCATATTATTTGAGTAGAAACCAAATGAAAAATTGTTTCCCTCGATAATCATTCCGTTTAAAAGATCAAAATTATAACCTTTCACAACGATTGATAGTAGAAAATCTATAAGATATATTGGAATATGTCTTACTTACTTATACATGAAGTTAATAATAAATTTGGTCACGTTTCAAGTGACAATAAGCAGATTATTTAACATCGCTATGAGTTTTAGTAACTCTATTTAGTTTTAAATGATTATAAAAATTATAAATATTTATTTCTTCTGTAAAGTTTATTTTCTAAGTACTCTGTTTTATTTTGTATTATGAGTGATCGATACAGCTCCACATTGTGGGGTAAAGTCACTGATTTTTTTAGGGATGGTCAACAGTTGTTTGTGAATCGAAATTTTTTTCGTGGTTCATAATAAGAAAAAGAGAGACTTTATTGTGAGAAACCGAAAAAAGCGCGCCGTTTAGCCTCATTTTATGGTAAATAACTCTGATAGCTATAAACTGACAGTTATAAAGATTACGCAATATTAAAAATGGGTTTGTTCATAAGATAATCGTGGATTTCTTCGATAAAGCTTCTAATCAAAAACTGTACTGCTGAAAATGCTAAGGCCATGTCAGGGTAACGTACTATACCTGACGGCTCGGCTGACCCTTCCTATTGTAAGGCGCTCGAACTCGAGCGAGCTACCCAGCGCAGCGGGAGGATGTGATGCTCAACCGGAGGCTACTGTATGTTGTTGCGTTAGTACTTTTAAATCAAGTCCCCGTTTAAACCAGCCGACACTACAACTTTGTATAATTATGTAATTCTGTATAAAATTATTGGACAATTTTATAACGTATGCTACTGCCTTGATATCTCAGAACCTATTATATTGAAAAATGTATTTAAAAATGCGTAGATTTCTCATTGAATCATTTTAAAATGTAGTCAACTGTTATTGAAAATTTCAGAAATTCTGAAAATTCAAAATAAAATTTCGAAGGTTTTTTCAAGGTTTTGAAAAGTTTTAGGAGATAAATGAAAAGTCAAGTTTCAATTTTCAGCTGTTGAATACTGAAATAAATTGAAAATTCAATTTCAACTGCATAAAATTGAAGACAATTTAAAATATAACTGCCATTTTCAACTGCTGAAAATTGAAGAATATTTAAATTTATTTTCCGATCATCTAAAACCCAGCTGTGGGAGTTTCAATATTTATTTTTCAATAACTTTCAACAGTTACACTTTCAACTGTTGGAAATGGGAGAAAATTGGAGAAAATTGAATTTCAAATAGTTGAAAATCCAACCTATGATAATTGAAATAAATAAACAATTTACTTTTCTTTAGTTCTGTTGAAAATTCAATTTACAATGTTCTTCAATTTACGACCATTGAAAGTCCAACTGTTGAAAATTGAAACAGCCTTTTTACTTGCCATGGAAATATACACTTTTTCTGTTATTTAATTACATACATTTTGAACCATTTTTATTCTCTTATTCAAGAAGAAAATTATTTGCAATCTACTATGTATCAAAGTAGCTTATCAGATATTATAAATTCGAGAATATTCTTAAACCTTAAAATTTAAGATTTGTCTCTCATTACGGAATTTTCCAGTTTCCTTCGACTCGGCCTCCATGGTGATGCGTAAAAGAGTTCATTATGTGATGTAACATAGTAGCCTCCGGTTGGGCACCACATCACATCGCCCCGCTGGGCAGCTCGCTCGAGTTCGAGTGCCTTACAATAGGAAGGGTCAGCTGAGCCGTCAGATATGGAACGGTACCCTGACATGATTTTAAGCCAAAAAATGGTAAAATAAAAAGGTATTGACCATTTACATTTCAAATCAGACAGAGATGTGCATTTTAGGGTGTCAAAATGATTTGGTATTTGGCGAGGTATTTCGATATATCATTCTATCGTGGAAATTAAGGAACATGTATTTCATAGTTCAATCAAAATTTTTCTTCTGATTTGTTACAATCATTCGAAGATTAACTTTGAATTCTCAAAAACTGTTAGAAGGTTTTTGCAAAATGTAGCATTTTAGAACGAGCATAGATATTTAGGACTCAATTTTTGTTGACGTCGGAATGCTTGATCTTTCAATTGACCCCAGAAAATATTAGAAATGTCATGAATCACGAAATAGCGATCTTTTTGTAAAATTATGTATAATGTATTTTATGACTCGTGAGTTCTGTTCTTGGTGAACCCCTGCTTTACATTGAAAATCATTTGTTTAAAAAATTCGAGTCTTTTCAATTTTTTTCTAAAGCAAAGAAAGGTATGTGATGTGAGAAAGGTATCATACAACGCCTATAAATCTGACAGAATATCTCAACACCTGTTAACTAATTAATCCTAATAACGAATGCTAGATAATTAACTAAAAATTCTTGAGAAATGAGGGATATTTTATTAATTCCAAAAGCAAGAAAATGTAGAATCACCTTGGTCTATTGGAAACAATAATAACTGTATCACTTGTCAATTATAGTCTCCAAACGATAGGTCAAAACAATAAAAAATTCGTCCAATTTCAAATTTGTCGAAACGTTTCGGCTGTTATGTCAGCCCTCATCAGTCAAAATTTATTTCTGATATTGTGATGGTAAAACAACATCAACGATTATAAAATTAAAAACTTCCATTGAAATAATAAATATAATGAACTATCAAAATTTCAAAGATGTTAAAAATAAAAACAAAGCTTAAATTAAGAACGAAGAACAGATACCATTCACTGAGTCATTGACGGGTGACATTGTCAGACACTTCCGTCCACCCTATTTTACGTAAATTTGCCACCTAAATTTTTACCCTGAATTCATTCATGAGCCATTCAAAAATAACGTGAGACGATTTAGGAAGAGGGGGATTTGGTGAAATCATACTGTTTCTTATGATAAGTTGAATTTTTAATTAGAGAGGATAAATATTTAACAAAATCGTTGAATATTCAATAAAATAATTAAATTTGGAACGAAATACTACAATTTTTAACCAAAAAAGGTTGAGTCTGAATCAGAAATTCGAAGTTGAATTTGAATAGTTTATAGACTAAGGAATAATAGCTTGAATAAACATTTAAGTTTAGAATAATTATTGCATACATATCAGGCTACAAGGCTGGAAGTCATGTCTAACAAATAAAGTTGATTTTTTATTGCAGACTTTTTGATTTTAGACTACAAACTTTTAGGCCCTGAAGAAATTATATAATTGTCTGTTCGTAAAACTTAATACTTACTCTTATGAGCAAATTTTTTTCTAAAACTAATTTCATCAAGTCTTCATGTTTGCTTAAATAACAGAGTTTATATTTTATATGCATGTTCTTTCTCTAAGTTTATAAGATCTTAGTAAGATTTCTTGGGAATTTTAGAAAAGGACCTTACGTATTTTGTGAGTAACGCTTATTTGTTTATTCATTTATTATTATTTCTTGATTTGCAGACTTAAAAATATCTTTCGTGAAAAATAGTTTTGGATGCGTACTCCCCCCATATAAGAAAGCAAAGGAATATCGTCAAATTCACCCCCTCCCCTTGGGCAACCAAAAGACTTTACGTAATTTATGCACGGCCCCTAACGAGTTACTAGCCAACAATGAGAAATAGATGCAAGTGTGGATTTTTAGAGGTGAAATAAATTCTTTATTTTCCGACTGGGATTTATACAAGAACTTAACATTTGTCTCTGAGGACTCGGTTCACAGTCCTCAGAAGTGAGAATTTCTCTCCTCCACAGTGTCCACTGAAATCATCTTCATCTATATGATCTACGAATACACCACCAAGCTTCATTTTTTTAGCATATTCAGACTTCCTTTTGATGGAACTGAAAAATACAAATTTAAATGAAATATTCTTATTTTTATTGAAACAGAAACTTGAATAAAATTTTATGTGAAGACTTACTCAACATCATCATAGGTAATCAGAGTCTTCCTTTTGTAGATATACGGCACTTGCTGTTCTTTGTCGTAGAGACGCTTCCATACTCGATTTTTCTCCATTGGACAAGTATCGTGATACGTTATCGGTGATGAAGCATTTTCTACAACTGATGCGTCCCTACCAACTATTTTTTGATTAGCTAAAGTATAGTATATTCCACTAACAGTGGTTCCCAGTATTAACTTGCTTGGTGGAGCACCTTCCGAAAGCCAGAATTTCACAATATAATCCTGAGAACAGAATTGATTATAAACAATCATCACATGAATTTAAAGTACTGTCAAATGGGTTAAATAAATGACATGCGTGAGGAAAACCGACCCACTCTCAACTATATATTTTCTAATTAATTATCGTTTTCTCTGAATAATGAATTTTAAAATTGGTGATTGTTTTTCTTTTACAAATGTCCAACTTTATTGCAAATCCTGTTTAGTGCAGTTTCCTTATTTATGATGAATAAAAAGTGCATTCGTATAAAATTCTCAGTTTTGGAAATTTGGTTGTAAGAATTACTTATTATTTATGGGGAAAAGCGGTTCATATTATTTTATTAGAAACCAAAAAAAAATTTTATTTTCTAAAATTCTTGAAAATAGGTTTTCTGAAAATCCCAAATATGACAATATGTGCTATATATGTCGTGAGTTTTGTTCTTAAGGAACCACTGCTTCACAGTGAAAAAAATTAGTTTTGAAAAATCGAATCCTTGAGTTTTTGAAAACAACGAAAGGTATTTACAAGAAAATGTTCCGCTTAAAAAAGTGTGCACATAGAAAAGTTCTGCAAAAAATATCTCTTGCTCTTCTGTTATATTTTGCATTGCTTACGAGAAAAAATAACAAATTATATTTGAAGAAAAAAAATCTTTTTCTGGATTTAATCATCGCACAACCCCTATGAATTTGACAGAATGTCTTTTTCATAGAGGCAGACATTTTGAACAAAATGTAAGACAACATAAAAAGAGTGGGGCTTTCCAGATAACACCTTTTTTTTCATCGAATTTTGAAAAGATGAAAAGAAGATTTTCAAGGAACCCCAACGTCTTTATTTTTTCTTATATTTGTAAAAAGTTACTGATTTTATAAAAAAGCATTTTATAAGGTTTATGGGGGCTTAACCGTTTTTGTGGACGATAATTTTTTTTAAATTAAAGTTCCGAGCTCTTGTGGTAAACGATGCCAGCAACAACAAAAAGGGAAAACGTCGTTTTTTGTGGAACTTTTTCAGATGTTCTAACTTTTGTCTAAAAATTTTTGGTACCTTTCTTTGTTTCCGAGAGAATGCAAAAATTCGATTTTTCGAAAAGAATTTCTCCAATGTGAAGCAGTTGTTTACCGAGAATGAAACTCCCGACATAAGCACATATTGCCAGGTATTTCTAAAGAAAGGTGGAATTTTCAAAGAATCTACTTTCAAGAATTTCGAAATTTTTTTCGAAATTTTCTGATTTTTTTGACATCCACTGAAAGAACGAGAATTCCGACCTCAAATAAAAAAAGTCCCGAATACCTAGAGTCGTACAGCAAATACTGTATATCAAAAAAAACTTTGTGTCCATTTTTCTTAATTCGCATGTAATTTTCGAAGAATTATTGTAAAATTTCAACAACAAAAATTTCTGATACCTTCAGCTGGACATTTTAAAACAATTTTCTTGATTTGAAATTGAATTGGTCTATTATAGATATGATTGAAAGTATTGTACTCGCACGAATAAAAAACATTTAGAATCGTATAAATTCGAAGTGAAAAGGAAGAAATTAAAAATGTAAGAATTTTGAATCTTGCACTTCAAAACTTGAACGCAATTTCAACAATTTTATATTTAAGTACTCTCAATTCAAGTTCTTTCCAATAATTTAAAATTAAAAGGTGTAATGAAAAACAGAAAAATTGCAAATCTCATGTATTAGCAATAAAAAAATTAAATTCAATTAATTAAAGTCGAATTAAATGCTTCTCCATTTATAAAAATGTCGAAATTTCGAATGATTTAGAAATTACTAATTATAATTTGGCTTTTTTCTCATTGTTTACGGCGCTTTCGACTAATTTTTAAAATTTTGCCGCTAATAAAAGTACTCACAACGTTCAATTTCCGATCCTCCGTATTTTCTTTGGATGAGTGGTACAGTGGCGCAATATGACCAGCCTTCACTATTTTCTCAGATTTGTAAACATCTCCGTGGAAATTGTAAGTTCTCAAATTTATGAAGCTTACATACTTCGATATTTCTTTGATATCATATTTCTTAGCAGTCGACTCTTTAAAATCAACTGCTAAAGATAAAATTAAACCGTTTTTATCGAACTTTTCTTTCAGTGCCTTCAAAAGTGAAACGAAATTCTGCTTATCAGAAGCAACTGCATTATTTTCAGCTAGATATTGCGATTGGAGTTCGATACCATTGAATTTATATTTTTGCACGAAGTTGACTACATTATTCACAAGTTTTTCTCGCAGATTCGGTTCAAGCAATACTCTATAAAGTGACAAAAAACAATATGTTTATTTTTGTTGACTATAGATAACTGTTTATTGATTTCGATTATATAGAATTTTGTGTTTAATCTTGAATGGAAATATACAACTTACTTATTGATAATATCTTTATTATGATCATCCGTTAACGATTCCTCCATGGCGATTAAGGTTTTCAAGCGTTGGTTTTTTTTTCGAAGATCGTTGATCCTTTGAAAACCATTCGATTCTATATCTGTATATTCATCGGTCACTCGTACAGTAGCGTTTTTTTCGAGTGCAGCGGTACTATAAAATAAGTGAGTGCAAAGAGACACATCGATCATCTCTATGTTCAGCGTTTCTCTGGGCATCTCATTCTCATTATTTTTATAGTAACAACCAACGATTTCTGAAAATTTATTATGAGAAGATTTAGTTTTAAAAATAATACAACTTCCTTTTTTAGATCTTTTTATCATAAGAGATCGCTCAAGAACTATGTGTCACTGCCAGGGTGAGATATTACCAGGTTTTGTGATGATTTGGCACATAGACGTGGAGGAATCAACGCATAATATGATATTACAAATCAAAAATATGCATGTCAAAACAAGTTTTTTGAAATGTTTTCAAGAAGCTCTCACTTTTTCTCGTTTTTCTCACAAATACGAGCTGAAATCATAGACACCAATGAGAAAATCTAACTATTCTTTGTTGAAAGTTAATTCTTTTGACTGAAAATTTATTTATTCTATTTTTGGCTCGAAACTGATAGTTTTTATTTGAAAATTCAGCTATCAAATTTTTCATTGAGAATTCATCTCTTTGGTTCAAAATTTAACTTTTTTTTTGATGTCACTTTAAATTGAAATAAATGCATTTTTTTAAGTAAATAAGTATTGTATTTGGTTACATTATACGAACATCTTTTTATTAATCTATCGAACAGAAACATATTGTGACTGATTTCATATGAAATCTGTCTTGGAATACGCAGTATATTGCTGTGCAAATTTGCATGGATTGCACAGCCATACAAAAAAATGTATATTGAGTCAAAAAAACGATCTATATGACATTGTAGTAATATTGGTCCAGCAAAATCAAAATCCAACTGTTTGTAATTTTCTGCTTACCATTTTTTTTTGACTTTGAATTTTTCGTTTACGTTACATTTTTGCAACTTGACTGCTAAACATCTGAAATCGTTTTTAGAGTTAGGTGAGGAGAAGAGAGAGATTTTTAGTCGCCACCTTGCAAAAATTTAACCTAGACCATAAATTCAAAGTCAAATGCAGAAAAAAGTGGTAAGCAGAAAACGGTATAGATGAAGGATGAAAAGTTAAGACAATATAAAATATTATTATTAAAATCTCTCTACCGTTATGGTAGACAAAAAATTGAAATTTCCAAAATTATATTCCACCAAAACGAATAGAAACTATGCAAGTGCAGATATTTTGTGGGCAGATTAGAAGGAATTAAAATAATCGAAAAGGAAGCATGTCAGAATGGAATTGTGAATAACCATGACAAAAAGAATTGAAATTTCCAAACTTATGTTGCACACAGAGGAATACAAACCATGTAAGCGCACACATTTTGAGGACGGATTAGAAAGAATTAAAATATTCTACTGCTCGCATTGAGAGGAATTAAAAAAATGGAAAATATGTTCGCCTGCATGAAACACAAAACAAGTGGCAATCTTTAAGGAAATAGAAAAGAATTGGTTTCGGAGATAAGCCTATTCTTTCGTTGGGCACTTCTCCCAATGGAAAATTAGCTAATTAAAAAAAAAATGCTCACTCTTTTGTTTATATCTGAAAATATTAATTTTTCTCCATTCTTCTCTTCTTACCGGGGTACCTTGAATCTGCGATTTTTTCCCATCTTTCCTCCCCTTGCCTTCGTCTCTTCCTTTATTTCGTCCCACTCTCTACCTCTTACTTGCATACCACATTCAATCCTCATTTCATATTTCTCATCCTCCCATTTTGAACGCCCCACATTTGGAAGAAAATTAACCTTCATGATTAAAAATTTAACTGCTTGGTGAAAGGTTAAATGATTTTGTCAAAAACTTATTTCTTTAATTGAAGATGCATCTCTTTGGTTGAAAATTTTACTATTTTGTTGTGAATTCGTTTCTTTTTATTTAAAATTACATTTTTTCGACTATTAATTTAGCAATGTTATTTTTGATTGGAAATTAATCCTTTTTAGTTAAAAATTCAGCAATTTGCTTGAATATTTATGTATTTTGTTGTAAGTTCGTATTTCTTGGTAGAAAATTAATCTTCTTGAATAGAAATTCAACTACTTAGTTAAAAGTTGAACTATTTTGTTAACAATTATTTTGATTTGTTTTTGGTAAAGAATAATATTTTCCAACTGCAAATTTAACTATGCCATTTTTGGATAAAAACTGATCGTTTTCAGTAAAAAATTCACAAATTTTGTTGATTTATGTCTTTTATTATAAGTTCGTATTTTTTGGTGAAAAATTAATTTTCTGGATTGAAAATACTACCAATTCTTTGGAAGTTAACCTAATTTGTTAGAAATTCATTTTATTAGTTGTAGATGCATGGTTTTAATTAAAAATTAACTTTTCTAGCTGAGAATTAAACTATTGCATTTCTGGTTGAAAATTGATAGTTTTTAGTTGAAAATGCAACAATTTTGTGGAAAATTTATATATTTTGTTGTGAGTTTGTATTTTTGTTTGTACAAAATCAAAACTCTTGATTTTAAAGTGAGTTGAATGGTTTAAAGTTAAAGTAATTTTTTCAAAATACATTTTCTTAGTTGAAAGTCTAACTATTTAGTGAAATTTTTTAAATCACCTTTATTTCTAAATTCAATTATTTGGTTTATAATAAGCATTTTGTTGAAATATGTCTTTTTGGTTTTATAATTATGCACACAAATTATAATAATATAGATTTAGGCAATGAAATTAATTTTCTATCAATTTAGAACTCGTTTTTACACATTTTTTCCGCATATCTTTTAAAAAATTTGTTGCTCAAAATTTAATCTTTTTTGTTTCAAAATTGAAGCTTTGTGTGATGCTTTGTGACGAAAAAGGGAAGATATGGAGGCAGTGTTTAAAATTTCATAAACTGCTCATATCTCACTTACTCTGACACTTATTATCAGTTACTGGCAGCTTTACTGGATTCTTCGCTGACAGCTTTTCTGGAGGCTTACTACCTGAAGCGAGCGCTGAGCATATTCCAAGGAAAAGTATTAACTTATACATCTGCAAACAATTAAATCGGAATATTAGAAGAACTGAAAATTTTGCAATAATTTGATGTTAATTTTCGTATCACAAGATTTACGGTTTCGTACGGCATTATTTCTCAAATGCATCGACTCAAAAAATCAAAGTCGTCGAATCTAAGTCAACCTTAGATGAAGTGTTATGTCATTAGATAGAAGTCAGTTTAAAAAAATAAATATACGCCCGACAAAAAGAAACGACAAAAATGAATTATATGGAGGCACACTTCAAAACAAAGTGTTTGAACTAGAAAGAAAGTTTTTTTTATACGTCGTTTGTGAATAAAAAGTAAAATTAAATTTTGTATGCGTTAAAATATTCGTTTAATACATGAATCCGCGTGCGCAAGACTCTTTAAGTCGGTTTACTCCTCTTTGTTTCGTAAACAAAAAAATCATGTTAAAACTAACCTTCTTCGAACAGTACATTCAGGCTTAAATTTCAAATGACCAGTGTCAAATGTATGAAATAATTTGGAGATGATTTTAGTTGAATCCTAAAATTATTTCAAGCTGATTTCCACTATCAAATGTTCCGCTTTCGCGTATAAAAACTCGTTCAAAACAATTGTTCAAATCAATATATAATTTGAGCTTAGAAAACTTCCAATATTATATATGAAATTTAAAATGAAGTGTCTAGGCTCACCGAAAATATTTGTGCAATGCTCACCGAATTTCAGGGATCCTATAGCTACGGTCAGTTTCAAAATCTCGAATTTTATTTGTGAAGTGATCTTAGTACAATTGAGATTGAGTAGACGTACCTGTAATAATTTTGAGAAACGTTCTCAAAGAATTTCACAAAATTACAGCACTTTCGTTATACGTGCAAGTTAGTTTATATACTTTTCTTTACATGTACAAAAACACATAGTCTACGACGATATCATTACTGCTGAATTTTTAATACCTTCGGTAAATATTGTCGTAATTAGGAAATAGCATTAGTCTTAAATAATGAATTATCTGGCGTAATTCTTTACTCTTTCATATTTTGAAAACAAATTATATTTATTTAGTCGATATCATAAATTTTAGAGGCCCGCCAGAACGACACCTACATTTTGGGGGTATATTCCAAAACCTAACAATAAGATTTGGAGTCGAGATAAAAATCAGCCTATAGAATGTTATCGATTCGTTTAAAAAAACAAATCAACAAAATTCTGTTTGATTGATTGGCTGAAAAAAATTAGCTGGTCTACAGAGCTGTCAAAATATTAGCTCTTTCCAAACCTCCTACCACACGAAGTTCGGTGAGAGTAACCTATTTTACGCACGTTCGATGTTTCTCTAACCCGACGGAATTTTTTCAACCAACCATACAAGAGGCTTTCGTTAATTTCTTTCACTATAAGCGAATTGGTAACTTTTTATAGGCTAATTTTTATCTCAACACGAGCTCTGAGCGTGATCATTTTTTGTATGTAGAAGAAATCTGTGGGTTGGTGAAACTTTCATTTTGAGTAGTAATTTATAGCACAAATGCTTAATCGAAGAGTAGGAGAACAAACGTAGTATATTGTAGCTTGAAGTCTATTAATGAAAATTAAATTTTGAATGAGCTAATACGATCCTTCCGGCTGTTGAATAAATTAATTGCAAAAAATATTTTTTAACATAATACTGTTTTGAAGTTATTAAGAAAATTAAAATAGGTTTATTCACGTATGATTCAGCAAAGGCATATTTCACTCGTTATTAATGTTCTAAAGATACAAAATTACAATTTCTTATTCACAAATGAAATCAGATTATAATTTGATACCTACTTACGTAACAAATCTTTAGATGAAATTGGCGACAAGTGTCCACGGCAGCTTCCAGACAATTGTTAACAATTGTCTGGAAGCTGCCGTTGACTCTTGTCGTCACTTTCATCTATATCATATTTTTAGACGTTAATACCACGAAGGATTTTACATTGCATAAAATTTTCAATAACTATCTGTAATGAATCTGTGATCTGAAATCAACCATTTTTGTGGACAGACGTTGAAACAAAGAAGCAAAATTTGTTGCGACACCATAAGTTTGATATATCAAAATCATAATATCGTCGTTTCCTTCTTATATTGAGAATATCGCATCATAAAAATAATTTCAAACAAATATTGAACACTCTCCAACAGAATTTTTTTTGAATATCAGATTCACTCATACGAACTTTTTTATTTCGAAATCTTGTCAAGCCTTCAAAATAAAAATAAAGTTCAACTCGCAATGAGTGATTACGAAATAAGATAAATATTCGCAGTTACCAAATATGATTGTAGTATAATTTTCTTATCTTGGTCAATCAACATGACGCAGTTGATAATTTTTCATTAATTTAATTACGTTCGCGTTTTGAAAACATAAAACGTCTAATTTGCATACAAAGATTATTCTTTGATTTCTTAGAAAATATATTCACGCATCTATAAACATTTTTAATACATTTGTCGTTTCTTATTGAGAATTAATTTCTCGAATAATTATTCAAATTTCACCTCTGTCAAGAACTTTATAGGAAGTAGAAATGACATGACCTCAAAGAGATGCATCGATGTTGAAAATAACTAACCCAATTTTTGAAATTATATTTTGTCCCGTTTTGATCTTAATTTTTCGCGATGAAACATTTTTGATTGATTTTTCAGTTTGAAATACATTTTTTCAATTGAAATTTGAACTATTTGGTCAAGAATTCAACTGCATGGTTGAAGATTAACTTTTTTGTTCGAAAATCTAATATTTTGTAGAAAATTTGTCTTTTTGGCTTGAAAGTTCAACTATCCTTTAAAAAATAGGTGCGTCACGAAAATCTCAGATGCATTGTTGTCGATTGGGCAATTTGAAAAACTCCAGGGAAAGAATTTTGTCAAATTGGCAAAATGGCAAAAATGGTAGATTTACTTATCTGAAATTTTATTATTTAACCAGCGTCAGATATATGTAACAGAATGATAATTTGTATTTGGCATAAGAAAGAGTAACTTTATTGTTGAATATCAATTGAAAGTTGTTAAAAAAGTTGATTTTCAATTTGGAACAATTGTTTTTTTTTTCAACAAAGTAGTTAAATATTCAACCAAAGTAATGAATCTTTAAAAAATGAAGATTCTCAACAAAAAGTTTTATAGTTGATACTTCATTTAGAAAATTAAGAAATGTCAAATCAAAATCAGTTAAATTAGACTAAAAAGACTAAAAAAATTTTGTAAATGTATTTTCTTGAAACATCGTCCTGTTTGATAGGTAATTAATCTGTTTGAATGATTTTTTTTTATATTGGATTCACTCAGGAGATCTTTTATCTCGAATCTTCTTAAGACCTGGAAATAAAAATATAGTTTCACTTACAATCAGTGATTACGGAATTAGGTAAACATTCATGGTTCGTAAATGTAATTGTGTCTGACTTTCTTATTTTGATTATTCAACATGACGCAATTAAGAATTTTGTATTGTTTCAGTTGGTATCACTTTTCAAAAAATTATTACGTCTGATCTGCATAGAAAAATTAGGCATAGATTTTTTCCAAATATATTAATAAATCACTAAAAAATTTCAATACGCATCTTGTTTCTTATTGAGAATTAATTTTTCGAATTATTCGAATGTCACCGTTGTCAATACCTTCTTAGAGAGTACGAATTACATGACTACATAGAGATCCATCGATCGATGTTCAAAACAAATTTTGAATTTTTGAAATGATATCTTGTTCCGTTTTTTCTAATTTTTCACGAAAAACACTTCTGAGAAGATCACGATATTCGGGGCGATAAATTAGTAATGTGGATTGCGATATGTTTTTTGCGAGTAAGATAAATTCCAACCTTTTAAATCGATATTTTAACTAGATTTTCGCGTAAAATCGTGTAAAAATGCCCGCAAAAAATCCTGGCAGAGGCCGCACGTAGAAAGGCGAATGACTACATTTGCCATTTTGTCGTGCATCATTTGAACTTTGGACGCATTTTTCCTGGAATTCAGTTAATATCACAGAATAAAATATCCGCGTTTACTATATTCCTTGCACATGTTCCAAAATTGAAATGATCAAATTGACTCAATTCTAGGAGAAACGCGTTCAGAGTTTAAATGATATACACAATAAAATGACATATTTAGCCCTTCACTTTTTTCCGTGCTCAAAAGAAAATTTTTTGCCACGGACACCGTGCTCTCCACATATTTTTGGTATAAAAAGAACTTGCATAATAAAGAGCAGTATTGACCTGTAAATTATGAAGAAAAATTAAATTTCAATATTAGGAAGTGGCAACATATTTTAGGACCACAGTTGTTCATTTATGCTGGAAGCTCATCTTTAGTGCAATTTTCATCAAGGTCTGCTCAAGTTGAAACTCAAATTGAAAACAGAACTTGAAAAATACAAAAAATGAGGATTTTTGATTCGTGAGACTACTATGCTGGAAGCTTTTCTTCTATTCTGTTTTTTAGGGTGGCTCAAATTTAAGATTTTAACATGTGGAATAGGGTGAATCGAATTTTTTTTTTAATTTTGGCTATGGCTAGCAAAAATCTTTTTCTTCATATCAAACGATATCTTCAGTAAGCAGAAACTTTTTGAAGTTTGAAACTTTGAAAACAGTCATTTTTTCGATATATTTCAATTTTCGGTCACCACTTCTTCATCGAATTAGTTTTTACTGTCGAATTAATTTATTTTGATGTAACAAACAATTTTCAAAAACTTTTAGTGTAAACAAAATTCTGGTGATGAATTTAGTAGGTACAAAATCATAAAATTTTGTGTTCAATATCCTTTGTAGGGTTCTTGACCTGAAAATACATGTGAGTTTAGAAGGAAATGACAAAATAACTGCAAATACGATTTTGGCGTATTTTGGCGTAAAATAATATTTTCCCAGCCGGGCATTTGTGTTCATAGTTGCTGCAAGTTTTCCCACAGGGTGATAGTTTTTGGTCATCACTCCCCACAGGGGAAAAAGATATGTAGATTCTGGCAGAAGTGGGCAGGTGTGTCCACTCGGACCAGGGATGGCCGCGCGTAGAAAAACAGGGGATTGAATAAAGACTGGATTGATAAAGATATACAAAACAATAGACATAGATAGACAACAGAAGGGACAACTGAGATAGAGAAAAAGGGAACCATAAGGTATCTCTGATAACTTGAATCAGTGGAATTTAACTAACAATAAGTATAAGCGAAACACTTCCTGCTCTTTGAATCAGTGAAACTTCAATTATGCAAATAGACAGATGTACGTAACTGATTTTTGATTAACTTCCACTGAAAAGCAGTAACTTACCACTGATTCAAATGAAAAAAACAGGTGTGAATCTGGATCAACAAAGAGTTAGCAAAAGATAGACGAAAATTGCGGAATACATTATAGAGGGGGACATGTAAATGATAGTTAGGGATCAGGAAGACCTGTCTGATTTTGCTAGGCTGTTACACATCGTTTTGCACAGTGGGAAGCGATGTCCGAATTTGCCACCCTGTGGGAAGACCTGCCTAGGCGAGCCTCAAACGAGTGGGTAGATATGCCACAGATGAGTTTTTGTGTGGAACTCGACCTAAAAAACGGTAGTACCCACTAAACTCACCTCCTCTTCCCGCTAACCCATGTTCCCGGAATCCGCTTTCGCATTACTTCAGGAACATGGGGGTAAGGCCACTAACAAGGGGAAGGCCTGCTCTGCGATATTGACTTTGAGATGAGACAAGTATAAATCGATAGAACGTCGAAAAATATTAGACACATATAGCGGCATTCTTGTAATTGGGCCCTAGTTTTTTTTAAATGAATTTTTGAAAATCACGATTTTCGTGTTATACGATTATCTATCGTGGCGCGACAGCGTGCTCCTCAGCTATCCACCTTACCGCTGTACCACTGACTTCGGTTGGGAAAATCTCGTGCGCCACGGTAGATACTCATATAGCACGAAAATAGTGATTTTCAAATATTCATAAAAAAAACCTAGGGCCCAATTACAAGAAAGCCGCTAGACGTGTCTAAAATTTTTCGACGTTCTATCGATTTATACTAGTCTCATCTCAAAGTCAATATCGCATAGCAGGCCTTCCCCTTGTAAGCCGTGCTTCGGCTTCCAATGTTTAGCGCCAACTTGGCATTTCACCTCCTTACACATAACCAGGATGCACGCATCGTCCTCAATAGTGTGGTGGAACCAAAACCCGGGCTTGTTGGCCTTCGGAATCCTGGTTGAGTATACCAGGTCAGGCAGCGTGCGCCTGAGGCTTCTTCACCGAAGCTGCCTCTCGAAACGCCCTGCATCTCATCGTCCCCGGCTGATTATCAGTCCGGGGATCACCTTCCACTGCAGCGCAGAGAAAGCACTGCTGTGTACCTTCGCACTCCGCCAGCCCTATGACCCTTTTTGCCACATCTCCTGCATGCTTGGGTCCTATCTGGACCCTCACATCTTGCGGCATGTGGCCGAAGCCCTGGCAGCGATAACATCGGAGAGCCTCCGTCTTCTTCCGGACCCTACAGGACATCCATTCCACCTTTAGATGCCCTGTGCGGATAAGCCGCGACGCCAGCTCCTCGCTGATCTCGACGTTGGCCTTAAGGTGTCCCCTGACTGAAGGCCCTCTTCGTCATGTTCACATTTACGGTGTCCGAGTCAATACCGTCGAAGTGACTTCGTACAGCCTCCTTCACCTCCTCCTCATCGGTCGTAGTGTCCAAATCGAGGACCTCTACTTCCGTGCGAGGGACCAACTCATGAACGGTATTTCGAGCATCAACTGCCTCCCTGATGGCAGAAGACAGTGTTGTCCTGCCGTCCGCTGCCGGGCCTACCTGGATGAGGATTTCCCCCTTCTTTGTCTCCCTGACACCCTTGATTTTGACGCCAATGGTGTCAGGTTTCACCTCATTTTTTAGGTCCTTGAGGACCTCAGCATAGCTCGATCCCTCGGCTGGTCTTATCAAGACAGCCTCGGGTCGAGATCTCCTTTTTTGCTCGTTCTTCCTGGTGGTTTTCGATGCAGAAGTAGGTGCTCCTACATCATCACACCTATGAGTCGAGGACGCTACAGCGCTAGTGCGGTTCCTCGGTTTCTTCGTCGTTTGTTTGGAGGAGCCAGCCTCAACGGGACTCAGAGTGGGCTCCCTCTTTCGCTTCCGCTGATGGGGAGTGGGAGTTTCCACAGCTTCTTCAGTTTGAGTCCCGCTGTGGCCTGTGTCCCTCTTCGTATTCGTCTTCTTATATTCGGCTAATTTTTTTCCGATGATCTTTTCCGACGCCCTTGGTTGCATCCTGGTAACCATACTCCGCGAATTCCATCTTGACTTCGAGTTTAGTCATGATTTGCTGCGCCTCGTGCAGTCCATGCCTAATTGGCATGAACATGTTTCTTTTGGTGTTACAGAAATTCTGCATCTCCACCAACACACCGTTCAACTCCTCAATGAGCTTTCGAGCCTCCTCCATTTTTTCCTTCCCATAAATTAGGTGCTGTCGGGCATCCGTCTTTTGACTGATTTCAAGTTCCTCGACCACGTTCAATTCACCTCCCAACTCCTCATATACCACAGAGCCCCACATGCGAGGGTAAGGTCTGTGTACTGTAGATTAACGCCCTGACTTGGAGGTTTTTCCTTCGGGACCATCCCTGGACCCCTTCCCGCGACTGCTTATTGAGTAGTGTAACCGTATTCAGCAGAAAGCCTTGGTACAGGACCGCAGCAGGAAACGGTCGTGGTTTTTTCTCGGTGTGTTCTTCACCCAGTCTGTTTGGTCCGCGGGGCCTATTTTATTTCAGCCCTACCCTCTGTTTCCAGCGAGCATTCCCCTATCCGCCACCCGGGGACGCGCCACGTTTGGGTGGTTTGAGTGGTGTAGGCTTGTCCCAGCCCCAATTCCTTTGTCTATCAGAAAAAAATACTTTTTCCTATTTTTCAAAAATGTTCAAAATATTGAAAAGCATATAACTTTTTGAATTTTCATCAAAATTAAAAATGCCACGAGGACGATTTGCGAATTTTTTGGTAATGTACTAGAAATATTTACCAAAATTTCTAAAACTTGAAAGAAAACATTGTGCCAAATTTTGAAAATTCTCTTCATTTTTTAGTTTCGATCATGAAAATCTGGTTAATAAATTCACCTTCATTTTGAGACCGTAAAAAATCGTATTAAAAGCTGACTTGATTGCACAAATCCTTTAGGTGCTATGGAGGCCATAATATTCAGGTAACCACACAAACAGATATACAGGCAGACGGATAGACAACTTTTTTGATTAAAAAAAGAGTCTGTTCCGTTGATTTTAAAAAAAAGTTTGTAAATAGTATAGCTTTTTGGGACAATTTTGAAATTTGTTAATTAAATATAATCTGATAAATTTCAAAAGTCTCATCGAATAGAATTCAAGCGACATGGCACTGAAAATTTCCATTTTTATCAATTAACAATTTATATAGTAGGTGGAATATTGTTTGTTTTCTTCTACGATCAAGACACATAAAAGAGAAAAAAATATAAATTTAATTCAAAACAAGCCTTAATCAAGCGCGTATAGATTTTAAAGAATAGTTTGTAATAATACAATACTTCGTATAATTGATTTCTTCTGTCGCATAAGATTTTTGTTCAGCTGAGTTTTAGATACTTCGTGGTCCGCTTCTGTACATTATCCAAGGGAGGGGTAACACGGCTTCAGTAAATAATATAAAAAATTAATCTAATGATAATGTTAAATTGTATCATTCTTGCAGATTTATTGTTACTTCTTCACCTACGCCAAAAGCGCACAAATACTCATAATTCACGAGAAAAACAACCAAGTTCAGAACGTTTATGGTTTTATTGTACTATTTTGCAATAAAAATGTATGAATTATTTTGACCAGTTTATTAATGTATTTCCAAAAGAAGTATAATGCATTGTGAAAATAGTTTGATTTCAAAAATAATTTCAGGTAATAAAATATGACTCAGAAAAAATAGTCTCGAGTGGTACTAGAATAAGACCACTGGTGGGAATCCAGATTCATTTATTTTAAATGGAAAATAACAGCATCAAGTTATCCTATTTGAAAAAAGTACAGGCAAAAAATGATACCATAAAAAAGACATCTATAGTTTTTACAGTTGTAAAGTAAAATTATTCTGTTGTTAAAAATTCCTATAGAGTTATAGAGCGCTAGAAGGTGAAACCAGTAAACATACATAACAATAAAAATTAACCTATAAAATGTCAACAATTCGTTTTAAGGCAATAGAAAAGAAAATTTTGAATAGGCTATTATTTTTGGTTAGACTGTTAAATGAATGAAATGCGAAATCATTTTTCATGTTGATATTGTTTTACAGTTATTCAATCAGAAAATGCTTTCATACAGAATTACTATATTTGCATTCAAAAATGTTTCAGTTTCACGTAATGAATCTGTAATCAAAAATTAAATTTTTTGTATTGATAGTCGTAAAACCGAAAAGGAAACATTTATTTCGCCAACTTAAGTTTGATAATCGATATTGAAACTATGAAACTACAGTTTGGGACAAAAAAAATAATCCTTCGAAATGTATTCCGTCAGTTTTGTCAGTAAAGAATATACTTGTTTTCTTCTTTTATTGTAAGAATATGACATGATATAAAATACCATTTAAAGAAGTATTAAACATTCTCTAACCAAATTCTTTTTTCCTTTTAAATTTGAGATATATATCTTGGTTATTCAACATCACGCAATTATGAATTTGTTATCATTTCAATTGCCTTCACGTTTTGAAAACATATAACGTCTAATTTGCATATATGGTATAAACTTTATTCTTTGATTTTTCAGAAAATATATTCACGAATCACTGAAAAATTTCAATGCGTGTGCTGTTTCATACTAAAAATTAGTTTCTCGAATTATCCGAATCTCACCTTTGCCAAGAACTTCATAGCAAGTATAAAATCTACATGGCTACAAAAAGATAGATGTCAGAAATTTCAAACCCAATTTTCAAAATTATACGTTATCATGTTTTTTCCCAATTTTTAACAATAGGAAACCTTTAGAAAGATCACGAAGTTTGGGGTGATAAACTAGTCGTATTGATTCCAATAGGATTTTCGCGAGGCAAACCAGTTTGAACCTTTTAATTCGATACTTTAATCGATATTTACTTAAAATGAAAAACTATATGACAAAACCTAATCGAAATTTCGCTTTGAAAGTTTTCATATTTTTTGTATAAAAATCATTTATATTTTCAAGGAGTAGCGAAATATTTTAGAACCATTCATGGACGCTTGTCAAGAAGGAGAGGAGGGATCACTGTAAAATTTTGTAATCTCTTTTTCTACTGTATCATTTTTTTCTCTTTCCGTTTTTGAATGGGATAACTTTATGCTGCTATTTTCAACTTAAAATAAATGATACAATAGCTGAAATTAGCCCTGAAATAATGTTTTATTTTTACAGTACTCCTGTTTTGAAACAGTAGTTGAAAAATAAGAAATTTTATTTTTTTTTATAAATTTTTAAATTGTTTAATTTTTAATGATAACAATTTTAAAATATCCAATTTTGAACTCTTTAAAACTCAAGTTGATAATTATAAGGCTTTTATTTTGAAATCACTCAATTTTAAAAACGTCAAACTTAAAACTGACTACTGGAAATAATACAATTTGAAATTATATTTAAGTGATAGATTTTACATCAATTTCTAATGAGTGTGATTATTTTTAAATAAGATATTCGGAACTGAAGAATTTATAAGTAAAAATTGTTTGAATGCAGTAATTTTAAATTAAAATATCATAAATTTTATATAAAACACAAGAGGTTTACAATTGTACAATTGTTGAATTTCTGTCGAGAGCCACATTCATTTTTTTTTTCATACGAAAAATAGCTAATTGTGGAAGCTTCGGTTTCAATCTATTTAATTTTGAAGGATTTTCATTTGAAATTGTTTCATCGCAATCACTTTCTATTTCAAACGATTTAATAGAAAAATTGCGCAAATTCTTGTGTAAATGTTAAGGCTTTTAATTAAAAATTCTAAAATTGTCAACCATTCAAATTTTAAACTATAAAATTTTTGGCAATCAGATTTTTGATCAGGATATTATCCAGAAATATTTTTTTTATGTTTGAGAACAGGCTCTACTACTGCGTTACTACGAAAATATGAACTAAGTTGAGTTACAATTTGCATGTATAAAAAAGAAAACAGGTCCCTAAAAAGTTTCAAAGAATGTAACATTTTCAGAAACTCTGTGACAAGTTACGGGCCATCCATAAACTATGTGAAATTCTTGCCTGAAATTTTATTAGGGTCCGTAATTTTTGAACCCTTTTTCTACCTTACGTAAT
Organism: Andricus quercusramuli; assembly: GCA_932178445.1. Lineage (NCBI taxonomy): Eukaryota > Metazoa > Arthropoda > Insecta > Hymenoptera > Cynipidae > Andricus > Andricus quercusramuli. The sequence continues at coordinate 304,284 of CAKNXH010000065.1, read as the reverse complement.
TCTTGCCCCCTAAATTTTTGTCTTGAATTTATTTATAGGTCATTCAGAAATAACGTAACACAATTTGAGAAGGAGGGGGTTGTAAAATCGTACTGTTTCCTGAAAATTAACAAAGGAATCCAACTTTTAACCAGTTACAATTTTCACCAAAAAATATAAAATTTCTTCCAAAGAGAGATGAATTTTAAAATAAAAAACTCGAATTTTCGACAAAAATTGAACATTCAACCAAAAAAGATTTTTTAGTCAATAATGAAAAGCAAAATCCAAAATGATAAATTTTCAACTAAAGGAAGGAGATTTTTACAAAGCAGTTGAATTTTCAACCAAATGATGAAATATTCAACCGGAAAGTCAATTTTAAACCAAGACGATTAATTTCATACCAAAAGGACATATTTTCAACAAAATACATCAATTTCAAGATAAATAGTTAAATTTTCAACTCAGGAGATTAATTTTATACCAAAAAGGCGAATTTGGAACAAATTACATACATTTTCAACTAAATAGTTGGATTTTCAAATAATAAAAGATCAATTTTCAACTAAGAATCGAATAGTTGAATTTTCATTTCAAAGAGCTAATTTTCAATTTTAAAAAATATTTTTTTTCTAGGACAGTTGAATTTTCACCAAATTGTTGAAGTTTCATGCCAAAAAGGTGAAATTTCTACAAAATTGTTGATCGCATCCAATTACACGAGATCATTTATCTCGAATCTTGCAAGGTCTAAAAATACAAATAGGTTTAACACGCAGTTAGTATTTACGAAATTAGGTAAATACTCATGGTGCGCAAATATGATTGCGTTTAATTTTCTTACCGTGGTCGTTCAACATGACGCAATTAAAAGCTTTTTATTATTTTAATTTGTATAGCCTTTCGAAAAACTATTACGTCTGATTTGGATAAAAGAATTATGCTTCAATTTTTTAGAAAATATGTATTCACGAATCTCTAAAAAATTCCAATACGCACGTCAATTAATTTCGGGAATTATTCGAATGTCACTTTTGTCAAGATCTTCAGAGAAAGTAGAAATGACATGAGTATAAAGAGATGCAACGATTTTAAAAATTCCAAACCTAATTTTTGAAATTATAGTTTGTCGTGTATTCTTCTAATTTTTCAAGATAAGAAATTTTTAAAAATAATCACTAGATATCTGTTGAAAACTCGTTTTTTGATTCAAAATTAATTTTTTTTACTGAAAATTAAACGTTTTGGTTAAGAATTCAACTGCTCAGCTGAAGATGAGCTTTTTTGTTGAAGATTTAAATATTACGTAGAAAATTAGTTTTTTTCGTCTTGAAAGTTCAACTGCTTGGTACAAAATTAAAATATTTTTTTAGAAAATTCGTGTTTTCGTCTAGAAAGTTAACTATTTGGCAGGAAATTAAACCGGTTTGAAAAACATATGTTTTCAAGATTTTTTATTTCAAATTTTGAATGAAAATTTGATTATTCAATTTTAGTGTAAGAAATGAAATTCTGTTATTTTCAAAATTCATCTACTTGGTAGAAAATGTATGAAATTTCCTTTTTCCTACAAAATTAATTTTCTTAAATTATCATTTGCTTAAAATATCAGATTCACTTAGAGTATATTACAAATCCTGAATTTTGTTAAGACGTAAAAACAAAAATGAGTTTAACTTGCAGTCAGTAATTACGAGATTAGGTCAATATTCATAGTTCGTAAATATGATTGCGTCTGACTCCTTTATCTCCGTTGTTGAACATGACGCAATTCAGAATTTTGTATTATTTGAATTGCTATTATCCTCTTGAAAACTGTTAGTTCTGATTTGCATATGAATATTATCCTTTGATTTTCCAGAAAATATATTCAAATAACACTAAAAAAATTGCAATACGCGTATCGTTTCTTGTAGGGACTTAATTTTTCGAATTATTAGAATGTCACCTTTGTCAAGAACTTCACAGAAAGAAGATATTACATGACTACAAAGAGATGTATCGATGTTAGGAATTTTAAACTTAATTTCTGAAATTATACCTTATCCTGTTTTTTCCAATATTCCACGATAAAACATTTTTGAAAAGATCACGTTATCTGGGATGATAAATTAGTAATGCGGATTCTGGCAGGATTGTTGGGACAAAGACAAATCCGAACTTTTCAAATCGATATTTCAAGTCGACTTTTGCGTGAAATAAAAACTCGTATTTTAAAACCAAATAAAGAATTGGCTATAGCGATTTTAATGTTACTGATTCAGTGTTCCCGCCAAAAATGTATTGCCACCGATACTGTACTCTCCCCATGCTTTTTCTATAACGTACCAATACACATAATTCACGAGAAAAACAACCAAGTTAAAAATGTTCATGGTTTTATTATACTGTTTTGTACCAAGAATGTATATATTACATTGACCAGTTATACATAAATTACCAGGAAAAGTATATTGCACTATTGAACTGTAAAAAGATGAGACCCCTGGCGGGAACCAAAATTCATTTTTTTTACATTGAAAATAACAGCATGAAGTTATTCTATTCATAAACAGAACATACAAGAGATGATACCACAAAAAAAGAGATCTCTAGTTTCACAGTGTAAAGTATAATTATACTGCGTGGAAAATTCCAAAAGAATTACAATTTTCACTTAGAATCGAGAATTTTTCGAAAGAATTCTGATTCTAACATGGAAAAGGAAATGTTGTAGAAGAATTATAATTCACAGAAATAACCTTTTTAAAACCCCTACTTTTTTCAACGTGCCCTGGGGGCGAGAAGGCACCCCTGTGACAGTAGGATGGCCGATACCGAGGGCCAAACAGTAGCATTAGATTTATTATTATTATTATTCCTGGGTTGGAACCGTTACAGCCCCTGTCGCTTGAGTAATCCCGTTGCGTCCCCTTGTGAGCCTAAGCGTGACCCCAAAGCCCCCTCCATAGGGAGAGGACCGCAGCCACTCTGTTGGCCGATATCTCTCATCCACTGACGAAGTAATTGCCTGTGAGTGTAAGATCTTTCCCCGCAATCGCAGGGCAGTGACAAAGGATGTGAGTAGCTGTCTCATTATCCTTACTGCACAGACGACAGAGTGGACTTGCCGCAAGCCCTATCTTATGTTTGTGATATCCGAGGGTCCCATGTCCTATAAACATTCCTGTTAAGACTTTGATTTCGTTCCTCCCGAGCTTGAGTATTTTCCTTGCTCGTTTAGAGTTAAAATTTAAGCCCAAGAGTGTTTTGGCCTTTCTGCAACCAAAGACCAAATCCCGCTCATTCTGATGTTCCTCAGTCAGCCAACTGTTAATTTCTTCATTGACTGACCTGCCGGAGATACCTATAGCTGGCTCGGGTTCAGTAAAATTTCTTCTTGCTCGCTAACATATTGAGTGCCTCAAAACATTCCCATACTAATAGCGACTTGGTCGTTGTTTCATTCAAGGCCAATGCAGCAGCTCTTCTGTCTGAGCAGATACGGATATTCCTTTTGTTGTGATACTCTATTGCCTTACAGGCGCACTTGAGTATGGCCATAATCTCAGATTGTAGAATTGTGGCATTGGAACCCATCTCGACTTTAAAGCCCATTCCATTCCTTCTACGATATACACTGGCTCCTGCATTCTCCTCGTTCCAGGAGCCATCTGTAAACAAGTTCTCTCCATCACTGGGCAGGTGTGCGTCGCCCTTGAACCATTCCTCCTTGATGGATAGGCTAACTTGATACTTCTTGTCGAAGAGGTAGCGAGTAGTCATTTTATCCCTGGGCATGATGAGGGTCGGCCTCCTCGCTACATCGACTGGGATCATCACTGGTATCGAAATCCTTCTGTCATTTACTAAATTTAGTCTCCGGGCCGCATTCGCAGCCAAGAACTTGATGGTCAGATGAAGGGGATCGAAACCTATTAGTGCCCCTGGTGCCATCGTGGGTGTCGACTTCAAGGCACCAGTGGCGTCTCTCTCCCCTGATCCTTTCCACTCGAGACTCCACAGTGGACAGCTCGACCCTGCTTCACCAGACTACCGTCGCCTGGGTCGCAAGATCGCTGTGTAGATCCACATAAGTGTCTCCATTTTCAAGCTCCAGGTGCTCGTTCCATAACAGATTCTTATCCAGAACGACTCCTAGATATTTAGCTCGTTCTTTGATTTCCAAATGCTGTCCTCCAAGTTTCGATATACTCATGGTTCTCCACTTGTACCTTCTTGTGAAAACAACCGCGTCTGTTTTTCTTAGATAAACCGATAATCCAGTTTTCTTGCACCATGAATCCACTATCATCAGTGCTTGCTGCATAACTCCGAAGAGCGCATCCAGATGCTGGCCGCGCACGATAACTAGTATATCGTCCGCATAGCCTATAACGCGGTATCCCTGACTCAAGAGTAGATGGAACAGTTCATCTACTACTAAGTACCCCAGCAAGGGCGATAAAAGTCCTCCCTGCAAATATCCCGAGTCAACGGTTCCACATAAAGTGGTATCACCCTTAGTCGTAGCTAGATTCCTGTTGGCCAGCATGTGGCACTTCCTTTCCACGTCTGCAATAGACATACCATGTGTGATCATGGCCGCCCTGATCACCTCTCCAGAGGTGTCATTGAAGGCTTCTCCGATGTCCATAAAGGTTCCAATTGCGAGGCCTTTCTCCTTCAGTTGAGCTTCACTCAGGTTTAGTGCTCCGCTTCGGGCTGCCTCCGTCGAGCGACAGGCCCTGTAGGCATGTTGTTCCTTGTGAAGTGGTCTACTTGAAAAAATCTTATCGCCGATATATCCATCCGGGTGATGTATAACTGATCCTACCTGCTTTCGGTATAAAGACTACTCTCGAATCCCTCCATGTCGCCGGGGCATGTCTCAACGTCAGACTAGCCCTAGCAAGTCTCACTAGTGGCCCTATTATGATCTATTGAGCCCCCTGTAAGAGGACTGGATATATGCCATCTGGGCCAGGAGACTTGTAAGGACTGAAAGACTTCAGGGCCCACCTGACCTTGGCGGGGGTGATAACATCATTGGCTAGCCGTTGTTTCGTGCCCAGTTGGGCCGCAGGCAACTCTTTTTGCCGCTGAGGTGTCCTCCCTTTTCTCCAAACTTTGAAAACAACGGGAAATGTGCCTTGAAAATTTTGGCTGCCATCTTCAGGGTATCCACGTCTCGAATTGACCTGGGTGATGTCAATGAATTCCTCCCTTACTGAGTTACGGAATGTCGGGGTGTTCCCCTCTTTGAGAATATACAAATCAATGGTGATAAGGTATTCCAGTATGTCAATACCGTATCTCCACTGCTGCGTTGGTATCGCTGTCATGAGAAAAATAAGCCGATTCCAGAATTAGCCTTCCTATTCCTTTCAGATCCGTGGATATCACCTTCAGCTCTCTCGAACATAACTCAAGCAGCGGAACAGTGTTAACTCCCTTGGCCAGTATGCAGGCTTTTGGTTTGGCCGCCTTGGGACCCTGTAAAAAAAAAGACCAGCCCCCCCCCCCCTAATCCCCAGATGTATCTTGAACTTACCACGGTTTTTGGATTTGCGAGATACCTGTGTGCCTCGCAGCCATGCCCATCTGCAAAACAGCAGAGGCGCCTTTGCTGTGATACAAGTTAATTTGGGTAATGGTTAGACCAGAAACAGTCATTTAGGTCTGCTCCCGATCTTCCTGTGTCTCAATAGGCTCCTCCTGTCCCTGGCAGGCAACCCTAAAGTTGACCTGTCCAACGTAATAGAAGCAAGAGCCTTCGTCTGTGACTCAGGAATATGCACAACTAGGAGATGTCTGGTGCCCCATACTGTATCCTCTTCCTTAAGCCTATCGTGCCTGACGATTTGCCAGGAGTAACTCAGAAGGGTCTTTCAGTTTACACGGGTACCACGCTGTAGCCCTCACCATCTCCTGGAGCGACTCAACCCCACCCACCTTAAGAGCTGCACCTTCCCACGACTTTGTCTCGACCTGGCTTTGAGTAGACAAGCTTTAGTCGCTAGGTTGGCTGTCACAAATACGAAGACCCCTTCCTGCAGAAGGAGGTCATGAATTTTGGCCATTGATCAACAAGTCCGGGTAGTTAGTGTCAGCCACCACCATCGTCAGCAGGTTAGTCCTATGAGCGGCCGTCAGGTTCAGCTCCCGACGATTCTCTGTTTGTCGCCTGCTGGACCGCCTTGTGCCTCTTCAAAGGCTTAGCCACCTACGGTGGGGTGTCGTCTGAGCCACTATTCCTCTTCTGGGCCTCATTGCTGGAAGTCGGCCCTATAGCTCCCGACGTTCCAGTTCTCGCAGCTGCTCTACTAGCCTGCTGCGCTTGCCTCCTGAGTCTCATTTTTAGGGAATCGTTGATGCGCTTCTTCTTTTTGGGGGACTGATTGGCCTCTGCTATTGCCATAGCCTCGTTCAGAGGGACCGTCGATCTCTCAGCTCCCGAGGGATCTGAGGGCATAGCCGCCACCTGAATTTGGCTTTCCGGGGAGACAGATGAGGAGGAACGGGTTATGTTAGACCTGTTGGTGCCCAAACCCTCTCCCCCGTCGGCCAACACCCTTCCTCCTCCGTTTCCATTTTTGGTATTGTGCGTGTTCATTTTCATCCCGCGAGAAGCTAGGGAAATAAAAGGTTCGCCCCTGAAGAGTCCCGCATGCAGGGGTAAGACTAGGTTAGACAACTAGAAATCATGCTAAGAAAAATAATTCAATTTACTTTTAAAACTGAATACTTATTGTTATGAACGCATTTTATTTTCGAAAAGTGATTTAATTTAGGCTCCACGATTATTTAATTAGCAGAAAAATTTCAATTAACTGGAAAATGCATACAAGTGTAGATTCTTAGAGGTGCAATAAATTCTTTATTTTTCCACGTAGGATTTGTACAAGAATTTAACATTTGTTTCTGAGGACTCGGTTCACTGTTCTCAGAAGTGGGGACTTCTCTCCACCACAGTATCCACTGAAATCATCTTCATCTATATGATCTACGAATACACCACCAAGCTTCATTTTTTCAGCATATTCAGCCTTCGTCTTGATGGAGCTAAAAATAAATATTAAAACTGAATATCCTTGTCTTCATTGAAATAGAAATTTGAAAAAAATTGTATGTGAAGACTCACGCAACATTATCATAGGCAATCATTTCCCCCCTTTTGTAGATATATGGGACTTGCTGTTCTTTGTCGTAAAGTTGCTTCCACACTCGATTTTTTTCCTTTGGGCAAGTATCATAATAGGTTGCCGTTGTTATAGGATTAGAGCTGTCATTTCCAACAACTGGTGCGTTTCTACCAACTTGTTTTGGATTAGTTAAAGTATAGTCTATTCCGTCAACAGTAGTTCCCAGTATTAACTTGCTTGGTGGGGCACCTTCCGAAAGCCAAAGTTTTACCACAAAATCCTGGGAATAGAATTAATTATGAAAAATCAACATACAAATTTGAAGTGCCTTAAAATAGGGCTAAGTGACGCATGTGGGGGAATCCGGTTTAATCATCGTCTTCTCTGAATCATCAAGTTCAGCATTAGTGGTAGTTTTTCTTCTACAAAAGTTTAATTTTATGTTCAAACTGTTTCAGTGTAGTTTTGTTAGTTATCACGAATAAAGAGTGAATTCTTATAAGATTCTGAGTAATGGAGATTTTTTTGTAAGAATTTTGTTATGATTTGCGGAAAAAACGCCTTATATGATTTTATTAGAAACCGCATGAAAAAAATTTTTCCTGGATAGTCACTTCGTTCAATGGATAAAAAAAACCTTTTTAAAGGTTTAAGAAGTAAAAAAAGCAGATTATTTAACGTTGCAAAGAGTTTCAGGGACTTTCATTGCTTGAAAATGATTGAGACAATTACAAATCGTTACTTTTTCTGTAAAATTTACATTCCAAGTAATTTCTTTTATTTTCTATTGTGAGTGATCTACTAAGCCCCGCATAGTGGGGCAAAGTCGTTCACTCTTGAAGGGATAATAAATAGTCGTTAGTGAATGACATTTTTTTCTTTGTTTTTTGATGAAATACCAGGCTAGATAGAAACTATTTGTTGGTAGTATCAACGCCTGATTTTAATTCCTTCTTAGACTTTATTGCAGGAAACCGAAAAAACGCGAGCCGGTTAGCCCCATTTTACAGTAAATACCTGTGATAAGCATAACTTGAAAGTCCTAAAAATTAAGCAATATTAAAAATAGGCTCATTCTAATTCTAAATCTGTACTACTGAAACTGCCTGAAATTAAAGAATGGTCAAGTAAAAAGATATTGCCCAATTACATTTCAAATCAGGACGAGAGGTCCAGCTTTGGGTGTCAAAATGATTTGGTATTTGGAAATATCATTATATTGTGAAAATTATGGAATTCTTATTTTACGGTTTAGTCAAAATATTTGACTGAATTTGTCACAATCATTCGAAGATTATTTGCGAATTCTAGAAAATTGACAGAAAGATTTTTCAAAATGCAGTATTTTCTGAACAAGCGTATGTATTCGGAATTATTTTCCTGGTTGATTCCGAACAAAAAAAAAATTGAGATAAAAATGTACAAACTTGACCAAGTTTATAAAAAAAGCATTCTATCAGTTTTATGGGGGCTTAACCACTTTTTAAGGCAAGAATTTGTTTTCAAATATATATTTTGAGCTTTTCTTGTAGCCGATGCAAGCTACCACAAAAGAGGAAGAGTTGTTTTTTGTATAGCATTTCCGGATATTTTAACTTTTGTCCAAACATTTCTTTACATTTCATTGTTTCGAAGAAAAATATTGAAATTCGATTTTTCAAAAATGATTTTTCCAATGTGAAGCAGTTGTTCAACCAGGTCGAAACTTTCAACATATCTAGCACGCATTGTCAAGTATTTCTAAAAAATGTGAATTTATCTCAGAAAATTTACTTTTAAGAATTTTTGAAACATAGCCTCTATTTAGTTATTCTTAAAATGTTCCTAATTTTCTATAGATCAACTGAAAGAGCGTGAATTTCAAGGTCAAATAAAAAAATAGAATCACGAATACCTACTTTCATTCAGGAAATACTGTATTTAAAAAAAAACTTGTCAATTTTTTTTAATTCGCAAGTAATTTTCGAATAATTGTAAAAAAAAAAAAAATAATAAAAATATGAAATTATTCTAACACATTTAAGCAGACTTTTAAACAAATTTCTTGATTTGAAATGGTATTGATCTATTACAGATACGACTTGAAGCATTGCACTTGCACGATTAAAAAAAAAACATCTAAGATATAAACAGTGAACAATTTTAATTGTATCAATTGAAATTTGATTGAATGTTTCTTCATTCTGAACTTACATAAATATATTTTCATTTTATAAAGAACAGTAAAAAATATAATATATGATTACGCATTCTCAACAATTTTATATTTAAGTTCTTGAAATGTAACTTCTTTTTAATAACTTTAATTTCAAGGGTTCAATGAAAAAATGTAAACAATTTTATTGAAAATCGCTCAAAATGTAACTATTTCAAAATCGAACATCTAAAACAATTTTTCTCTCTTATCTTGTTGCTTATAGCGCTCTCAAATAATTCAAATAATTTTACACTAATAAAAGTACTTACAACGTTCAATTTCCGATCCTCCGTGTTTTCTTTTGGTGAATGGTACAGTGGAGCAATATGACCAGCTTTCACTATTTTCTTATTTTCATAATTTTTATCTCCGTGAAAATTGTAAGTCCTCAAATTAATGAAGCTTACATACTTTGATATTTCTTTGACATCATATTTCTTAGCAGTCGATTCTCTAAAATCAACTGCTAAAGATAAAATTAAACCGTTTTTATCAAACTTTTCTTTGAGTGCTTTCAATAGTAAAACGAAATTCTGCTTATCAGAAGCAACTGCATTATTTTCAGCCAGATATTGCGATCGGAGTTCGATACCATTGAATTTATATTTCTGCACGAAGTTGACAATATTATTAATAAGTTTTTCCCGCAGCATCGGATCAAACAATATTCTATAAAGTGACAAAAATTAATATCTTTATTTTCAATGATTCCATAGATAACTTTCCATCGTTTCCAATAATATAGAATTCTATTTTTAATTTTTGATGGAAATCTGAGACTCACTTATTATTAATATGTTTATCAACAGCATCATCAAACAATTCCTCCATGGCGACTAAGGTTTTCAAGCTTCTGTTTCTTTTTCGAAGATTGTTAATCCTTTTAAATCCATCCATTTCTAAATATTCATATTCATCAGTCGAGTGTACAGAAGCGTCTTTCCCAAGTTCAGCCGTACCGTAAAATAAGTGAGTGCAAAGAGATACATCAATCATCTCTATGTTTAGCGTTTCGCGGAACGTCTCATTTTCATTATTAGTATAGTAACAACCAACGACTTCTAGAAATTATTGATAAGAAGATTGAGTATTAGGCATAACACAATGCCCTTTTTTTAGATGTTTCTATTATAAGAGGCAAATTGAAAACGACGTCATACTACCAGTGTGTGTGTGGGGGGGGGGGGGGGGGGTCAGGTTTTGTGATGATATAGGACGTAGTGGAGCAGGGGTTAACAAAGAATGATACATTACGAAAGGAAAATATACATGTAAACATTTTTTTGGAATGCTTGAAAAAAGAAAAATTAGTGATTAAATTTTATAATTAAAACATCCAAATGCAAACCGTAAATCTATCAAGTTACAAAATTTTAATAAAACGCGGTCAGATAGCACTATACTTAGGGCTACTATTAGATCATTGACTAACATTCAGGAGACATTTTAAACATGCAGCGCAAAGAGCTATATGAACCTTATTATCTCTGTATCCAATAATAAATAAAATGTCACAATTGTCTGTTAGTAATAAAAAACTACTTTTTGAAAGTATTGTCAGGGCAATGTTAACATATGCTAGTCCGATTTGGAGTGTAATGTGGAACTGAAATTACGAGATTTTCTCGCAGAATGGAAGAGCGTCCGACCAGAATACTAAAAACAATAGACTACAAAAATATTAAATATAAGCATAAAAAGATAAAGCACGCTATATTCAATTAAAGAGCATAAGATATTTACATATTAATAACATGGAACTGCATGTGACTTTGATCGCTTTGGAGTAATATTCCTTCCATTCATACTTTGATTTTTTTAAAGATAATTTATCCCCCGATACACGAGAAAAAAAGGACAAATATTGTTACTTGTTATAACAATGCCATTTTTGCATTAAAATTGAACCTTTTTAGTTAAAACTTCAGCAATTTAGTTGAAAATTTATGCAGTTTCTTGTAAGTTTGTATTTTTAGTCGAAAATTAAACTTCACTTCTGGATTAAAAACTCAATTACCTAGTTGAGAATTATTTAACTTTTAATAATTCACTTTATTAGTTGAAGATCAATCTCTCTAGTTTGAAACCAATTTCTTAAACTTGAAATTCAACCATTTCACTAAAAAAAATAATATTAATATAGATTTTAGCAATACAATTTATTTTTTTCATTAGAAAATTTCTTTTAAAATATTACTGATTTTTTCTTGTATTCGCTACTTCCGAATAAGTTTGGTAATTCCTCAAGTACAAATTTTTTCCGTGTGTCTTCTAGAAAGTTTGTCTCAGTGGCTCAAAGATTCAACTATTTATTCTAAAATTTAACTATTTATAAAAATCCTTGACATGATATATATGACTTACTCTGACACTTATTATCAGGTACTGGCAGCCTCGCTGGTTGCTTCACTGGATGCTTAGCTGGCAGCTTTTCTGGCGGCTCACTACCTGCAGCTAACACTGAGCATATTCCGAGAAAAAGTATCAACTTATACATATCTGAAAAAAATTAAATCGTACTGTGAGAAAAACTGCAAAATTTTCAATAATGCAAATGTATCGACTTAAAAGTCAAAGTTGTCCAATCTAAGTAGAACTTAGGTAAAGTGTAATGCCACTGGTTACTAGTTGAGGATAAAGTTTTTTCACTTAGATGAATGGTTACAAAGAGGGAGGTTTTGAAATTTTTCAGATTTTTGTGAATATCGCTTATTTCAGTGTTTGATAACTTTTCTAATGTCGAGAACAAAACTTTTGTCCGGTACAGTTTTGATACATTTTTTCACACACTTTCGATTGATGATAATCAGTTTTTTAAAAAAAGAATATTTTTGCAACAACCACCCCTAAAGTTGCACTTTATGTGCACCAAAGTTATGTGTAACGTAGGTCTTTGAAGCACAGTGGCGTCACCGTACATTATGTACTGTCATTATGCACGCTGATGTCACAGCTGTGCGTAAAGTATGCCCATTATGCACGGGTGACAATTTTACACATTCTTCTCGAATCGGTGAGCTGAATCACAACCAGAGGTAAGTAAGCAATTAACTTAAGGGAAATTACATTATTAATCACTCTCTCAATTATAAACTTTTTCGGTTGGGTAATGCAAAAAATAGTCAAGAAAAAATATCACTTCTTTGGAAAAATGCACATCTATTTTCTTTTTGCACTAAAAGAAATCTAAGGCTTTTCCACTACATTGTTTCGAGATTTTAAAAACTCTAAGCTTTCTTTCTAGACCAACAAACATGGTTTTTCTATGAAGAAAATCAAAATTTTTGACCTTTGATTTTCAAAGTTAAGTATTGCATTTTTCAAAAAATGGCAGCGAACAATGAAAAGTCGTGAAAAAACTTATCGAAACTAAACGGAAAAATATTTTGGTTATTCACATTAAAAGCGTTCAAAATCGCCAAAGCAGATCATATATTCTAAAAATCCAATCAAAAATTATTTTCATACATTAAAACTGAATATTCCACTTTTTAACATCAAAGCTAAAAAAACCTAAATTTTTCTTGGAAAGAAAAAAAATGTTCCTTCTCTCCAAAAAAAGTCCAATTTCATTTTGGCCTTTTTTTGAAGGCCTAATATTTATATTTTTGATAAATACTGAGGATTAATGAAAAGAGTGTTAAAGCCCCTATAAAAGCTGGACTAGACAAAAAATGTTGTAACGCTATTAGAAGAGTTGAAAATCATCGGAATAGATTGAAATTATAAAACTCTTACCCTTATTATTTTGTTTTTCAACATGCTCTAGTTCAATTGACACTAGTTTCATTTTCTTGTCTAGCTAATTAGTTTTAAAAATTTGAAATCCATAAAATTATCTAGTTACAGAAATTGAAATTCTAAATCTCCACTATCTTCTCTATTTCCTGAAGCAACAAATGATATTAACAGGAACGATTTTCAAACAGTACATTCAAGCTCAAATTTTGAATAATCAGTGTCAAAAGTATAAAATCATTTGAAGGTATTTATAGTAGATTCTTAAAATTATTTCCAGTTTAGCAAATGTTCAATTCAGTACATAAATTCAGCTTAGAAATCTTACGAAATTATATATAAAATTTAAAACGAAGTATCTAGGCTCACTGAAAATATTCCTGCTACGCACACCGAATTTCGGTGAACCTCGCAACGGCCAATTTAAAAATAACGAATTTTATTCGTAAATTTGATCTTAGTACAATTGAGACTAGGTAGACGTACCTGTAATAATTTGACGAAGTGTCCTTGGAGAACTTCACAAAGATACAGTACTTTGATTTCATGTGCAAGTTTATTTATACATTCCGTGATATGTACACGAATATTTGTTTGATGACAAACTTTATTTCTCTTGCGGATATCATAAATTTTAGAGACCGTTTGCGACGATTAGTCCCACCACTCTTCCACCACCGCCTATTTTTCGGGGGTATATTTCCACACATAACAATCACGTTTGTAGTCAAGATAAAAACTAGCCAATGAAGGTTACCAATTCCTTTTTAGAAAAACAGATTAACAAAAGTCAATTGGTTGATTGGTTGAAAAAAATTAGCTGGCCTACAGAACTTTAAAAACCTTAACCCTTTCCAAATCTCCTACCACAGTTGAATGAATTGAATGTAGATACAAATCTTTTCAATTTAGTACTGTTTTAAAGTTATTAACAAAACTAAAATGGATTTATTCACTTCTGATTCAGCGAAAGCATATTTCTCTCATTATTCATGTTCTAATCATGCATAATTTCAATTTCTGGTTTACATATGAATTCAGAATATAATTTTATACAGGATTACTATATTTTCAAATATAAAAAATGTTTTAATTTTATAAAGTTATACATTCACAGTGAATCCCAGAGATATTATTTATCTGAAGTTTGATAAAAAAGCTGTAAACAATTGAAAACTTACAATTATCCGACGGCCGATAATTTTTATCACGAGCCTGATAAAAATTATCTGTCGTTGGATAATTGTAGTTGTCAATAATTGTTTCCAAAGTTTTTATCCAACTTCAGATGAATAATATCCCTGGGTTTACTGTGTTATTATAGAAATATTGAAACGTATTTATGAATTTTGGAAAGAGTTTACATGTTTAACAAGTTTGAACTATTTACGTAATGAATATGTAATCGGAAATTAAAACTCTTGTGAATAGACGTTGAAACCAAGAAGAATAGTTCTTGCGACAACTTGAGTTAGATAATAAATGAACTGATGATATTACGAATGCACAAAAACAATAATTATCTTCATTCCTTAAAAAAATGGATTTATTATTTCTTGTTCCCTTACTCCTCAATAAAATCTAGCTAACTACGGCTTAGGACAGCAAAAAATAGTCCTTAGAGACGTATTCCGCTAGTTTCATCAAAATTATAATATCGTTGTTTTATTCTTATCATAAGAATATCACATTATACAAAATAATTGTAAAAAAAGTATTGAATATTCTCCATCAAAATCCTTTTTTCAAATATCAGATCCACTTACACGAGATCTTTACCTCGAATCTTGTTGAGGCCTTAAAATAAAAATAATTTTAACAAGCGGCCAGTATTTACAGAATTAGGTAAATACTCATGATTGCGTCTGATTTTTATATCTTGCTCGTTCAACATGACGCAATTAAGAATTTGTCATTATTTTTATATTTATCCTCTTATTACGTCTGATTTGGATATAAAAAAATATTCTCCAATTTTTCAGAAAATATATATTCACGACTCACTGAAAAATTTCAATATGTATGTCGTTTATCAGTGAGAATAAATTTCTGGAATTATTCAAATTTGAGCTTTATCAAGATCTTCATAGAAAGTAAAAATTGCATGACTACAAAAATATGCATCGATATGTTGAAAAACCCAAAACTAATTTTTTAAATTATAGTTTGTTTGGTTTAAAATTGATTTTTCATGTGAAATATTAACTATTTGGTTAAAAATTTTACTGCTTAGCTGAATATGAACTTTCTTGTTAAAAAGTCAAATATTTTGTATAAGTATTGTTTTTGTTTTTGTTTTGAAAGTTTAACTATTCACAAAATTAATTCTCTTGAATGATACATTTTTTTATATCTCAGATTCACTTAGACAGTCAGTAATCATGAAATTACGTCAATATTCATAATTCGTAAATATGATTGTGTCTGTTTTCTTATCTTCGTTATTTAACATGAAGCAATTGAGAATTTTTTTATTGTTTTAGTTGCTATCACCTCAAAAATCTATTGCGTCTGATTTGCACACAAAAATCATTCCTTAATTTTTCAGAAAATGTATTCACAAATCACTAAGAAATTGCAATATGCGCGTGTCGTTTCTTGTTGAAAATTAATTTTACAAATTATTCGAATGTTACCTCTGTTACCTTGTCCTATTCTTTCCGAACCTTTTCAGTCGAAATATAACCTTAATGAGAAGTGAAGGTATCGATTTGAATGTTTCAGATAGGGTTTTCTCGAAAGAAATCCTATCGGAATCCACATAACCATCAAGCCCCGTTGTACGGTATTTTTTATATCAGTGGTTAAATGAATCTAAACCTACCCCAACAAAGCCCTCATTGAAGTTGCTTGCCAACATCTTTTCTGTTTGATTATGTATTATTAAATTTTTTTTAATTAGGAAAAAATTTTCGAACAATTTTAACTAGTAATAATGTTTTAAAAAATTTTTTGTTTAAAACAAAAAAGTTATTGAGTGAATGATTACTCGTTAGTAGTATTACCTATAATTAAGAATTCAGAATAATGCGGATTATTATAGATGCAATAAATTATTTTATTAGATATTTCTAACAAAGGTCGATTCCATTGATTTCGTCTTTTTCACAAATTCAACAACATTATTAACAAGTTTTTTCTCGCAGAATTTATATAGTTGTTTACCTTATTCTATATATGTTTCAATAATTTGTATAAATTTTGAAATTAACAAACAATGACTTCTGAAAATTATCAAAAAGAAGATTAAGCTTCAAAAATAGCTATTTCTTCTTATTTTAAGATTTTTACATTTTTAGTCGCCTGGTGAAAATATTAATATAATTTTCTCTTTTAGTTGTACTCGTAATAACTATGGCATGATATATCACTTTGACTTCTATAATTACACCTCTTTTAAGGTCCTGGCAGTTTAATAATCAAGGAAAAAGGAGAGCATATTCCGAGGAAAACTATCAATTTATACATCTGCAAAAAATTAAATCGCAATATTATAAAATCAGTGAACATATTTACATTGTTTGAATTTTAATCTGTTTACCGGTCTTCACATTATTTTTCTTACTTTATTATTTTTACACAATATGTATGATTTCTTATGTACATTAATTTAAGGAAACTAAAGAATGATTATTATTTTTGAGCTACAATTTGGGACTAATAAAAAAGTTTAGAAACTGATACCGCCTTCATGTTTTTACAACATCATGTATCCAGTTCTATTGGGATCAGTTTCATTAATTTTTTGTGATAGTAATTGAGTTTGGAAATTTCAAATCAATAAAATTCTAGCTCTAGTTCAACAGTAAGAAATTCTGAATCCCAATGTTTTTCTTTCTGTGTTGAGGCAAACAAGTAATAGAAACATGAACTTTTTTCAGACTATATAATAAAGTTAAATTTTAATATAAAAGTAAAATAAAATGATGAAGAGAGCAATCTTAATGTTTTTTCAGCCAAAGAAGCAATTGAGCACTCCCAAATACTTTACATTCGTTGAGGAAAACTCGGGCATCCAAGTTTGAAGAAAGTATTTACGACTTAATAAATTAATCTAGCTTAAAAATGTCTTAGTACTTTATGGAATGTGAAAATCTAGAATTTTATTTATAAACTATACATTTCATAGTATTCATTTCAGAGGAAAATATTATTCACAAAATATGTAGATGTCAATAAATAACACATCTCTTTTGCAAAATGTTTTTTCCTGTAGTCAATATTTTGAGAGTGACACTTGCTTTTACGATGAAATTAAAAAGATTATTCTAGCTTTTTTAATTCACGAAGAAAGGTGTTGATTTCTCATTATGCACTTTTATAGCAAGCTTAACGGCCTTGAAAAATACAATTATTTTTTAAATAATATTTCGCTCTACAATTAATATTAGGTGTACAAATAAGTTTCCGCCGTTTGACAAGAAATGGTGCCTCCTGTAGTTTTTTTTAAATTGGCAGATATAAAACGTCACTGTCGTTAGGTTGGACATTTGTTAGCAACATAGCGTTGAAACATTAGTAAATTTTTATCAGTGTAATATATTCTTTTGTGTGCAAAAATGTCGAGTTTTGAGCCGAAAAAGCGTCATTTGCGGGAACTTTTGATTTACTTCTTCAATTTGCAGAAGTCTGCAGCTGAGGCGCACCGATCGAAATAAGTGGAAATCAGAAGGAGCAATGTCTGGTGAATACGGCGGGTGGGGTAAGACTTCCCAGTTCAGTGTTTCCAGATAGGTTTTGACTGGAGTTGCAAATGCCTGGCAAGCAGCATTTCACATATGGAAAATCGGCGTTCAACGTTTCTCAGCGTCAGTTCATACGGAACCCAATTTCCTTGCATTTGAATCATTTAAATGATCTTAAACGATGTGAAATTGCTTGCTGAGCTACTTCTCATGTATGTGCAAGTTCTTTTTGCGTTTGGCTCGAATCTTGATCCAATAATTCTTCCAATTGCGCGTCTTCGTACACTTTCGGCCTTCCGCAACGTTCCTTGTCTTCGATGTCAAATTCACCGTTCTTAAACTTCTGAAACCACTCACGACAACTTCTCTCACTTAAAGCAGCCTCACCATACGTTTCTAGAAGCAATTGGTGCGCCTCAGCTGCAGATTTCTTCAAATTGAAGAAGTAAATCAAAAGTTCCCGCAAATGACGCTTATTCGGCTCAAAACTCGACATTTTTGCACACAAAAGAATATATTACACTGATAAAAATTCACTAATGCTTCAACGCTATGTTGCTAACTAATGTCCTTAATGACGCTTATTCGGCTCAAAACTCGACATTTTTGCACACAAAAGAATATATTACACTGATAAAAATTCACTAATGCTTCAACGCTATGTTGCTAACTAATGTCCAACTTAACGACAGTGACGTTTTACATCTGTCAATTTCAAAAAAAAACTGCAGGTGGCACCATTTTTTGTCAAACGGCGGAAACTTATTTGTACACCTAATAGTTCAAGAGAAAACATCGATTTTGATTTCATAACTTTGTTAACCTTCGTCTTTTTGTGAAGAATTCTTTGAAAATAATTCCAGATAATGAGCTCCAGAGCCTCTATACATCCGAATGAACGCATACCTCCAAGAAATTAGCTTTGATTTTCCTAAGATTGCCTCCAGAAGATTTTCCAATTTTCCCTATAGGGATTGCCCAGTACCAACCATCACCACTGCTCTTCGTGAATTTACCAAAAACAAAACTTAATCTAAAAAGTACAAAATGTTTTAACTGAGATCATCAACCTCTTTCCAAATCACACTCAAATATATGCTGGTGGATCTAAACCAAACTTCAGAAGTGGTTGCTCGGTGGTCACACAACATGAAAAATTCCACTATATACTGCCCGATTCTTATAGTCTTTTCAGATTTGAAACACATGCCCTTTTGAAGGCTATGAAATTTATGGTCAGAAGTATTGATTTCCGTTTTTCCATACATAAATGTAAGTAACTTTGACCGCATTACCCAAGAACTATAAAAGACCTTCTACTACATACAAAATCGAGGAAAAGAAATTATTCTGATTTGGCTTCCGTTTCAGATGGCTAATGAAGGAAATGACAATGCTGACCCCTGACACTCTAGTTAAATCTGCCTGTTTACTTCCAGAGCATGAAGTTCCTGTGCCTGTATACTACAAGTATCTTAAAATGTGGATCTGTAATGCTATCAAGCACCTGATTAGGAAGGACATATTTTGAAAAGAATCAGATATTTTAAGAAGACCGAAAGGATCAAGAGACACTCATTCGAATAAGAATTGGCGCTACAAAGTTGACACACTTCTACCTAACTGCAAAAAGTTATCTAGAAAAATGTGATACCTGCGAAGTATATCTCACTATTAAACATATACTGACGGAATGCTCAAATTATACAACAAAATGGAATCAACATAAAATTGTAATCGACCTCAAGCGAATGCTCACTGATCCATTTATCTTCAGCAATTTTAATTTTGATGATATTGAAATGCGCCATTTAATCTAGAGGGGTAGGAGTGTGACCTAATTAATTTCTGGGAATTCTGACAATTTCTTATGGAGTTCAAATTTTTCCAAATGAAAAATATCGCAATTGGACATTTCACTATTGACTTCACACAACCTCGCTTCTCTGTCAATTGATGTTTCTTTAATATAATAATTTATATGCGTATGTGTTGATAAAATTAATTTTGAAAGAACAAATGCAATTTTCCCAACAGTTTCTTGCAAGTAATTAATGAATTGATAACATTGATGCTTCTCAATTGTATTGAAGAAAACTCAATTCATTACAGAAGCACCTAAGATCATTATTTATAATTTTCTTGCGAAAAATTTTTGTTGATTGTTTTCTGGAATGGTTTCCTAATACACCTTTGTTTCTGAATTCTAAAAATTACAATGAAGTATTTATTTTCATTTTGAAAACTTGTGATACTTTTGATCTATTGAAAACATATAAAAATGTATAATTTATCAAGATATAAATTTGTTATGTTTAATATTTGTCTCGAAAATGCACAATTTTCAAGGTGTAGTTCTTTTTTTGACAAATATGATGAAAAATCAGCGTGATTTTAATTTGGGGTCGATTTTTTGCAAAAATAATTATTTTACCAAGAAATATTGTACATAGAAGAGTTATCTTTTTATGGAACACACAAATTTTATGAAAAATATTTTTATATAAGAGCAATATTTTCCGAAATGAATCATTATATCCGTGAAAATAGAGGTCGTTTCTAAAATTCGCTTAACCGCAGAAACTAATATAGACAAAAAAGCTCTGAAGGTTCTTTCGGACAAGGTTCAATGTATGATTTTGCATATAATATTCGCGTATAAATTTTGGACTACAGCAATCAAATCGATGAGATAATGGTAAATTGTATAAAAAGTAGCTTTTTCAGTTTTATAAATATTTATATAAAAGGAAAACAAAGGTTGCACTTGAATTATTTTATTAAATTTTCATTTAGTATAACATAGGATAACTTAATGCAAAAGCGAGATGACTAAACTTGAAAATTGGAAGCTGATAGCTCTTTTTAGTTCAGTGAAATTTAATGAATTTACAGACAACTTCCAGAATGGCCTCATTTTTTAAGTTTTTGATATATGTGTATGGTGAATAATTCGCCTGAAAATATTTTCTGAAACGAATAAATTCAGTAATTAAACCCTAAAATCGGTTGTCAATTGCCTTCTTCGTGTATGTTTGAAATGTGAAGTAAAATTGACGAAAAAGTTGAATATCAAAGAAGAATTTCATGTAAAGTTCTGATTCGAAATATCGCTGAATTGCTGACGTCGTCTCGCAGAATTTTGGCTGGATTAAGAAAAAACTTTGGAATAGCCCATTTATATATTTACTAGCCTTTCAAGCATTACGTAACGATCCTTTGTTTGGGGGGGGGGGGGGGTCAAATTCGCGGGCGATTGCGTTATAGTTTAGGACAGGAAAAATTTCTTAAAAATGTGAATAATCCGTCAGTCGTATCAAAGTTGTGCAACATAATTCTCTTTTTCAAACATCACCGGCACTCACAGGAGATTTTTTTATCTCGCACCTTGTCAAGATCTAAAGATAAAAATTATATTCGACTCGCAATCAGCAATTGCGTAATTAGACCAATGTTCGTACTTCGTGAATATAATTCTAATTCGATATTCGTAGCTTGGGTATTAAAAATTCCTAATTCAGTTTATTTTTATTCTAATTGCTGTCACTTTTTGAGAGCACAATACACGTGAATTGCATACAAACGTTATTCTTGGAACTTGGGAAAATTATATTTACGAATCACTAAAAATATTGAATATGCCTAATAACGACTTTGAAAATTACCGAATACTAATTTTTATTTCAACCCGGCGGGGTTTGTTATTTCAAACCCCGTGATGCCTCTAAAGATAAAAATCATGTTAAAAAAAGATTTGTTGCGGTGAGTATTACACGTGTTAGTATGAATCGGTGGTTTTCATTTGACGTAGGTATTATAAATGGCAGTCTTTTTTTCCCTGTGGTAAGAATGATTAGAGTGCGATTTTCATATCTTAAATTGACGTTGACTAATTAAGAGATATTTAATCAACAGTAATAATATTTTTACTACAATATCGTTTTCTCTTACGATTTGACGCTTTATGTCATATTTCAAAGCCTTAATTCACATCACGAATTTTCTATTCAAACTTGGTGCCTTACTTGATTTTTGAAGTTTTTAATTCACATCACGAATTTTCTAAATTGTTTCATTCCACAGGTTGAATAAAAAGATTGGTTGATTATAATGGTTCGTACTTACAGTTGCACAACTTGTGCAGCATAATGGGTAATTAATTTCGTGACTCAGGGTTATTAATGTTTTATTTTAATACTAGATTAATTTCAAAAGTAATTACAGAAGCCAATAAGAAAATGCAACTATTTTAATTGAAGGGTCTACTATTATACTTTTGCTTCGGAATTGATGCTATTTCTTTGAAATTCTACTATTTACTTTGAAATTTTATTATTTTGTTGAAAAAGCAACAATTTTGGTAAAAGGTCATCTTTTTTTGGAAAAATATTAACCTAATTGGTTGATGATTTATAAATTTGAGTAAAAATTCAACAATTACATTTTTAGAAAATTACCCTTTTTGTTCGAAAAATCATCTTGTGGGTTTAATGTTGAACTTTGTTCTTTGAAAATTCATTTCGAAAAAAAGATTTATCTTTTTTTTTTCATCTTGTGGAAGAGGTGAGAATGCATGTACGCACTGAGTGTGGGACTCGACCTAAAAAACGGTAATACCCACTAAACTCACATCCTCTTCCCGCCAACCCATGTCCTCGGAACCGCTTATCGCATTACTTCAAGGACATGGGAGTAAGGCCAGTAAGCCGTGCTTTGGCTTCCAACTTGAAGTGCCAGCTTGGCTTTCCATCTCTCCTCACCCGACCAGGATGCATCGTCCTCAGGAGTGCGGTGGTACCGCACAACGGGCTCGTCGGCCTTCGGCATCTTGGTTGGTTGCCATACTTTAATTTAGTCGTCCTGGAGGTTTCCTGAATAAGGCTATCTCTCGGAACGACCAACACCTCATAGTCCCGGGCAGGTGGTCTGCCCGGGGTTTTCTCCTCTTTTGCGGCGCAGAGGTAGCACTGCGGCTTGTTGTCGCATTCCGCACCCCTATGGCCCTCTTTGCCACATCTCCAAAATGACTTCGTGCGGTATTGGCCATCGCAACCGGCTGCCATATGGCTGAAGCCTAGGCAGCGGTAGCACCGAACCCTTTCTGTCTTTTTGCGTACGCGTCAGGACACTCACCCCACCTTCAGGTGTCCTGTGCGTACCAGTCTCGCAGCCAATTCCTCTGTCAGCTCCACGCAAGCCTTCAGATTGCCTCTGAAGGGTCTTTTCGTCAGCCTGACCTTCACTTTTCCGATACCCTGGTCACCGAAGTAGCTCCTAACGGCCCCCTCGCTTTTCTCGGCTTCACTTGTTGGATCGAGGTTCAAAACCTCGATCTCGGTACGGGGGAGGAGCTCGCGCACGTTACCCCCTACCCCAACCGCTTTCTTATCGGCAGCCGAAAATTCGGCTCTCCCCTTTGTGTTAGGTCCGAGCTCTACAAGGACCTCTCCGTTTCTGGTTTGCCTGACTCCCTTGATTTTTACGCCAAGGTCATCGCTTCACCTTTTGCTTGAGATCCTTGAGGACCTCTGCATAGCTTAGACCCTCAGCCGGTTTGATGAGAACCGCCTCGGGCCGAGCTCTCCTGTTTGGCTCCTTCTTCTTCATGCGTGCGGGTGCAAAGGCGATCCCCTCCACATCCTCACCCTTCAGAGTCGAAGACGCCACAATATTAGTGCGGGTCCTCTGTTTCTTTGTCCTCTGTCTGACACTCGCCTCAACGGGACTCATTGAAGGCTCCCTCTCACGCTTTCCAAATTGGGTAGTGGGTGCCTCCACAGCTTCTTCAGTTTGTGTCCCGCTTTGGCTCGTGTCTTTGCTCACCTTTTTTGCCTTCTTCAGGTTCTTTTTTCCTACCTCCTTTCCGACGTACTTTATCGCGTCCTGGTAATATGCGTCGATGTACTGCATGTTCACTTCCAACTGCACCACAACACGCTGCGTCTTTCCTAGTCCATCCCTAATGGGCATGAACATGTTGAGTTTGGAGTTGCAGAATTTCTGCATCTCATCCACCATATCTTTGAGTTCATCCTTGTGTTTCTAAACCCTCCTCCACCCTCTCGTACGCATCCATTATATCCAGTTTGGCATGAGTCTTTTGACTCATGTCAAACTCCTCCGCGACGTCCAGCTCACCTTTCAACTCCTCACATATACTTCTGTTTATATTTACTTTATTCTCCATTTAAGTTCCCACGAGTAGCTAGGGAAATAAAGATCCACCCCCGCAGAGCCCCGCATGCGAGGGTAAGATCTGTGTACTGTAGAAGGCGACCTGGTATCCTAGAGATACCGTTTGGAACACCACACCACTGGTGCCATGCAGTCTACGGAACGGTTGATTAACGCCTTGCTTTGGAGGTTTTTCCTTCGGGACCATCCCTGCACCCCCTTCCGCGACTGCTTATTGAGTAGAGTAACCGTATTCAGCAGAAACCCTCGGTACAGGGCCTGAAACTTTGTCAAAATCTTTGGAATAAAAATTCGAGAACTGATGTTCTTAGACTATGTTCCAATCATTCTTTGACTTTTCTCACTTTTTTCGATAAAGTCGGTGGTTCTTTAATAAAAATTAGATGAGATCCTAAAAAAACGTGGCCTATCCTAGAATTGGTGACTCGTCAAGTAAAGTTTCGACAACTTACTTTTTCCGTGTTCGCGCCGACGGCTCATAACGCCCTGTTTGACACTATCAATCTTATGGGGATTGTGTCAGTATAAAGTGTTTAAATGAAAGGTGTATGCTAGATTTTATCATGTTCATGAAACATGAGAGAATAATAAATCATCTAGAATTAATACGATAAAAACTCTCTACCTTTCTACTCTAGAAAGGGTAAGAGAGAGTTGTTTTGTCGATTGGTTCTCCGTTATTTTGTAGAACAGCGACAGAATTCTACTGGATATTTGTATGAATTTACATGCATGAGTAATGGAAAGTAACTCAATTAACTTGTCGAGTTGACAGTGTGACTGCTTGATACGTAAATACGACTACCAGGGGTATTCCTGGGGTTCATATAGTTCTTGATTACCACTTTAGGGCTAGGGTTGTTGTATTCTTTAGTTATTACGTACGGATTACATTCTGTTGTTCACACGTACGGTTTTAATTTTGTAGTTCTCACGTACGGTCTAAAAATTTAGATTTTGAATGATTCACGCTAGTGAGTGTTGAGATTCGTGAAAGGCCAATATGTAATAAGTCCCCTCTACCACGACTTCTGGTGACCGGTTGTCTCATCTCTTGACGTTTTAGGAGTATAAGTTCTATTTGTTAACTTAGTATCGAGTCAGACACTTTCGGTAACAGCATGTCTGACTATTTACGTAATCCTTCACTTGTGCGCTGCATGTATTACATTATCAGGTGAATGGCATGGCAACTTTAAAACATTTCAAGTTTAAATACATTGGTTTGTATACATGTTGTAACGTCTTTTTTCTTAACGAAACTTATTGCCTACTCACGTCCCTTACCTAGAATGTCAAGAACCAGAACAACATCTGTAATTTAATTTTTGTTATTGGGCGCCAGACGAGCATGCGTCAACCAGACACTCAAAAGAAGCAAACAAACATGACTCTTACTCGTGAATAAATCCAACGCAAGGAGGACACTATTAAAAATTGATGTTCACAATTCATTTAAATCTCTGTCAACTTGTATTAAATTTTAACCTACAAGGTATAATACACCGAAAAAATATAACAACTAAAAAGACTCAATTGTTCGACCGATACCCCAAGGGCTAATTCAAAACCATCATTAAGCAGTCTACTTACAAAAGTGAATTTAATTTTGGTGTCCTGAAAAGCGAAAGTTTATAAAAGTGAGATAAGGTTACCCAAAAATACAAATGTAAGAGCGGTGATTTGACTGGTAAATTAAAAGTGGACATGAAGCCAACATGGCGTCCTGAATTGTGGCGCAACCTAGGTTAAAGAAGGCAAGAATTTTATGGAGCACATTTCATCATGCGTCATTAACGAAAGCCAAAAGTCGTACAGTGATCAATACCGAATTTCAAAAGACGGGAATCAAAAACAGCACTAAAAAGATCGTACCAGGGTACGTTGGACGCTCGAGGGGTTCCTCATGTTAAATTAGTAATGTAAAAACAAAATGCGGCAAAAGTCAATTTACTTGAACACGAGGATCCGCGAGAATCCCAAGCTTCAACAGCATTATGAAATGAACCTCACCTCAACACTGAAATTGATATAAAGTTCAATCAGTTTTAAGATTTAAATTTTATTTCCGAAAGCAAACATGAGAGCAAAGAAAAGTCGCGATTTTCTCTCGGCACGTGGCTGCTGAACGAAAGAGAACTCGGCTTCTCGGTCGTCGAGCGTGTCGTCTCGTCTCGTATGGGTGAGTTTTCATGGCGCGGCACTGATTAATCTGCTTGCTTGGCGCTGCCCTTGGATTGATGAGTTTAAACTCGGCTCGCTCTTCTCGATCGTGGTGCCCGTTTGGAACAAAATACAGTGGCAGTTCAACTGACAACCTGTAATTAAATAAAAATATCTACAGAGTAGATCCGAAGCATTCTTGGTAAACAAGTAAGCTTTCGTCCTCTCTGGAGCTAGAGTGTCCGCATTGGCAAAACACACCGCAACCAATCTAGGACGACCAGATCTGCTTCTCATCATTATCGCGAGAGTATTGAAGTAGGCAAGGATCTTGATCCAGTGCCATAGCGTCGAGGACTCGTGTTAGGGGATGTGAGGTCATCCTCTGGAGGCATCCATGGTTTCCAGGTAGGTTCCGAGACTGTTGGAGACAACAAATGGAAAGGCAGAAACTAGATTGAAATGCGAATCTCGATTCTTAATCTTGGTAGTGACAGTGAGAAAATAACAGTTCTCTGAAGGCCTTACAGAGTACTGAAATCCTTCGTTGTCCCTCTTTGAGAAAAGTGAACGATGCAACTTCATAAATAACAAAAAGAAATGCACTACGAATAAATCCTAAATCCTTAAAATTAAGCTAAATATGCCCTTGGAGTGTCATGCCGCTTGACGAGAGAACCGATATCGCTTCAAACATAAAATAATAATTCAAATAATAGCGCTTAAAATTTTGTTTTGTTAAAATTTATATATGTCTATTATTCGTATATCTAGTATTCGATATATTTAGTTTATGAGCATATATTGATCAGTAATCTAGTTATCTTATATCAGGGAGGCCTACGCATAATTTCTTCCATTTGTCGCTGTAACATTATCTTAAGCCTGCCCAACTCCTAAGGAGTTGGATAGGCTGGGAAAGGAGATCTCTGAAGAGATTGATGCGTTACCCTGCGAGAGGCGCGCTCCCAGATTCAATGATACCACAGAGGGAACGTACTGATTCCCGGCAACCCCAAGGATACGTCGACCGTTCTGGGGCGCCTGAGCTTCCAGGACCCCAACCTATGAACCGATTCGTGGAAGACCCACCAGAATTTCATTTTTTAAGATTTGTTGACAGGATTAAAATAACACAAAACCCTTTCTATGTCCTGCACAAAGGCATTTCGTATCATTCTTGAGCTAGGTAAAAATTGGTTTCTTCCCTCAATTTCGTAAGCGTTCACTGTTTCCTCACACAAAATTTTTTTAGACAGTTTAATAAACAATCGGCTGTCCTCTTTTGCTCTTTCAATCTCAAAATCTTGCAAGGGCTCTTATCACCGCAAACGGCTTATTCCGCGCGAAATTCACAATCTTTCCATTGTAAAAGCGAATAATTCATAAGGAGCACGTATGAAGCTTTTAGAAGAGTTTATCTAATGCAAATTTCAATTTTGAACGTTTTTAAAAGCTTTAATTCAAAATCATTTAATTCTAATCCCGTTTGATTGTAAATGGTACAATTATGTATTATTAAATCTAGAATCATTTAATTTTGAAAATTTGTAATTTAAAATTGTTAGATTCCTAATGCTGATATTTTAAAAATATTCAATTTCAAACTCTTTAAACTTCAAGATGATAATTATCAAGGCTACCAATTCGAAATTTCTTCATCTTAAACACATGAAATTCAAAGAATTATACAATTTGGGAAGACAACTGTACCATATTTGAATTCCTATGGAGAGCCGAAAATGCTGAACAATTTTAAACTGAAGTTGCCTTACAATTTTTAATATTCGAATTTAGGTTTCATCGATTTCAAGTGTGCAGTATATATTAAATGTTTCGGTTTAACTTTATTTTTTAATACCTTTCTTAAATAATTCAATTTTGAGGTTCCTAGTTTGAAATATTTCTCAGTTTAAAAATATCTAATCTTGAAAGCTTCGATTTAAAATCTATTCAAAATTGAAGACCATCAAATGTAAAGTTATTTCATCACAACCGCTTTCTATTTCAAATGCTTCAGATGAAAAATGGCGCAACCCTTAAGGCTTTCAATTCAAAATTCTATAATTGTAAACGATTAAAATTTGATGCTATATAATTTTTAGAAATTGAACTTCCGACCGAAATTTTATGAAAAAATAAGTTTTTTATGTTTAAAAAAAGACCGAAAGTATTCAAAGACTCAGAGAATCAAAGATTCATTCTCTCCAGTCTCCCGTTCTTCTGCTGCGCCTCACTTAAAATGTCGGTTATCTCACAACCTACCTCGATCTTAAAAAGGAGACATGGTAATACAAAAAATGAAAAGTACCGGGTAAGAAGAGAAGAATTCAAAAAAATTAATACTTTCATATTTAAACGAAAGAGTGAGTATTATTTAATTTTTTTGAATGTGCTAATTTTCCATCGGGAAAACTGCCCAACGAAAGAATAGATTTATCTCTGAAACCAATTCTTTTATATTCCCTTAACGAATGCCACTTGTGTTGTATTCCATATAGGCGAACATATCTTCCATTTTTTTAATTCCTCTTAATGCAAGCAGTAGGCACATCTCTCATGGTTATTTTTAATTCCATACTTACATGCTGTATTTTGGATTAATTCAATTCTTTCTAATCCGTCCACAAAATGGGTGCACTTATATGATTTCTATTCCTCCGTGTGCAACATAACTTTGAAAATTTCAATTTTTCTGTCATGGTCATTTTTAATTCCATACTTATATGTTTTATTTTTGATTATTTTAATTCCTTCTAATTGCAAGTTGGCTACTAAACATCTCCTCTCCCCTCCTAACCCTAAAAACGGTTTCAGATGTTTATAGCAGTCAAGTTGCAAAAATTTAACCTAAATCAAAAATCTAAAGTCAAATAAAAAAAATGGTAAGCAGAAAATTTCAAAAATTTTGATTTCGACTATACTGGCTAGATCGTTTTTTTAGCTCCGTATTGATTTTTTGTGGCTGTGTTATCCATGCAAATTCGCACAGCAGTAGTGCGTACTACTGCTGTGCGAATTATATCTTCGAATTCATCTCGGTCGGACTGATATGTAACTTACGTATGGTTTATATAATGTTATTTATTATATCATTTGAACATGATAATCTTTTATATTTTTAAAGTTAATAAAATAGGTTTCTGTTAAATAGATTAATAAAAAAAGGTTCATATAATTTACCCAAACTTTTTTTTGACCCGTAATTTATAAATGTAATACAATATTTATTTATTAAAAAAATGAGTGTATTTCAATTTACAGTTTCGCCTTAAAAGTGATATTATTTTATTCCTTTCTATTCTTTCTTTTACATTTCTCCACTTTTTAATTCCTCCCAATACGCTTCCATTAAATTTTTCTGAGTCGATTAAAAGGAATAGGTTTTGCTTTTTTTTTCTACTCGTTGGTGGAACTTTCGATGGAAGAAAATTCACGTATTAATGGGAATTCAGATTCTGATTTTTTTTGAATTCCTCTCTTCTT
Source organism: Andricus quercusramuli (assembly GCA_932178445.1). Classification (NCBI taxonomy): domain Eukaryota; kingdom Metazoa; phylum Arthropoda; class Insecta; order Hymenoptera; family Cynipidae; genus Andricus; species Andricus quercusramuli. The sequence continues at coordinate 274,714 of CAKNXH010000065.1, read as the reverse complement.
ACCGGGTACTGAAAAAGTGACTCACCTAAAGATACAAGTTACTACAAAAATAGTTACTAAGTTCCGTTACAAGTAACATGTATCAAAAAGGAGCTAAGTCACTAAAAAATTGCAAAGATCGTTACCTTACATCGATCGACCTTACAACCAAACAGTTACATTTCTTACAAAGAATATTAAATTTCTTCCAAGAAGAGATGAATTTCGAATTAAAAAGATCAAATTTTTAACAAGAATTGAATGTGACTTTTTAACCAAAAAGTTAATTTTCAACCAATTCCAATTAATTTTCTACCGTACAGGTTTATTTTCAACAGAAATTCTAAAAGAAGCAGTCACATCCGAGAAAATCCCTTATCAATGGTGCGGTGCGTCCCCAAAAACGAAAATGTGCCCAAGGAGTTGCAGAACTTTTTTATTTTTTGAAGAAATTAAAAAACAAAAAAGTGCTTTTGAGATATTACTTAGCTCTATTGAATTGTGGAAAGAACAGGCAAAAATATTAAATTACTTTATAAACAAAAATATCAAACTGGATCAAAATGGATTTTGACCCCCTCCTAAATCGAACCGGACCATAATCTTTTACGGAAATATCAGTTAGGTTAAAAACATTATTTTAGGCCAATAAAACGCATTTCCGAAATTTGGCACTTACACCCTTATGCGGTGTTGCCCTTCGTTTATTCTTAATACTTTTGAAATATTAGGTTAGAAGAATGGAAATTGTGCTCATAAAATAAAGTTAATTTTCTATTGCACAGTTTTTGATTTCGGACTACACACTCTTTGGTGCTAAAAAAATGGTATAATTGTATGTTTGTAAACCTAAATATTATTGTAGTAAACAAATATTATTTTCTAAAATTCATTTCATTAAGTCTCCGTGTCTATTTAATTAGCAGAGCTTATATTTTGCATGTATGTTCATTCTCTAAGTTTATACAATCTTAATAAGATTTCTTGGAATTTTTAGAAAAAACCTTACATAATTTGTAAATAACCCTAATTTGTTTACTCATTTATCATTATTTCGCGCTTCGCAGGCTTAAAAAATCGTTACGCCCCCCCGACCAAATGACTTTACGTAATTTATGCACGGCACTTAGGACTTACTGGCCGACACTGAAAAATGCTTACAAATATGGATTCTTATAGGTGCAATAAATGCTTTATTCTTTCAAGTAGGATTCATACAAGAATTTAACATTTGTTTTTGAGGACTCGGTTCACAGTCCTCAGAAGTGGGGATTTCTCTCCTCCACAGTGTCCACTGAAATCATCTCCATCTATACTATCTACGAATACACCACCAAGCTTCATTTTTTTAGCATATTCAGCCTTCAACTTCATGGAGCTGAAAATAAATATTTTATTTGTATATTCTTATATTTATTGAAATGAACACTTAATCAAAATTTTATTTGATGACTTACTCAATATTATCATAGGCAATCATTTCCTTTCCTTTGTAGATATACGGCACTTGCTGTTCTTTGTCCCAGAAAGTTGTCCATACTCGATTATGTTCCTTTGGACAAGTTTCGTCATAGTTTATAATTGGCAAAAGATATTTTGGATCTTCAACAACTAGTGCGTCCCTACCAAATTGTTTTGGATTAGCTAAATTATAGGATAGTTCTCTGACAGTAGTTCCCAGTATTAACTTGTTTGGTGCAGCACCTTTCGAAAGCCAGTATTTCACAATGTAATCCTGAAAACAATGAAAATTAATAACAAACAATCATCGCATAAATGGTATTTGGTTTTCCATCGAACAAGAGCTAGGTAGAGACTTTTTGTTGGTAACATCAAAGCTAATTTCAATTCCTTCTTTGACTTTATTGCAGAAAACCGAAAAAAATTAACAGGTCAGTCCCATTTCACCGAAGAGAAACTCTAACTACTATGAATTGAAAGTCTTGAAAATTAAGCAATATTAAGGATAGGCTCATTCTAATTCAAAATCTGCTACTGAAAACGCATTAAATTAAAAAATTGTCAATTGAAAAAGTATTGTAGAATTCCATTTCAAATCAGGCACAGAGGTCCAGCTTAGGGTATCAAAATGATCTTGTATTTGGAAATATCATTATATTGTAAAAATTAAGGAACATTTATTTCATAGTTCAGTTAAAAATTTAGTTTGAATTTGTTACATTTGATTCTGAAAAATCCAACCTGTGAATTTTTTCAGAAACTGCAAAAGGTATTTATAAAAAAAAATTATGATATAAAATTTTACGGTCTTAAGAATGTTCATCTTTTTTTCTTTATTTTTTAATTTTAATTGAATGTTTGAAAATCAAGCAAGTAACATCTTAACAATTCTAAATTTGTCAAATACAAATTTGATTTATTCAAATCTTGTTGAACAATATATTTCTGATCGAACAACGTGAAGTTTGGTAAACAGAAAGATTTCAAATCCCAGATATTCACAGTGAACAATTTTAATTGTTTTATTTGAAAGCGATTGAATGTTTCTTTGCTTTTTTGCTTCTGAATTCATAAAAGCTTATTCATAAAAGTACTTACAACATTCAGTTTCCGCTCCTCCGTATTTTCTTTTGATGAATGGTACAGTGGAGCAATATGGCCAGCTCGAACTATTTTCTTATTTTCGAAAATACCTCCGTGAAAATAGTAAGTCCTCAAATTTATGAAGCTCACATACTTTGATATTTCTTTAATATCATATTTCTTAGCAGTCGACTCTCTAGCATCAACTGCTAAAGATAAAATCAAACCATTTTTATCGAACTTTTCTTTGAGTGCCTTCAATAGTAAAACGAAATTCTGCTTATCAGAAGCAACTGCATTATTTTCAGCTAGATATTGCGAATGGAGTTCGATACCATCTAGTTTTCATTTTTTCACGAAGTTGACAATATTATTAACAAGTTTTTCTCGCAGAGTCGGATCAAACAATATTCTATAAAGTGACAAAAAATCAATATGTTCATTTTTAATGACTATAGATAATTTTTATCAGTTTAGATGAAATGCAATTTTATTTTCAATCTTGGATGGAAATCGACGGCTGCAATGCAGAGTGCTTCAGTTCTGATTCTGCCCGTATACCGCTCCAATTATTTGCAAAAAATAAAATACCAGGTATTTGTGGCAACACGTGACCACGTCGTAATTATAACCCACAGGTTGGTCAACTCATGTGTCGATCATATATTTTGAGATTTATTATCAGTGTTATAAAAATATACGTACAAAACCTTAATTATTGAAAAGGTTATAAAATTTAATTTTTAAATATAATGCATCATACTGGAAACTTAAATCATCGAATATTTCACACGGCTTTCATTTATTATTTCGTACATCTATGTTTGCAGCCCTGCTTCTAAATATCTCGCATTGAGTTGGAGCAGTCTACCTGCGAAATTGAAAAAGTAACCAATTTCGTTTTTTTATTATATTCTCCTTTCATGTGGCACAGCATTTTACAATATTTTACCAGATGATGCGAAATGATCTATTTATTTATGCTAATATAAAACTCAAAATTGAAAAAAATGAATAAGAGTGGTATAACGAGCAGAACACGAGTTGGAGCTGTATACGGGCAAAGCTAGAACTACAGCTCTCTGCAGTGGAGCCGTCGAAATATGAAACTTACTTATGGTCATTATTTTTTTCATCATCCATGAACAATTCCTCCATGGTGAGTAGGATTTTCAAGTGTCTGTTTTTTTTGCGAAGATTGTCAATCCTTTGAAATCCATCTGAGTCTAGATCTTCATATTCATCATACGATTGAACAGAAGCGTCTTTTCCCAGTGCAGCCGTACCGTAAAATAAGTGAGTGCAAAGAGACACGTCGATCTTCTCTATGATGGGCGTGTCGTCGGGTTCTTCATCGTGACTAATATAGTAACAGCCAACGATTTCTAGAAATTATGATAAGAAGATTTAGTTTTGAAAATAAAACAATTTCCTTTTTTGGATGTTCTTATTATAAGAAGTAGTTAAAAAACTATGTCACATTACCAGTGCGTGGGGGAGGGGGAGTTGACAGGTTTCGTGACAATCTAGGATATAGGGGAGTAGAGATTCACGAAGAATGTTACATTATAAATGGTGAACATATATGTGAAAATTTTTCGCTTTAATGTTTGAAAAAAAAACAAAAATTAGTGTCTTTATTTTGTAATTGAAGCATCTTAATGCAGACTTCAGAATCTTTAACGCCGTTTTCTAAAAGAATTCCTCTTTTCTTCTGCCTTTAAAAAGCTTCCCCTTTTTCTTGTTTTTCGCTCAAATGCGAAGTGAATTAATAGAACCCAATAAAAAAATCCAACTATTTTTTTGGTTGAAAGTTAATTCTTTTTCACTGAAAATTTAATTATTCTATTTTTGGTTCAAAATTGATAGTTTTCATTCAGAAATTCAAGAATTAAATTTTTTACTGAGAATTCATCTTCTTCGTTCAAAATTCAACTATTTAGTTGAAAATTCGTTTTTTACATTCTCATAATGAGAAGGTATTAGTTTTATGTTTAAATTTGACTTGATCAGTTTTTAATAAATCTCCACGTTTTGAGACCTCCTGAGTCAGAAAAAACTATTTTTACGAAGGTGTCTGTCTGTCTGTCTGTAGTCTGTAGGCACGATAACTTTCGAAAAAATATTCAGATTGGATTGTGCTTTGGTACACTTTTTGAAGGCCTAAAAAGAAAGAACAAGTTCGTTAACTAGCTAATTTCGATCAAAATTCAAAAAGTAATAGCACTTTGAAAATTTTTGAGACTATTTTTGTAAAGTTTAAAATTCTATGCGCGGCTATTCATAATACTCAAAAACTCGAACAATTTATCCTCTGGACTTTTGCGGATGAAAAAAATTAGCGGAGTTATAGCATTTTTAAAATTCCAAAAAACAAACGAAAATTAACATTTCAACCCGAAAAACGCACGATATGAAAAAAAGTCAGGGGGAGAAAAACGTTGCTTTTTGAACACCCTACAATATTTTCATAACAACTATTTGAATTCTTTGAAAAATCAAAAATTAAAATTTTGATCGCACAAAAAAATAAAAAATTCCATTTTGCTGTCAAATTATGTGAGATTTGGCTTGGCGTTTCGGCCTTCAATATGTTAGCAGGTGAAATGTAGATTCAAAATATTGTTTTTCTGATAAAGACTGCCGAAGAACTGTTTGAACGTCAAACAAAATGTAAGACTTTGTGGTTGGTTATTTTTTAATAGAAATATGTCACCATTAATCAACAACATTGATTAATTTCAATGGATGATTAGCTAAAGCATGGTATATTCCGTTAACAGTAGTATTCATGTAATTTGTTGTAAGTTTGTATTTTTTTCGTGGAAAATTAATTTTCTTGATAAGGAAATAACCTTCTTAAATATATATTTATATATCTTGGCTGGCAAGTTTTACAATTTGGCGAAAAATTCTCTTATTTGGTTAAAAAGCCATGTTTCTATCTGTAAATCTATCAAATTCAAAAATTTTAATATAATGTGGTCGGATAGTATCAATTGGATCGTAGACTAACATTCACGAGACATGTAAAACATGCAGCGCAAAGAGCTATAGAAACCTTAATATCTCTATCCAATAATAAATGAAAACTCACAATTGTTAGCTTGTAATAAACACTTCTGTAAGGAAGTATTGTCAGGACAATGTTAACATATGCTTGCCCGATTTCGAGGTTAAAATGTAACTGAAATTGCTTAGTATTCCAGAGAATACAAAACAAATTCTTTCGATTAATTGGTTAATATCCTACTAGATATTGATGCAGTTTGATGAGATTTGTACTTTATTAATTATAACCTTGTAATTATTCTCAATTCCATCAATAAATATATATATATATATATATATATATATATATATATTATTATCATTATTATTATCAATTTTATATACACCTATTGTAAAAATGCATAAGGAAATGAAAGTTGAATACATTCAGGGATATATTTGTACATAAGCTGAAAGAACGAAAATATTGAGTATAAGTCTGTGAGGATAAAACGCGTTTCCTTCAATCGAAGAGTATAAGATATTTACGTATTAGCATCAAGAAACTTCATGTGAATTTAATCGTTTTGGAGTACTATTGCTTTCATTCATAGCTTGAGGTCTTTTTAGATTATTTTTTTTACACAGAAGAAAAAAAGACAAATATTGTTAAATCTCAATACAATTTCCAGTCGTCAACATTAACTTAGATAGGTTGGTTAGAAAAATACACAACTATGTATTATTTAGAACACTTAAAAAAAAAGTTTTGTACATTCATATGTAGCACATTTTAGATTGAATACAATTATTATATATTATAATTATTACAATGTCATTTTTAGTTGAGAATTGAACATTTTCATTTGAAAATTTATCAATTCATATTAAAGTTTAGATTTATGTACTTCCTTGTAAGTTCGTATTTTTTAATAGAAAAATAATCTCCTGGATTTAAAATTCAACTACTTAGTTGTAAATTGAACAAATTTGTTAATAATTTAGTGAAGCAGTCAAAAGGCAATCTCAATAAGTGAAGAATTAATTTTCGAGCTGAAAATTCAAGTATTCAATTTTTGGTAAAATTTATTATACCATTAAGCCATTTCCCTTTCGGGGTAGGCGTGACTTGCTCGGTTGGAAAGTAGTGGGATAGGTATATAGGTGTAAAGTAGGTCGTTATATGGTATAAGGTAGATAGGTATATAAGTATATGTGTTATGGTATAGATATTTTAGATTGATCTGGAGTTTTCGTGTTATTTATTCAAATAACACGTCCACTCCGCAACACTGCTCCGACCCAGGTTGCTGATCAATCTCTCTAGCGATCACCCCAAGTGAGGAGCCTCACAAAATTGTTATGTATGGTTCCCCACTTGGGCCCATTAGAATCCAAGGTCTTTGTTTCAGGCATCATTCACTCTATTGTCACTCTGCTTATAAACTATTTGCCGCCACACATTTCTGTCCTGGCATACTACTCTAGCTTCATTTACGTCCATGCATTTCTTCATGCAAGCTCTTCTGTTCCTATGACTTCTTATGTCTCTTCGGATCAATGTCTCATTTACAGATTCTAACCATTCTTTCGGCGGTCTACCTCTGGGCATTCTGCCATTTACTTTACCTTTATATACTTGCTTCGTCAGTCGTTCATCTTTCATTCTTTCAAGATGTCCGAACCATCTTAACTGATTTCTTTCCCATATGTCAACTAGCGTGTCTCCTGTACCACATTCTTTGAGGATTATCTCGTTTCGGACTTTGTCCATCAGTGTTTTTCCGCATATTATGCGCAGAGGTTTCATGCCGATCGCGTTGATTTTACTCCTGTCCTTTTCTTGACAGGTCCATGCCTCGCTACCGTATAGTACAGTTGGTACGAATATGGAATTATGTATGGCCATTTTAGCTTTTTTTGATATGTTTTTATTCGTGAGGATGGATCCTGCTCTACCGATAACCTGCTTACCCTTATTTATGCGCCTATTTAATTCCCCATCTATTTTTCCGTCGCTAGTGAATAGACTACCTAGATATACGTACTTGTCAACTTGTTCTAATCTCACATCATTTAGGACAATGTTGCATGTTGTTTTCTCACTTTTTCCCTCAAAAACCATGACTTTCGTTTTATTCACGTTAATTTTGAGGTCCATGTTCTTCATGCTTGTGTTAAGTTTATTCAACATTCTTTGCAAGTCTTCGACTGATTCTGCCATAACAATCTTGTCATCTGCGAAAGCCAACCCACGTACTTTGACGGTTTCGAGATCTATACCTTTTTCGTTGAAGAGGGCAGTTCTTAGACACTTATCCATGAATATGATAAATAGCCACGAGGACATAACGCATCCTTGTTTCAAAGAACAAGTTTTTTTCGTGTGTCTTCTAAAAAATGTGTTTTAGTGGCTCAAAAATTGAACTATTCGTTTAAAAATGTAACTATTTGTGGTTGAAGTTTAATTTTTTTTTGCTTGAAAATTTAAGCTTTGTGTGATGCTCTGTGACGAGGAAAGTGGAAGAAGCTTTTAAAATAGCGTGACGCAGTTCATGGACAGTCCTTGACATGATAAATATCACTCACTCTGACACTTATTATCAGGTACTGGCAGCCTCGATGGATGCTTCGCTAGCTGCTTTTCTGGCGGCTTACTACCTGAAGCGAACGATGAGCATATTCCAAGAAAAAGTATTAACTTATACATCTGCAAACAATTGAATAAAAATTTTAAACAATCTGTGAGTTTGACAATAATTGGATGCTTATTTTTCTTCTGATGACTATGAAAAACTTTTGTCCAGTACAGTTTCGATAGCTTTTTTCATACACTTTCCATTGAAGATAATCAGTCTTTGAAGAAAAAAATATTTTACCTTCAAAAGTAAAAGTCAAGAATAAATATGACTTCTTTGGAGAAAGGCACATTTATAGACCAGAAAAGTATTTTTCTATGAAGAAGAATAAAATTTATTTAACAATAAAACAAACGTGAAAAAAGCCTCTCGAAACTAAAGAGGAAAATATTTTTATCAATCATATTTGAAGAGTTCAAAATCACCAAAGCAGATGATATATTTTCAGGAACCTATCGAAGTTTATTTTTCTGAATAGAAAATAAATATCCCACTCTGTAACCTCAAAGCTCTTGGAGGAAAGACCTTATTTTTTCTTTAAGAGAAAAAAAAACTACAAATTTTCCTTATTTCGAGAAAATTCAAAAATTTTTTTGACGTTCATTTTTTAAGGCCTAATATTTATATCGTTAATAAATACTTATCATTAATGGAGAGAATTTAGCCTATCGCTATTAGAAGAGTTGACATTTACCGAAATAGATTGAAATGTAAAAAAACTCTGACCCTTACTATTATCTTTTTCAACAAGCTCTAGCTAAATTGACACTAGTTTCATTTTGTTATGCAGGTAATTAGTTGTAAAAATTTGAAATCCATGAAATTATATAGTTACAAAGTTTTAAATTCTGGATTTCCATTTTTTTTCTTTATTTCCTAAAGCAAGAAATCATATTCACAGGAACGTTTTTCAAAAAGTACATTCAAGCCTTAATTTAATATAATCAGTGTCAAAAGTATGAAATCATTTGGAGATATTTGATAGATTCTTAAAATTATTTACAGTTGAAGAAAATATTATACAGTATCAAATGCTTTGTTTTCGCGGATATTCTCTCGGGCATCGAAGTTTTAAAAAAATGTTCAATTAAATACATAAATTCAGCTTGGAAATCTTACAAGGTTATCTATATATATAATTTATAACGAAGTATCTAGGCTCACTGGAAATATTCCTGCTAGGCTCACCGAATTTCGGTGAACCTCGCCACGAAAATTAGAAATCTTGAATTTTATTCGTAAATTTGATCTCAGTACAATTGAGAGTAAGAAGACGTACCTGTAATAATTTGACGAAGCGTCCTCGAAGAACTTCACAAAAATACAGTACTTTGGTTTCACGTGCGAGTTTATTTATACCTTCCTTTACATGTACACAAACACATCATTTATGACAAACTGTATTTTTTTTGTGGATATCATAAATTTTAAAGACGGTTCGCGACAACTAGTCCCACCACTTTTCCACTACCACCTGTTTTCAGGGGTATATTTCCACACCTAACAATCAGATTTGGAGTCAAGATAAAAATTAGCCAATGAAATATTACCAATTCCGTTTCAGAAAAAGAAATGGAAACAAGGTTGATTGGTTGAAAAAAATTAGCTGATATACAGAGCTGTCAAAGCCTCAGAACTTCTGATTCAGCAAATGCATATTTCACTCATTATTCATATGTTCTAATGATAAAAAATTCAAATTTTTGGTTTACATATGAATTCAGAATATATTTTTACACAGGATTACTATATTTTCGATTATGAAAAATGTTCTAATTTGGTAAAATTATACATTAGTAGAGAAATATTGAAACGTATTTATGAACTTTACAAAGAGTTTACATGTTTATCAGGCTTGACCTTTTTACGTAATGAATATGTAACCGGAAACTAAAACTCTTTTGTGAATAGACGTTGAAACTAAGAAGAATACTTTTTTTCGACAACTCGAGTAAGATAATAGACAAATTGATGATATTACAAACGTACAGAAACAATAATTTTCTCAATTTCTTTAAAAAAAAATGGATTTATTATGTCTTGTTTCCTCACTCCTCAATTAAATCTATGTAACTACAGCTTAAGACAGCAAAAAATAGTCCTTGAAGACGTATTTCGCTAGTTTCATCAAAATCATAATGTCGTTATTTTATTCTTATTATAAGAATATCGCATGATAAAAAATATTTGTAGGCAAGTATTGAATATTCTCCAACAAGATTCTTTTTTTTTCATATATCAGATTTATTTACACGAGATCTTTTATCTTCAATATTGTCAAGGCCTAAAAATAAAAATAAGTTTAACACGCAGTCAGTATTTACAGAATTAGGTAAATTCTCATGCAGCGTAAATATGATTGCGTCTGATTTTCTTACCTTGGTCTTTCAACATGACGTAATTAAGAATTTTTAATTGTTTCAATTTTTGTCGCCTTTTGAAAAAATATTAGGTCTTATTCGGATAAAAAAATGATGCCTCAATTTTTCAGAAAATATATATTCACGACTGACTAAAATGTTTCAATGCGTATGTCGTTTCTCAGTGAGAATTAATTTCGGGAATTGTTTAAATGTCATCTTTGTCAAGAGTTTCGTAGAATGTAGAAATTACATGACTATGAAAAGATGCATCAATGTTGAAAGTTCGAAACCTAATTTTTGAAATTATATTTTGAGCCGTTTTTTTCTAATTCTTCAAGATGAAACACATTTAAAAATATCACGCGATACTTTGTTGAAAACTTCTTGTTTAGTTTAGAATGATTTTTTTTTCAGGTGAAAACTTGACTATTTGATTAAAAATTCAACAGCTTAGTTAAAGATAAACTTTTTTTAAAAATTTAATTATTTTGTAGAAAATGGGTTTTTTCGTTGTCTTGAAAGTTTAACTATTTAGAGGAATTCAAACCGCTTCGTAAAAATACGTGTTTAAAAATGTTACATTAAGTTTATAAATAAAAATTCAACTATACCATTTTGAGTTACAAACTGAAAATTGTTTTTTTTTCAATTCAACTATTTGGTAGCAACTATCTGAAATTTCTTTTTTGGTACAAAATTAGTTTGCTTGAAGGTTCGTTTTTTTTTAATATCAGATTTATTGATTTTTCATCTTTTTAAGGCGTAAAAATGAAAATAAGTTCAACTTGCGTCTTGCAATTAATTATGAAATGACTTCAATATTCATAGTTCGTAAATATAATTGTATCTGCTTTTCTTATCTTCGTTATTCAACATGACGAAATAGGAACTTTTTATTATTTTAGTTGCTATCACCTTGAAAATCTATTCTGTCTGATTTGCAAATAAAAATTATTTTTCAATTTTTCAGAAAATATATTAACAAATCGCTCGAAAATTTTAATATGCGTGTGTTGTTTCTTATTGAGAATTAATTCTCAAATTATTCGAATGTCACCTCTGTTACCTTGTCCCGTTTTTTCTAAACCTATTTAATCGAGATTCAACCTCAATGATAATTAAAGATATCGATTTGAATGTTTTAGATTGGGTTTTCTCGAAAAAAATCTTATCGGAATCCACACAACCACACTTGTGCCCCCGTCAAAGCCTACGCCATTAAAGTCCGCAATGATTTTGTTTGCCAGCATCTTTTCGGTCTGATTATGTATTATTATTTTTTTTTTCAAATAAAAAAGAATAATCAATCAATCTCAACCATCATTAATTTTTTATGTATTAAAAAGAAGCATTATTGAGTAAATGATTACTGGTTAGTGATATCACCTATAATTAAGAATTTAAAATAATGCGCATTATTATAAATGCAATACATTATTTTATTAGATATTCCTAATAAAGTTTGATTCCATTGATTTCGTATTTTTTCACAAATTCAACAACATTATTAACAAGTTATTTCTCGCAAAATCTATTACATTGTTTACATTATTCTATTTTCAGGAATTTGTACATAACCTTTTTTACTTCTTACTTTACTTTTTGACATTTTTTTTCACTTTTCACTCTACATTATTACTTTTTACTTTACTTTTTTACTTTTACTTCTTTTGGCGATTGCCTCATTTTCCACATTTTGATAGTAACAAGCAATGGCTTCTAGAAATTAACAATAAGAAGGTTAAGCTTTAAAAGTAGCCATTTCTTCTTATTTTAAGATTTTTAAATTGTTAGTTGCCCGGCGAAAATAATAATATAATTCACTTTCTTAGTTGTACTCGTAATAATTATCGCATGATATATCACTTTGACACATATAATTACACCTCTTTTGAGGTTCTGGAACTTGAACAATTAAAAGAAAAGTACAGCATGTTCTAAGGAAAAGTATCAATTTATACATCTGCAAAAAATGAAATCGCAATATTATAAAATCAGCGAACATATTTACATTAATCGGATTTCAATTTTTGTACTGGTCTTCATATGATTTTTTCTTACTTTATTATTTTTAGACAATACGTACCTATGATTTCTTATGTAACTAATTTGAGGAAACTGAAGAATGATTATCAGTTTTGAGCTACAGTTTTGATATAATAAAAAATTTAGAAACTGATTCCGCGTTCATGTTTTTATAACATCATGTATCCCGTTCTATTGGGATCAGTTTCATAAATTTTTTGTGGTAGTAATCCAGTTTAAAAATTTCAAATCAATTAAATTCTGGCTCTAGTTCGAAAGTAAGAAATTCTGTATCCCAATGTTTTTCTTTCTCCCTTGAGGCAAACAAATAATATAAACATGAACTTTTTTCATACTGTATAATAATGTTATAATGTTATAATAATGTTAAATTTTAGGCTGTGTCTAGTCGTCCCGAAAAATTTTGGGACGACTAGCCAAGCCTATGAAAAAGATTGGACTAGTCATCCCGAATTTCGGGACGATGAGACACTTCGTAAATTTTAATAAGAAAAAAATATAAAATAATTAACAGAGCAACCTCAAAGTTTTTTTCAGGCAAAGAAGCAATTGAGAACTTCAAAATACGTTACATTCGTTGATAAAAAGTCGGGCATCCAAGTTTGGAGAAATTATTTAGTACTTGGTAAATGAATTCAGTTTAAAAATGTCATAGTACTTTATAAAATGTGAAAATCTTGAATTTTATTTCTAAACTATACCTTGCAAAGTATCCATTTCAAAGAAAAATATTATTCACAAAATATGTAGATGTCAATAAATCACACATCTCTTTTGCGGAATATTTGTTCCTGCAGTCAAGTATTCAAGAGTGACACTTGCTTTTACGATGAAAATAAAAAGTTAATTTTAGATTTTTTAATTCACGAAGAAGGGTGCTAAATTTTCATAATGCACTTTCATAACTAGCGTAACGGCCTTAATAAATACAATCATTTTATATTCAATATTTTGCTCTACAATTAGTAGTTTACGAGAAAACATCAATGTTGATTTTATAACATTGTTGACCTCCGTCTTTTTCTGAAGAATGCTTCGAAAAAAGTAGCTCTTTTAGCCTCATGAATATTTATGTAAAAGGAAGAGAAGGCTCCACTAAAATTATTTTCATAATTATTTTTATTTAGTATAATATACCTTATGACTTAGCAAAAAATCGAGATCACAGAACTTGAAAACTGGAAATTGGCAGCTCTTTCAAGTTTGTTGAAAATTATAGACAACTTTCAAGATTGCCTTATTTTCAAACTTTTTGATGACTTTTGCCTAAAAGTACTCTCCGAAACAAGGAAGTTGAGCCATTAAACTTTAAAATCGATTTTCGATTGCCTTTTCTATGTGTGTTTGAAATTGCAAGTAAAATTGAAAAAAACATTAAATTTAAAAAAGAGAATCTCACGCAAAGTTATGATTCGAAAAATCTAATACTTTGTTTGTGGGGGTTTTTGGGCACCTACTATTAGGTAAAAAATTGCCAGCGGAATCGCTGACATGGCCATGCAGAGTTTTGGCTGGAATTAAAAAAAAAATCTATCGAATGAGCCATATATTTTTATTAGCCTTTCAAGCATTATCTTCAGGATGGGGTGGAGGAGGTCCAAATTTGCGGGCAATTGCGTTATACTTCAGGGCAGGAAAAATTCCTTGAAAATGTGAGTATTTCGTCAGTCTTATAAAAGTTGTGCGAAATAATTTTCTTCTTAAAATCACATTCACTCAGACAAGATTTTTATATCGAATCTTGTCAAGGCCTAAAAATAAAAATGAAGTTTCACTCATAATTCGTGATTTCGAAATTAGTAAATATTAGTTGTTCGTAAATATCATTGTATCCAGTTATATTATCAACAGTCTTATTAATCTGTTGCGATAGCAAGTATATTTAGAAATTTCAAGTCAATAAAATTCTAGCTCTAGTTCAAAAATAAATAATTCTGAAACTCAAGGAATTTCTTTCTGTCTTGAGGCAACAAAATAATATAAAAAGGAACTTTCTTCAGACATCATATTGAAGTTCAAGTTTAAAGGAAGAGAAACATAAAATAAGTAAAAGAAGATTCCCAACTTTTTTCAGCCGGAAAAGCTATTAGGCACTTCCTAATACTTGATATTCGTTTATTAGAAGTGGTGCATGCAGGTTTCAAGAAAATTCTCTACTCAATAAATTAATTCAGCCTAAAAATTTCTTAATGCTTCATAAAATGTGAAAATATTGTATTTGGTTTATAAGCTAATCTTATCATTTAATTTTATTTTGAAAAAAAACTACGATTTTTGTCAATAAGCGCCAGTAATTATGAATAAAATTAATTACTTTGGCGCGTCTCTTACATTAGTCAGGATCATGTGGCAAGCAGCATATTACATTTCACCATACCTTTCATGGTAGAGTTCGTTTTTTGACAAGTATCATAAAAAATCAGCGTGATATTCTTTTTTGGTCGATTTTTTTGGAAAACAATGATTTCGCCAACAAATTATTTGCATAACGAATTTATCTTTTTACGAAATACGCGATTTCTCTGTAATATACTTCTATATAAAAACAATATTTTCTAGAATAAATCATGAAGTCCGTGAAAATAGAGTTTGTTTCAAAAATGCACTGTACCTCAGAAATTAAAATGCAGAGAAAAGACTCCGTGTGTTTTTTTTTGACCAGGTAAACATGGTAAATTTGATCAAATGTAGCTTTTTTAGCTTCATAAATATATCTGTAAAAGTATAACAAACACTTCACTAGAATTATTTTCATTAAATTTTCATTTAGTATATAATATACCTTATAAGTTTATAGAAAAGCAAGATCGCTAAACTTCAAATTTGAAATTTGGCAGCTCTTTCAAGTTTGGTTAAATTTAGTGTATTTATAGACAACTTTGAAGATAACCTTATAATATTCTCATCATAATGACAAGGTATTGTTTTTTATGTGAAAACTGATTATCACGGATTTCTTTAAATCTCTATGTTTCGAGACCTCCTGAATTCGAAAAAATCGGTTTTACGAAGATGTCCGTCTGTTTGTCGTTGTCGTCTATATACCGCATAACTTTTGAAAGACTAGTCGGATTTGATTGTGCTTTGGAAGAACTTATCCTAGTAATTTTTTTTTATAAAAAGAAAATGATCAAAGTTATAGAATTTTCAAAATCCAAAAGGACAAAGGAAAATGAAAATCTTGAGCCAAACGACGCACGATATGAAAAATGTCAAGAAAAACGTTGTTTTTTGAAAGCCCTACAAGATTGTTCTGACAGCTTCCTGAATTTTCTTGGAAAATCGGAAATTCAAATTTTGATTGCACAAAAAATAATGAAAAATCAACAATTCCAATTTGCCTTCGAACTACGCAAGATATGAAAAGAGATGCAGCAACAAAAATTGTGCACCCTAAAAACACTTACAGATTTGTTATTTATTACTTCTTTATAGGACACCGTGATTTTGTTTTATTCATAAAAAATCATTAGAAATAGAAAATAAAATATGTTTGGACAAATGACACAAGCAGCGGAAAAAATAGGATAGAAGTTGTTCAATCAGAAAAGAGTACCAAAGTATTTAGAAAAGGGATGGGGAGAGAGAAGATGGACCAGAATAGCAAGATTCAGATTGAGAAACGAGGAAGGGAAGGGATATAAAAAAAAAGAGAACAGAATTTGCAGAATCTGTGAATGGGAAGGGTGTCGGAGAGGAATGGAAGATAAAGAAAGCTGGAAAGAGAATGTGGTAAATATTCTAGGGGAGGATGGATTGGGGGAAGAGGGGATGAAAGAGTTGGAGGGGGCTAGAGGAGAGCATGAGAAATATTAAAGTAATGGATGTAAAAAAATGGAAGAATGAAATAAGGATCTAGATATAAGATTTCATGTAAATAATTGTAAATAACTGTAAACAGTGAGGATAAGATATTACAAAATATGTAGGCAAAAGTATTGTAAGATATGGAGGTCATGTAAACCCTTAGGAGAGAATTTATGAATAAAGAAGAACTTTAATAATATTTTTTTGTACAATATCGTTTACTCTCAACATTTAGTGCTTTATGTCATATTTTATATCCTTAATTCACATCAAGAATTTTTTAAATCGCTTCATTCCACAGATTGAAAAGATTGTTCAATTATAATGTTTGGCAATTAAAATGGCCAAACTTCTACAACATAGTAGGTAATTCATTTCGAGATTTGAGGTTATTAATTTTCAACTTTAAAAAATTAATTGACTTGACGAATCACTATTGAAACCGATATGAAAGTGCAACTATTTTTGGTTGAAAAGTTTACTGTTATACTTTTTGTTTAGAATTCATCTCACTTAAAAATTTCAATATTTTGTAGAAAATTCGTTGCTTTTTTGGTTTGAGAATCAATTTTTTTCAACTACAAAGGTAACTGAACTTCATTTGGGTTTGAAAATACATATTTCTAATTTAAAATTTATCTTTTCCAGTTGAAACTTCAGGTTGTTCGTTAAAAAGTCGTCGTTTTTGTAGAAGACTAATCTTTCTGGTTAAAAATTCATCGTCTTTTTTGTTTAGAAATTCAAGAGTTTGGTACAAAACTAAATTTTTTTGTTTGAAAATTAATTTTGTTATCTGGAAATTTACCTATTCCATTCTTGGTTCGAATTTATCCTCCATAAATTGGAAAATCAACTAGTCAGTAGAATATGCATGTAGTTTTTGAAAAATCATACTTTTGGCTGAAAAATTATCTGTTTTTCAAAAATTTATGTTTCGAGTTGATGATTCAACTATTTTATTTAAAAAATTCTCCTTTTTTAACTAACAATTCATCTGTTCAGAAAAAATCCTAATATTTTGTTAAAAATTCCTTTGTCTTAGTTGAATTTAACTGGTTCAAAATTCGTCTTTTGGTAGAAGGTTCATTTGTTATGGTGGAAAAGTGATCTCGCTTGATAAAAAATGAATCTCCTTGTTAAAAATTCAAATATCTTCTGAATGATCAGGCTTTTTGCTTAAAACTTCAACTGGAAACCAAACGTGGAAAAGACTACAATTTTGGGACGAAATTTGCTGCAAAGTATCTTTATATAAAGAAAGTCGCAAGAGATCTTATGGCTGAGGTGAAGGACATCAGTACTGATCTACACGTCTCAGAAGACCGTGCAATGTAGATTAAACAACAGGTTGATTTGGCGTGGAAAAACGATGGGAATGAACATCAATTGGTGGAAGCCGCATCACACGATCGAGCCGCTGCAATTGATGTTCTTACTCCACCTGTTGATGATCCAGCACCACCACAACCTCCAGTGGTAGATGCCCTAATTCAACCAGAGGTTGAAGCAGAGGTTCAGTAACCAAGAAGTTGATTTATATGGACATACCATATGAACAGAGATGTTCTGTGCTTTTATTTCTTGACAGAGAAAAGTGGGCCAAGTGTGAGGGGAAAACACCATCGAGTCACCTTACTTAAGTATGCAGAGCTAGCCACAAGAATAAATGACCAGAATCTAGCAGACCAAAAACTCTCAATATTCATAAACAGATTGCTTTCGGCTATTGATATAGCTGCAGTCAAAATGAAATTAGAACAGCAGCTTCATATTCATGAACTCCCTCTGGAAGATGTGGAAAAGAAAGACCTGATTGAAGCTGAAGAAATAGGTGCTAGGTATATTGAACATTGAGTACCGGATCCACCAGAACCACATCAGGACACTTATAACGTTAATACAAACAGCGAAATCCCAGAAAAAGTACAGCACCTTGAAAGGAATTTTCGTCATGCTTTACTAGAGTTCAGACATGTAGAACTAACACAAAGGCATTCTCTGACCCAGGTGAACATTGCAAAGGATTTGCGTGCAGTAATAGGATATCTGAACATCAAGGTTTTACCTATGCATTTGAACGCAACACACCGTTAGAACGTTGGGCTGCAGAAATAGGCCTACAAATGCATTCTTCGCTCAAGGAAGGGATCGAGATGCACCATGGAATATCAGGTTGGATATGGATGTTGGCAATGTAAGGTGAAAATTAGGTCCATTGACTCAATATGAGGAAGGAAATAGAACAAGAAAGCTGATATAACATGTGACTAAAATCATCCACCCGCGGTACTTCGAGACATTGACACCAGCAATATTGGATGGGATTGAAGACTCCGAACGGCAGAGATTTGATGTTCTTGCTGCTAGACTGCGTCGGTACAAGAAAAGTAGTGCAAGAAGGCAACAAAGTCGAACCTCTCAGGCATATGAAAGAAGGTTTCATAATGAACTGAGTGTAAAGCAAAATAACCAGCAAGACACCGGAGTCCCTCAATCGAAAGATATGACTAGCTACTGGTTGGGTGTTCGGGGAAAAACTAACAGTAGTAATTTGGATACTGCGTGAATCCAGCTAGAGAAAGAAAGAGCAAGCAATAACCCTGAAGTGTAGCCAACTGACATCACAGGTTCAAATTTTTCAAAGGTTTTGAAAAGAACAAGTAACTGTGAAGCTCCAGATCAGGATATAGTGCACAACTTTTGGTGCAAGTACCTTACAAGTGTGCATCCTGAATTGGCAAGGTGTTTTCAGAAAATCATGGAATACCTAGATCTGATGCCAGGTTTTATGCTTAAGGGTTTTATGCTTATTACATATATGTTGCCTAAAAAAACAGACGATCAAAATCCAGCTGATTTGAGGCTGATAGCCTGTCTTCCAACAATTTATAAATGCTTCATAGCCATTACTGCAGATAAGGTATATTCTCACTGCGACGAGAATAACTTCCTAACATAAAAACAAAAAGGATGCTGTAAAAACTCGCGAACAGTAGCAATCTAATCACCAGAGATGCTGTTGCCATGGCGCAAGCTCGTAAACATCAAAGAAATTTTAAGTCTCAAAAAATATAAAAAATCTTTCCGCGCATCGTCGACGTTACAAGTCGTGCGATGATGCTTCTGGGGTACAAGAATCAAGTCTTTTAATCATGGACAACCAAAAATAAGTAGATTAATATGCACTGTGACGGGCATCTTTCAAGGAGAATTCTTTAGTGCACTGTGGATCTGTTTAACGTGGAACCCATTTAGCAAAATACCAAATAGGCTGTCTTATGGGGTTCCAGTACATGATAACGTGGATGGTCATCAAGTGACTCATCTTCTATACAAGGATGACCTGAAGCTATACGTTAGCTTGGACCAGAAACTGCAGCAAGTGATCGATGTGACAGAGCAGTTTTCCAACGATATCCACACGGAGTTCAGACAAGATGAATGCAGAACAGTTGATTTAACCAGAGGAGAATAAGGAACCGCAGAGCTAGAGAACGACTTCAAGAATGACATCAATGCAATCGCTGAGGGCGAATCATATAAATACCTATGTATTCTCGAATCTAAGGGTATTTAGCATACAATAGTTGAGAAAAGCCTGAGGATTGCCTTCACTATAAATCTTAGATTGATTCAGAAGAGTTCTCTTAAATCGGCAAACAAAATCAGTGCAATCAATACCTATGCCATCCCTGTCCTCACGTACTCCTTTGGGCTCATCGAATAGTTTCACACTGACCTTGCAAGGTTTAACAGAACCGTCTGCGTAGAAATGACGAAGCATCGAATTCCCCACAGTAATTCGGCTGCCGAAAGGGTAGTTCTATCACGACATAGAGGGGGTAGGGGCGTTGTAGATATCAGGAAACTGAGTAAGTCACAAGTCATACAGTTGCGAGACTATTTTAACAGCAAGCGAGATGTTGCGCTTTACAACATCATCTGTAAAGCGGATCTTGATTGCAGGCCCTTGAATTTGTCCTCAGAAGAGGCGTCGAATATCGGGGCAGAAACCATAGAGGAATTAGAAACGCAATCGAGACAGAAAGTTATCCACGGCGAGCACACAAAAATGTTAGATGAACATAAAGTGGATAGTGAGGCATCCAATATTTGGCTGAGAAAAGGCGTCCTGTATCCAGAAACGGGAGGATTTGTCATTGCGATTCAGAACGGGGTTGTCAGCACCAGAAATTATCGCAAACACGTGTCACATCAAGACGTGGTTGGCCCGTGCTGATTATGTGAAGATACCAACAAATATTTTGAGCAAATTACTGATGGTTGTTGCGTAATGTCTTGAAGAGAATATACGCGCAGGCATTATGATGTGGCGGGCATTATACATCATAGACTTGCCCTAAACCTAGGACTATTAACAGCATGGTTGCCTTTCTCTAGATACATTCTAATGCTCGTTTTGAAAAACGAAGATCGCTTCTGATATTGGGATGTCACTATCCAGACGGATCATTACATCCGATCCAATCGACCCAACATCGTGATGCAAGGAAACAAAGGCGGAAGAGTCTACATCAACGACATTGTTTGTCCACTTAACCGGTAGGCAACCTATATAACCAAGATCCATAAGTATAGCGAGCTAAAACATGAAGTGAAGACAATATGGAGGAATGTGGAACATGCATCTATTCATCCTATTGTGATTTTGGCTACAGGTAATGTGCACGTAAGACGCACTGAACATCTTGAACATTTAGGCGTCAGAAGGGTACTGGCTGCAGCTCAGAAGGAGATTTTTTTGAAACCCTGTCACATTATAAGAAGCTTTCTAGACCATCACGAAGCGTAGCAACTAGAAACGTGTGGAGTGCCAGACGGTAGCTCTAAGAAAACATCCATAGGCGACTTGTGTCACCTCCAACGCTTGCGGCGGCTGTGTAAGGATGACAGCGGTTAAAAACGAACTCCAAGCTACACTATGCTCCTAATTTCATACTTACAACATCATCGCAAAAGATTTCACACTTCGTATCAAATCAACTTGTATCATCCTCGTGTTATCAGTTACTTAACTTAGTTCGTGGCTATGATGAAAAACCAGGTCCGCCCGAGAACAAATTAAAAAAAAAAAACATTAATAACAATTATGGCCAAATTTTGAATATATTCTGTAGATATTGTTATAGTTACGTAATAACTGTAGTCGTAAAAGATAGATTATCGGTGTTAATTCTGCTTTATTCTGTATGCTGGAAACAAATTTTATCTCGTGGAAATCATAGATTTTTGATTCCGCTGGTCCTCGACTTTTCCAGCACCACCTATTATTCGGGGATATGTTCCAAAACCGAACAATCAGATTTAGAGTCGAAATGAAAAATCGAAGTTTGTGCACTGTCAGTACCGGTGAAAAAAAATTACGAGTGCGGACAATATTTTGTATAGGCTTTCAAGTTATTTTGTCAGTTTTTGGATTTTGATGCTTCAGGTAATTGTATTATATTATTATTTACATAAAGAGGCTAGAATCGCACTAGGAGGTTTAAACTCGCACCGAAGATATTTTTTCTCATTTTTGAACAATTTTCGTTAACAGTAGCTCATTTCATTTCCTAATTTTTCCATAAAATTTACATTTATTGCGTTTTCATTTAATATTATATCATATTAATAATCTTATAATATTGTGAAATTTTAATTTTGTTAAGTGAAGAATTGAGTATAACTTCACTACTTCCTTAATAAAATAATTTTCATGAAAACTTTACAAATAGCAAAGAATCTTTCAGGAAATAAAGTAAGCTATTGCTAATTAAAATTGAATGAAAATGATGACTTTAGTTTTGAATCGAAGGAAAAACTTTGAGTATGTTTAAAGGCTTTCAGATTCAGAAATATTCCTCGAACACCTGGGGAGACCAAAGTTTCTACTTTTTTGTAAACTAATTTTTGATTTAGGAAAAAATATTAATAACATAAATAAAAAAATCTTCAAAAAGTGGTTTCAAACTTTTTTTATTGAAGAAAATCTTTGTTTCTGATCATTAAAAAAAGTTGGCGAATAGTCCAATTTTTATGACGACTTCAAAATATGTTAATTGAATATAAACTGATACAAGTGACATGGCCCTGACAATACTTATTTTTATCAATTAACAATGTATATAGTAGGTGGATTATAAAGTTTGTTGTCACCTTTCACGTTCCAGACGCGTGAAAGGTAATAAATGCAAATTAAATTTGAAACGAGTCTTATTTGAGTGTATTTAACGTTTAGAGAACAGTTTGTAATAATACAATATTTCTTACAATTGATTTCTTCTGCCGCATAAAACTTTTATTTAGCTGAGTCTCAGGTACTCCAAGGTCCACATGTGTACATAATCCACGGTAGAGGGGATAACCAATTTGGCAACACAGCTCCAATGAATCATATTGTAAATTAAAATAATAATAATGATAAATTGTATCATTCTTGCAGATTTATTATTACTCTTTCACTTGCGTCAAAAGCGTAGAAATGCTCATCATTTACGATAACAGCAACAATGTTAAAAACGTTTATGGTTTTATTGTACTGTTTTTTAACTAAAGATGTAAACATTATTCTGCCCAGTTATACATGGATTTCCAAAAAAGGTTTAATGGACTGTAAAAAATGTATCATTTCAGAGCTAATTTCAGGTATTAAAATAAGACTTAGAAAAAAATAGTCTCGAGTGGTACTAAAATGAGACCACTGGTGGGAACCCAGAATTATTTGTGTTACATTGAAAATAACAGTATGAAGTTATCCTATTCAAAAACAGAATAGGCAAAAGATGATGCTACAAAAAAGGGATTTCCCGTTTTTACAGTGTGAAGCATAATTATACTGTCGTGGGAAATTCCGAAAGAATTGCATATTTCATTCAGAACCAAGAACTTTTTGAAAAAAATTATGATTCTGACTTGAAAAAGGAAATGTAGCAGAAGAATCATCATTCACAGAAATAAACCTTCCAAAATCCTACCCCTCTTCGACGTATCACAAAAATAATGTAAATAAATGTAAAAAGCCTTTTCAATGTGTCTGTGATTCAGCATCTGTGATAAATCACAGAAATACTTTAAGTTACACCCTAAACCTTTTCGAATGTGTTTTAGTCTATGACGTCAACGAGAAAGATTATCGATACCCAGGGCAAGCATTAGCATTAACCACATGGGACAAAACTTTATTCTTTAATATTTTAGTAAAAAATGATTTTTTTACCAAAGTCCTTCTTTATATTTGACAGTTCTTATAAACAGTTATCGTAACTTCAACGAATAATCAATTATTTTCCTATATTTTTGTCGCCGGCATTTTATACTCCTCCCTTAGAAATATCCTTTTCGAAAAAAGAGTTAAAAAATTGTCGGGACCGGGAACCCATATGATATTCATGCGGTATTTATGGTCCACTGACATAAATCAACAATTTCTTGTTCAAATATGAAATCAGAATAAAATTTTATGCAGTATGACTATATTTGTAAGAAAAAAGTATAGGTTTTGTAAAATTATATATTATAAGAGAAATATTGATAAGTATTCATAAATTTTACATCAAATTAAAAATTTGGTATGGATAGACATTGAAACCGGAATGAGAACGTTGATTCTCGCCAAATTAAGTTTGATAATCGATACTAAAACTATGTGATTCTAGATTAGGTCAGAAGAAAAATAATCCGCAGAAATATATTCCAAAAGTTTTATCAAAAAGAATATAGCTGTTTCATTCTTATTATAAAAATATCACATGATTTGAAATATCGATTGAAAAAGTATTGAATAATCTCTAATAGAATTCGTTTTTTTACTCCAGATGCATTCACACCAGATTTTTTATCTTGAATCTTGTCAACGCCTAAAAATAAAGTTTAACTCACAATCAGTCATTACGAAATTAGCTGAATATTCACAATTGGCAAATATTATTGTGGACTGCTTTTCTTATCTTGGTTATTTAACATCACGCAGTTACGAATTTATTAATATTTGAATTGCTGTCACCTTTTGAAAACATATTACGACTAATTTGCATATAAACTTTATTCTTTGATTTTTCAGAAAATATATTCGCGACTCACTAAAAAAATGCAATAAGTGTATCCTTTCTTATTGAAAATTAATTTCTCGAATTATTCGAATATTACCGTAATTAAGAACTTCATAGGAAATAGAAATCACACGACTACTAAGAGATGCATCGATTTGGAAAATTCTTAACCCATTTTTTTGAAATTAAATCTTGTCTCGTTTTTTCCTAATTTTTCACAATGAAAACCTTTTAAGAAGATAACGATATTTGGGGCGGTAAATTAGTAATGAGGATTCCGATAGGATTTTACGAGGGAAACGAACCTGTACCTTTCAAATAGATATTGAAAACTAATTTTCTGCATAAAATGAAAAATTGTTTTCCAAAACCTAATCGAGATATCGATTTTAAAGTTTCCATATTTTTCTGTATAACAATCATTTATATGTTCAAGAAGTAGCATTGACTTGAAAATCTAAAGAAAAAATTCAAATTGTATGAGACAGCTGCAAAATATTTTAGAACTTGTCCATTTGTGGACGATTGTTATGAAAAAGAGAAGGAATTGAGCAAGGGGAACGAAAAGAAGACGACTATGCTGGAAGCTTTTCTTTTATCCCGATTTTCTTCTAGGATGACTTAAATTTAAGCTTTTAGCATGCGAAATCGCGATAGAAAATAAAATCTGTTTTGTTATATCTTAAAA
Organism: Andricus quercusramuli; assembly: GCA_932178445.1. Lineage (NCBI taxonomy): Eukaryota > Metazoa > Arthropoda > Insecta > Hymenoptera > Cynipidae > Andricus > Andricus quercusramuli. The sequence continues at coordinate 249,606 of CAKNXH010000065.1, read as the reverse complement.
AGAACTAAACGATACAGTGTGGGGTAGAGCGGGTCTCACGAAAATGTCAATTTCATGGCTTGATCCTAGACGGAAAAGTTATACATAATATGGAACTTTTTAATGTCACTCACATTTATATTTCTTATGTCTAATGTTACATTCTACCTTAACGTTGCCGACTTTACATCACAAATCATCACAAAGCTTGTTAACCGTTCGATATTTTTACTATATTCTAAAATGATTTTTTGTACTTTGAGGCCGCAAATAAACTACGTCACGCTTCCTGGAGTAAGCTTACTCCAGGCAGCGTGACGTAGTTTATTTGCGGCCCCAAAGAACAAATTAATTTTAGAATGTATTAGAAATTTTGAATGTGATTCCGTCACTTTGACTGTTGACAACTGCAGCAAATTTTTAACCTCGACATAAAAAGCGTTGAAAGATTCATCTATATTGTTATTGAAATTGCATGTTCTTTAAAATGATACATATGGGTGATTCTTCACATACAGGACACTTCTGTGTCTCGGACCTCTAGTAACTAAACTAAGTAGTGTTTCTTCATGAAACTTGGCTAAAATCTTCATTTTAGGATGATACAAGACCTCCGTAAGCAAAAATCAAGTCACATCATCGTATGTTTTAGCAAAATACTCACAAAAACTCGCAAAATGCCTCTTTGGGATGTCTCTACGTACGCGGCGCCAAGATTAGAGAACACATATTAATTTTCAGCGGTGCAATAAATTCTTTATTCTTTCAAATGATATTTATACAAGAATTTAACATTTGTCTCTGAGGACTTGGTTCACAGTCCTCAGAAGTGTGGACTTCTTTCCTCCACAGTATCCACTGAAATCATCTTCGTCTATATGATCTATGAATGCACCACCAAGCTTCATTTGTTTGGCATATTCTGCCTTTAACTTGATGGAGCTGGGAATAAATATTGAAATTAAATATTCTTATATGCATCAAAATAAAAACTGAAGTAAAATTTTATGTCATGACTTACGCGACATTATCATAGGCAATCATTTCATTTCCTTTGTAGATATATGGCACTTGCTGTTCTTTGTCCCAGAAAGTAGTCCATACTCGATTATGTTCCTTTGGACAAATATCGGGATAGGTTATCGTTGCTAAAGCATATTTTGGATCTTCAACAACTGGTGCGTCCCTACCAACTTTTTTTGGATTAGCTAAGGTATAGTTTAGTCCTGTAACAGTAGTGCCCAGTATTAACTTGCTTGGTGGAGCATGTTGCGAAAGCCAGTATTTCACAATATAATCCTGCAAACAGACTTGATTATAAAAAATTAGCGACTTAATTTGTTTCAATATAATTAGAAAAATGATGTATAGTTACTCCTTCTGTAAAGTTTAACTTTCAAATATTTTCTTCTAATTTGTTTCATAATTAATTGACTTAGCCCCACATTGTGGGGTAAAGTCGCTCACTTTTGAAGGGATGGTGAAGAGTTCTTCGTAAATTACATTTTTGTTTGTGGTTTGTAATATGAAAAAGGTCTAGCTAGAGATAAGTTTTAAGCGACAATGCTTAATATTGATTCCTTTTATGACTTCTTTGTCAGGAACTGGAAAAGTGAACCGGTTAGCCCCATTGTACGGTAAATTAATCTAATAACTATAAACTGAAAATTTTGAAAATTCAGCAATATTGAAAATGGAGTCGTTCTGTGGAATAATCCCTGAATTATCAAATTATGCCTCTAATTTCACAACTGTACTACTGAAACTGCCTAAAATTGAAATATTGGAAAAAAAAGTTATTTGCAAATCCCATTTTAAATGAGGCAGAGAGGTCCAGCTTAGGATGCTAAAATGATTTGGTATTTGAATATATCATTCTATTTTTAAAATCATGGAAGGTGTATTTGATAGTTTAGTCAAAAATGTAGTTTGGATTTATTACAATCATCCGAAAATTACTTGCGAACCATACAAAACTTAATCAGAGTTTTTTCTGATTGCAGTATTTTCGGAACGAGCGTAGGTGTTTGAAATTCTTTTTGTGTTTTATTCAGAACAAAAATCTATTTAGATTATTACATTCTTTTAATGTTTGTTGCATCAAATTATTCATAAGAAAGTAGATTTCATTTTGATCTTAAATAAATTTTTTCTACTTTACGCCGGAATTCTCCATCTTTTAATTGATCCAAAAAAATATAAAAAATTTCAAAAATGACAAAATGGCGACAGTCTTCTAAAATTTTTAAAAGTAGATCTTCTAAAAATCCCAGTTATGGCAATATGTACTATGGATCTCGTGAGTTTTGTTTTTGGTGAACCACTGCTCCTTATTGAAGAAAATAGATTTTAAAAAACTGGATCTCTGCCTTTTCTTGGACACAACGAAACGCATTCACAAAAAATATTAAAATAAAAGTGAAGAAATAAAAAAAATTGTTTCGAGAACAAATGTCATCCCCGGACTCACACATCCTACTGTCCCTATAAATCTGACAGGATATCTTATATAAGCAGAGACTTGAAAAGAAATATAAGATCAAACTAGAAAAGGTGGTGCTTTCCAAAAAAAACTCCTATACTTTTTTTCATCAAATTTTAACAACATAAAAAGAAGATTTACAAGAGAACCTCGCGTTTCAATTTTTTTCTATATTTCAAAAAAGTTTCTACTATTATAAAAAGGCATCCTGTTGTTTAACCAGAACGGAGCTTATGTTATATCTAGTACATACTGACAGCTATTTAAATATTTTTTTGAATTTTTCTCATTTTCTTGAGATTAATTGAAAGAGCGAGAATTCCGACGTTAAATGAAAATCAAAACCCCGAATACCTTTGTTCCTTCTGAGAATACTGTTTCGTTGTAAGAGTAATATTTTTTAGATTTGAGGTGAGCGAATTTCATTTCTTTTCAAAATCTACGTCACAAGAAGAAAGTATCCAAATTTTGCTATCACCGACTGTGAAAATCAATCATAGCATCCATAGAACCCTACTGAATTTTACGTCCCTTCTTCGATCATCAATTTTCGATTTTTGCTCCCTCGGTTCTGAGACGAATCTCAACGTGAATTCAATATCATTCTATTCTCTAATGTGCGAACAAGTTTCAATTCTTATCAATTCCAATCCTTTAAATCAACGTGCGATAAATTTTGTTGTTACATCTTAGGCTGTCGACCTGGTATTTTCTCCTTCACATTCACTAACAATAAACTTGTACGATTTACGATAAATAAATACTGTATTTAGAAAAAAACTTTCTGTGAACTTTTTCGAATTCGCGGGTAATTTTCCAATGATTCTAACGAATTATAAAAATATGAAATAACTGTGAAATGTGTGCTTTCATTTTGTCCACAGAATGATATATCCAATTTCCAAATAATTCTAGTTGGAATTACAAAAAAATGTTTTTGATTTGAAATAAAATTAGTCTATTTTGGATACGATTGCAACTATTGCACTTGCACCGTAAAAATATTATTTCAATTTTTTTAGATCAATAGAAAATTTGGTGAATTATAACAAATTTTAGAGAATTTGAGATTAACGTATTTTAAACTTGAGTTTCTTATGATAATTTCAAATTCAAAGGTTCGATAAAAAATGTGAAAAATTGTATTCGAAATAATTTAATATGTGACTATTTGAAGATCGAACATGTAACATTTAAACAATTATAAATTTGTTGAATATAAATTTTTTGTATTCAGATAAAATTTCACAACATATTTTCTACTGGACAACGTAAAGTCTGAAAAACAGAAAGATGAACAGGTGAATGATTTCAATTGTATTAATTAAAATCGAATTAAATGTTTCTTCATTCCTAAAAATTTGAAAGTTTTAAAAAATGTCAAATGATTTATGAGCAGCTTATTATAATTTTGCCGTTTTATTTTATTGTTGACGGCGCTTTTGAATCATTTAAAATTTTTTTCTGCAATAAAAGTACTTACAACGTTTAATTTCCGATCCTCCGTATTTTCTTTTGAAGAATGATACAGTGGAGCCATATGACCAGCTTTTACTATTTTTTTATCATCATAAGTATTTCCGTGGAAATTGTAAGTCCTCAAATTTATGAAGCTTACATACTTCGATATTTCTTTGATATCATATTTCTTAGCAGTCGTTTCTCTAGCATCAACTGCTAAAGATAAAATTAAACCTTTTTTATCGAATTTTTCTTTGAGAGCCTTCAATAGTAAAACGAAATTCTGCTTATCAGAAGCAACTGCATTATTTTCAGCTAGATATTGCGATTGGAGTTCGATACCATTGAATTTATATTTTTGCACAAAGTTGACTACATTATTCACAAGCTTTTCTCGCAGTTTCTGATCAAACAATACTCTATAAAGTGACAAAAAACATGTTTATTTTTATTGATTGTAGATAACTTTTTTATTTATTTTAATGATATAGAATTTTATGTTTAATCTTGGATGGAAATATAAAACTTACTTATTGATGATATTTTTATTATTATCATCTATTAACGATTCCACCATGGCGATTATGGTTTTCAAGCGTCTGTTTTTTTTTCGAAGATTGTTGATCCTTTGGAATCCATTCATGTCTATAGTTTCATATTCATCAGCCAATTGTACAGAAGCGTTTTTTGTAAGTGAAGCGTAACTGTAAAATAAGTGAGTGCAAAGAGACACATCGATCATCTCTATGTTTAGCGTTTCCCCTGTAGTCTCATCTTCATTATTAGTATAGTAACAACCAATGATCTCTGGAAATTAAAGATAACAAGAGTTAGTATTAAAATTAACACAATATCCTTTCCTACACGGAGAAATGTGCGGATTTAGAAACAAGTTTTGAGGCCCGGAAACTTAAAAGTGAATCCCAAACATCCCAGATCATGTTCAGAAATTGAGGACTGAAAACTGTAATTTAGGAATCGGGATCCACCTTGAATATTTCAAGAGTCTTTCCCGACTGAGTCGGGAGTGATTCCTAAACTGTTGGCAGCCATTGCAGGCTACCAGTGTAGGCAGTACTCTCCTTCTGGATGTAGCGGTGGGCGCACGATATTTTTCTAGAAAAATGCATCCTGGGTCCGATTTGTACGAAATACAGGATTCAGTTGCTATTTTTCGAATTCCATTTTCCTCCGTGTAGATGTTTTTATTATAACAGGTCTTTTGAAAACTGTGTCACAATGCCATGTAAGAGAAAAGTTTTTTAAGTGCTTAACAAAAGAAAAGTTAGTTATTTTATTTTATAATTGAAGCATACAAATACCAGCTTCGCACTCTTGACTCCTTTTTTTTTAGAATTCCTCTTTCCTCCTATATATTTTCAAGAAACTTCCCCTTATTCTCATTTTTCGCTCAAATGCGAACTGAATTGATAGAACCCAAAAAGAAAATCCAACCATTTTTTGTTTGAAGTTAATTCTTTTGAATTTGAAATTTAAATATTCTATTTTTGGTCCAAAATCAATAGTTTTTATTCGGAAATTCAGCTATTCAATTTTTCATGAGGAATTCCTCTCTTTCGTATAAAATTTAACTTTTTGTTGAAAAATCGCTTTCTTTGGTTGAAAATCCATTTTTAACTGCGAATTTGACAAATGATCAAAAATGTAACTAATTGGTTGAAAATTATACTACATTGTTGACAGTTTGTCATAATATTTGAAGATCTATTTTTCTGGTTGGAATTTTAGCTATTTTGTTAAAAATTCGTTTTCCTTTTTCGTTGGAAATAACTTTTTTAACTGAAATTTAATGATGCCATTCTTGGTTCATAATTGATCGTTTTTAGTTTCATTTTTCTTATATTCAACAATTTTGTTGGAAATATTCATATTTTGTTTTAGTTTGTATTTTTTGTAGAAAACTAATCATCTGGATAAAAAATTTAATTAAAAAAATAATTAAATTCAACTATTTGATGTTTGGTTGAAAGTTGATCGCTTTTAGTTAAAAATTTAACTATTCGGTTTAAATAAACATAATGTTGAGAAATTTTCTGTTTTGTTGAATATCCGTCATTTTGGGTAATTAATACTGATTTTCTTCATATTCGCCACTCAGGAATAAAATCGTTGTTCTGAAGTATATATTTCTTCCGTGTGTCTTCAAGAAAATTTTTCTTAGTGGCTTAAAGGTTCAAGTATGTGTTTGAAAATGTAACTATTTGTGGTTAAAGTTCAATTTCTTGGTCATTCGAAATTTCAAGCTTTGTGTCATGCTTAGTCACGAAAAAAAGAGGTGGAACATTTTTGTGAAATAGCGTGATGTAGCTTATGAACGGCCCCTAACATAATATACACATTATACAGGTATTTTACCGGCAAAGCCCGAAGTAGCGGTTAACCTGAGTTTGTATAGGCAATGCACGTGAAAGATACCATTTTTCGCGCAGCTCGTTTGTTATGTTCTCGAAACAAAATTATCTTTTCTCAAAATCAGAATACTTCCAGTGTGAAACTGTAACATTAACATAGTTGAATTCTCATTCTCCAGTGTTTCATTTTTGTTGCAACTCAAAAGAACACCGAAACGGTGTACTTTAGAGGATTAAAGTTTTTCTGGGCTTCAAGTAATAACGATAGATTCGCAAAACGTAATTGGTGTAGTTTCGAAGTGATCGCATGATTGATTTTATAAAATTGGAACGAAATCCGGAATAAATTCCTCACTGCAACCCCACAAATCAGACACAAAAATGTGAATCGAATTTTTCGAAAATTGACGATTTACCAAATACTGACCTATCATTGCGACAAATTAGTGGTGAAAATTATGCGTTTAGTGGAAAAGTTTTGTGAGGTGTAATTGTGTGAAAAAGTGTACGTCAAAGTTGAGCAAGCGCAAGAAGGTGTAATGACATTTTAGTTTAAAATGTCATAATTCGTCATCTCTTGTCAATAAGTGATTAGTATATTATAACTACCTTCAGAAGTGGGACGATGGTCGTGGGGGTCAAGGCGTAGGCTTAGGATCCACTCCGTCGGCTTGCGCGTTCGATTCCCGCCTCGCACTCTGGATGAGCCTTGGCGGCCCATGCGGTGAACGCTTGCCTAGCAAGGGACTTGTTCATTTCCGGAGAGTCGTGGGAACGGTACCTCTAGAGAAAAAGGTTCTCGAAGTACTTAAAGCTGTTACTCTTGGCGGTTCGGAACCCACCTTCAACTGTAGGTCCACCTCCCACCACCAAGAAAGTGTTTGGGGGGTGTGTGTAAAGGAATAGGGGAGAGATACAAGAAAGAAATCTAAACCCTTAAAGGGACACATTAGAAGCTTCCATTCCAGAATATAACTATTTTCATTCAATATTTTGTTTTCAAACATAACCGTTTATACGTTTAGGGACACATTAGAAGCTTCCATTCCAGAATATTACTATTTTCATTCAATATTTTGTTTTCAAACATAACCGTTTATACGTACATATATACATAAATTGAGACAATTCTACATTTTCAATTTCCCCAGAACATATTTGGCACATCTTACTTTGCCTGAACTTAAGCCAGGTGTAGCAAATTTCCACTTTGCCTGAAATACATTTGGCACACCTATATGTTTGCCTAAAGTTATACCGGGTAAAGCCTAAATTCACAGTGTGTTTACCTAAAACACATCTACAATACGCGCATTTCCTCTGAGAACTTGGGTGTTCCTCCACTGCAGACTTTGCCATCGCACATCCATCTCACGGTTGTGAGACGTGGCCATAAGTGTGATTTATCGCGGTTCTACTGGGGACTATTGACATTTTTTAGATGGAAGTTGCCTTCGGTGGCACCCTGCGGTAGTTGCTTAACTCTTTTCTTAAATTATATATATATATATATATATATATATATATATATATATGCATGTGTGTTTGCGTGTGTGTGTCACTTACGCTGACACTTATTATCAGGTACTGGCAGCCCCGCTGTATGTTTCGCAGAATGCTTCGCTGGTAGCTCTCCTGGCGGCGCAGACGTACGACCATAAGCAAACGCTGAGCATATTCCAAGAAAAAGTATTAGCTTAAACATCTGCAAAAAAAAAATAAATCGGAATATTAGAAACACTTAAACTCTTTTGATAATTGGATGTTAATTTTCGTACTACTAGACATTACCACATTATTTCTTGAATGTATCGACTCAAAAATCAAGTTCTTTTAGATTCTCGTGAATATCGCCTATTTTGGCGATTTTTAACTTTTCTAGTGATAATAAAAAACTTTTGTTCAGTACAGTTCCGATAAATATTTTCACACACTTTCTGTTGATGATAGGCAGTTCAAAAAATAAATATTTGACCTTCAAAAATGAAAGTCAAGAACTGATAATATGACTTTTTTGGAAAAAGCAAATTTTTTTATTTTCATAATCTGCTTGAGAGATGATCTGAAGTTTATTCTAATTGTAGAATAACTGGTAGTAGATTGGATTATAAATGTTTGAAAGTCAGTGAGAAATACCACAATAAGATAAAAATCAGAATTTATTGGTGGTTAGCTTCTTTTCTCCCCTTAACACCATTTCGATAATAGTTATCAATTTATTACACTGTTATTAATTTGATGAAATCGTTACGCTTTTAATTTACGGGAGTGCCTTTTGCTTCTCTCTGTGCTTTCCCACTGAACTAGCAAGCTTTGACCCTTTCATAATTTCGAAGAAAGGCATACATCACATCACATAGCCGTAGAAACAAGCAGTCATACAAGCATACTGATAAATTTTGCAGTATGCGTGAACGTGCTGCCCATCTTGTTTCGAGAAATTCAAAGCAAATTGTATGAATATTGAACTTAAAATATTTAATTTTTAAAAGTATTACAAGAATACAAACATCGAATTAATACTTTGAAAAAAAGGAGACATGTCTTGCATACATTTGTACTTTGAAGTATAATCGAATATTTTATAGGTATAGAAGTTTCCTAATCTGATTTAAATAGTGAAATCTTAGTTCAAATATGAAGAACAAAAAATTGCTGATATAGCACACAGTGAGGAAAACTGGACAAAATTCTGCCTACGTCACAATTCTCAATACACCTCGGTACATTTTTTTTTAAATACTCGGGACAACTCAATCTAAATGTTCACCTACGACCAGGCCATTCCTATATAATAATCCTGCGTAGTACTATACCAAACGTCAAGTATTCTGCACGTTTTTTTCTTCAAAAGTCAGTAAAACAGGTATCCTCTCGAAAAATTAAGTTGATCGAAAACTCAACAATAAGATTCCAGTATTATTTTAAATTCTCAACACAAATTTGAAACTAGCACAACTCTCCGACCTGGCATTTATGGAATAATTGTTAAGATTGGCCAGAAAACAGCCTAATTGCATGTCATACTGTAAAAAACGCAATGCTGATAAAAACATACAACCTCAAACTCACAAGACCCTAAGCCTGTGAACCCTAAACCCAAAAACCCCAAATTCACAAGCCCCAAGTCCGCAAACTTCCAACCCACAAACCCTAAGCCCACAAACCCCAAACCCGCAAACTCCAAGCCCACAAACGACAAACCCCAATCCCACAAACCCCAAATTCACAAACCTCAAGCCCACAAACTTCAAAACCACAAACCCCAAGTTCACAAACCACAAGCCGATAAATCCCAAGCCCACAAACCCCAAACTCACAAACCCCAAGCCAACGAACCCCAAGCCAACAAACCCAAAGCCAACAAACCCCAAGCCAACGAGCCCCAAGCCCGGAAACTCCAAGCCGACAAACCTCAATCCCATAAAATCCAAGCCCAAAAGCCCACAAACCCCAAGCCCTCTGACCCCGAACCTAGAAACTTCAAACCCATAAATTTCAAGCCCACAAACCCATGCCAACAAACGCTGAGCCCACAAACTTCAAACCCCAAGCCCACAAACCCCAAATTCACAAACCTCAATCCCACAAACTGCAAACCCACAAACCACAAGCCTCAAGCCCATGAACCCCGAGCCGACAAACCCCAAGCCCATAAATCCCAACCCATAAATCCCAAGCCCACAAACCCCAAATTCAGAAACCCTGAGCCCACAAACTTCAAACCCCAAGCCCACAAGCCTCAAGCCGATAAATTACAAACCCATAAACCCCAAGCCCATAAATCCCAAGTCTATCAACAATAAGCCCACAAACCTCGAGTCCACAAACCCCAACCCCATAAACCCGAAGACCACAAAACCCAAGCTCACAAGCCCCAGGCCCACAAACCCCAAACCCACAAACCCCAAGCCCACAAAACCCAAGCCCACAAACCCCATGCTCATAAACCCCAAGCCCATAAATCCCAAGCCCATAAACCCTACGCTCACAAACCCCGAGCCCACAAACCCCAAGCCCACAGACCCAAGACAATCCCTAGACTGATACTGTCACCTGCATACTGTGGATCTCGTTGAAAGATGGGAGATTTCTTTTTTTTTGTTCCTTTTCGTCCTCTAAGCGGAACATTCGTTTTGTGATAAAAGCCTCAATGTTTATTAGTCAATTTAGAAAATTAGCAAGACTTAATTCAAACCAAGTTTATTCAATAATCCGAAATGCAGCTTGAATTTTGTCACTTGATGACCGATAATTTTGATAGAAAATTTTTATTCAAAGGAGGTAATGTCTTCAAAATGAATCAATGTTATAAGAAAGTTTTTTGAGAGGATGACATAATATTCATAGTACGAGCTTATCGTAGCGTAGTTTGGTGAACAACTGCGTTTGATCTTTCAAAGCTTTTTCTTCTATTTGAGAACCTCCAATCACTATAGACTTCAATAAACATAAATTCTTGCCACCACAAAACGATCGAGGAACCGACGGCGTCCCGAATTTAACAATTTCCACTATCTTTAATGCGTCTATTTTTCACAATTTTCAAGCGTTTTTAGAATTCAATTAATACGTATTTCAATCCTTCCAGCTCGAAAGATCATGTTTATCTCCTAGAGAAATGATGAGAAGTTTTAATTAGTTGTAAAGTGGCCAGATGTGAATTGAATTATGAATATTTGAAATTCAATGAAAAAAAACAGCTTCTTTTCTCCCCTCGTCACCATTTTTACAATGATTATCAACTTTTCACTCTATTCTTAATTTTATAATATATGTAGGCTTCTGATTCACGCGCGTATCTTTCGCTTCTTTCTCTGCTTTCGCATTGATCTCACAAGTTTTGTCTCTTTCATAATTTTGAAAAAAGGCACAAGTCAGATCTCACAGTCATAGTAACTAGCAGTCATCCAGATATAATAATAAATTTGAAGGCATGCGTAAACTCATTTTTTACTTCAAATGAAAGCTAAAACTTTTCTGCTTGGAAGTTTCATGGTAATAAAGAGGTTCAAATGAGTAACTATTGGTTGCATTCATATTACCGAATTGGAAAATTGCCTAATAATAAACTTCCGGACAAAAATTGTCAAATGATAAAATATCCAAACTAGAGAATTCCCATATTATAGAATTACTGAATTTGAAAAATTAAAAAAATGATTTTTAGTAAATACTATTCATTTAATAAGAACACAATGATCGAAAATTTTCATCAGAAAATAATTCAGACAATAATTCATCAGACAATAATTGAAGAAAATTGTTATCCAGCAATATATTTGTTCAATTATTGTTATTTTACATTCAAACAATAATTTTAGAATTTTTAAACATAAAAAATATTTCTTTTGCTCAAAATATTTGATTATTGTATTTTGAATAAATAAATAATATTTATGGAAGAAATTGTTTAGATTGTTTAAACTCAGTCAGGGATCTTCTAGTTAGGATATTTTATAATTCGGCAATTTTCTGCCGGGAATTTTACTATTCGGGAATTGGCAAATTCCGTAATATTATGAGCTGTCAGCAATTTTATTATTCGGGAATTTTTCAATTTCGTAATATTAAAAACTGTTCAGGAATTTTATTATTCGGGAATTTCCCAATTCTGAATTTCATTTTTTTGGAATTTCATTATACGGAAATTCGATTATTCTGAATTTTCTATAACCAGGGAATTTTCAAATTCGGGAATTTTACAGGGGCGGCAATTTCGTTTTACGGAAGTTTTGAAATTCGGTAATATTTGTAACTGTTGGGAATGTACCAATTCGGGAATTTCATTATTTTTGAATTTTCAGATTCGGTAATATTATAAATTGTTCGGGAATGTTATTATTAGGGAATTTTATTATTCGAGAATTTTACTGTCCGGAAATTTTACAGTATCTGGAGTTTCATTTTTTGAGATTATTCAGTAGTTTTTTTTACACGGTAGTCTTCTTCACCGCAAGTCTATTTGGATATTATTTTTTAAATTTGGGTAGTTTCAGGGACTCATGAGGGTGTGTTAGCGGTATCGAACCCATATGTCCGATACATAAAATTATTTGCTGGATAATTCTCTACAAGCCTCTATACTTTCCCGTCACATTTTTTCAAACTCTAAACAATTATTTCAAAAACTGGAAAAAGTGAACGAGAAAAATAAAATTAGGCATTTTCTTTTTTCGGATTTGAAACAAAATGGGAGGGATCGTTGCCTAAATTTCAAATTGATAGTTTTCAAAGTATAAAATAATTTGCAGATGATTACAGTAGATTTTCAACATTATTTTCAGTCGAAGAAACTATTTTACACAATAAAATGCTTTGTTTTCGCGAATAAAATCTTGCGCATGAATGTTTAAAAAAAATGTTGCACTCAATACATGAATTCAGCTTAAAAACCCTTACAAGATTATATATAAAAGTTTAAAACGTAGTGTCTACCATCAGCGAATATATTTGTGCTACGCTCACCGAATTTCGGTGAACCTAGCTTGGTACAATTGAGACTAAGTAGACGTACCTGTAATAATTTGTCGAAACGTTCTCGAAGAATTTCACAAAAATACAGCACTTTGGATAACGAACAAGTTATTTTATACTTTCCCTTACACGTACAGAAAGACCTAATTTATGATGATATCATTAATGCTGAATTTTTGATATCTTAGATAAACACGGAAATGTTTCTTTTTCCAAACCTCCTACCACACGAGGTTTCGTGAGAATGACATATTTTACGTATGTTTAACGTTTCTCTAATCACAAGAAATTTTTTCAACCAATCAAACAAGAGACTTTCGTTAATTTCTTTCACAGCAAATGAAATGGTAACTTTTGATAGGCTAATTTTTATCTGGTCTCCAACTCTTCGTGTAATAAAATTTTGTTCGTCGAAGGAATATGCTGGTTAGCGAAACTTGAATTTCGAGTAATAATTTACAGCACAAATGCTTATCTAAAAAGTAATTGAACGAACGTCAAAAATCTACTTGAGTTCATTTCGCAATATAGACGGATATATTGTAATTTCAAATCTATTAATAAAAATTTACTTATGATTCGGAAAAGGCATATTTGACTCATTATTCATGTTATAATTACACAAAATTACAATGTCTCGATTATGTGTGAAATCAGAATATAATTTTACACAGGATTACTATATTTTCAATTAAATAATGTTTAAGTTTTGTACATTCATATACTATAAGAGAAATATTGAAAAGCATTTAGAAATTTTACAAAGTGTTTACATATTCAACAAGCTTCACCCATTTACTTAATGAATCTGTAATCGAAAATAATTTTTTTTGTGGATCGAATTTGATGTCGGAAGAAAACATTTTTTTCAACTTGAGTTTGGAATCGAATCGATGATATTACAAACATGCGGAAACAATAATTATCTCAATTTTTCCAAAAAATAAATTTATCACGTTTTGTTCGCTTAGTGCTCAATTACAACTATAAAATTGCAGCTTAAGACAGAAAAAAAATCCCTAAAAATCTATTCCGCCAGTTTCATCAAAATAATTATATCGTTGTTTTCTTTTTATTATAAGAATATCGCACAATGAAAAGTAATTTCAAACAGGTATTTAATATTCTTCAACAGAATTTTTTTTTAAATCTCAGATCCACTTACACGTGATAATTTATCTTGAATCTTGTCAAGGCCTAGAAATAAAAATAAGTTTGAGGCGCAGTCAGTCATTTATGAAATTAGGTAAATATTCATAGTTCGTAAATATGATTGTAGACTGATGAAAACATATTGCGTCTAATTTGCATACAAAAATCATTCTTCGATTTTTCAGGAAATGTATTTACAAATCACTAAAAAAAATCAAGCGTGTCCTTTCTTATTAAGTATTAATTTCTTGGATTTTTCGAATGTCACCTTTGTCAACATCTTCATAGAAAGTAGAAATTACACGACTACAAGGAGATGCATTGATGTTGAAGATTCTAAACCCTAAATGTTTAAATTATAGTTTGTCACATTTTTTCTAATATTTGACGATAAAACAAAATGTATGTATTCCGCCAGTTTTATGATAATCGTAATATCGGTTTTTCCTTTTTATTATAAGAATATCGCATGATAAAAAATTATTTTAAACAAGTATTGAATATACTTCAACAGAATTTTTTTTCAATATCAGATCCAGTTACAAGAGATCTTTTATCTCGAATCTTTTCAAGGCCTAAAAATAAAAATAAATTTAACAGGCAGACGGTACTTACGAAATTGGGTAGATATTCCTAGCTCGTAAATATGATTGTGTCTGATTTTCTTTTCTTGGTTATTCAACATGACATAATTAGGAATATTTTATTATTTCAATTGCTATTACCTTTTAAAAAACTATTACGGCTGACTTTCATACAAAAATTATGAATTGATTTTTCAAAAAATATTTTCACGAAACACTAAAAAATTTTAATACGTGTGTCGTTTCTTATTGATAATTAATTTCTTGAATTATTCGAATACCAGCTTTGTCAAGACCTCAATAATGAGTGCAAATTACAGGACTGCAAAGAGATGCATTGATGTTGGAAATTTCAAACCCAGTTTTGTCGTAAAATGAAAATTTATATATCAAAGTGATATCGATTTGAATGTTTCAGATTCGGGTTTCTCGCAAAAATCCTATCGGAGTCCGCACAACAAATTTCTTACCGCGGCTACTGTACTCTTCCCATATTTTGTATACAACAATAATTTGTGTATTTAAAAAGCGGTATTAACGTGTGAATCTGAAAAAATGGTTACATTTATTCTAGTTATTTATTTATGTGCTATTGTCATGTAGAAGAGAAGGGTTTGAGGAAGGGGAGGAAAAGAAGATGACTACGTTGGAAGCTTTTTTTTAAATCCGATAAAAA
Source organism: Andricus quercusramuli (assembly GCA_932178445.1). Taxonomy (NCBI): domain Eukaryota; kingdom Metazoa; phylum Arthropoda; class Insecta; order Hymenoptera; family Cynipidae; genus Andricus; species Andricus quercusramuli. The sequence continues at coordinate 234,423 of CAKNXH010000065.1, read as the reverse complement.
GATTTGTTCTTGGATACTCTTTTTTCAACAGTAGACAAAAATGAGAAAAATTAGGTTATTTCGTTTGTTAGACCACTGTGCTGGAAGCTGTCACAGAAAAAACCTGTAACAAGAGTAATTTAACATTGACATGGTCGGATTTAGTCACAATATAGGGCATGTAGTGATTTTGTTGATCAATGTATTAATAAAAATAGCTTTGGTGCTTTAACCCATTTAAAATATCCATTTCCTTGGTTCAATAATTAGGGGATGATCAGATGACCCTGGCAATAAATTCTAATGCAAATCCTGCTAAAAGGCGCTTCCTATGTATCTTTAAAGTGATTTCGTTGATCAATGTACAATTAAAAAAATCTCTGGTGCTTTATCCCATATAAAATATCAATTTCCTTGTTCGATAAATAAGAGATGATTAAATGGTCCTGACAGTAAATACCAATGCAAATCCTGTTAGAAGACGCTTCCTATGTATGCTTTAAAGTGATTTTGTTGATCAATAATAATTTAATAAAAAAATCTGTGGTGGTTTATCCCGTATAAAATATCGATTTCTTTGTTTAAATAATTTAGGGATTATTAAACTGCCCTGAAAATAAATCATAATGCAAGTCCTCCTGAATGACACTTCCTATATGTATGTTTTAAAGTGATATTTTAGGCCTGATCCTTGGTTATATTATTAAACATTTTATTGCAACTTGTGTCGTTTTTCCATAAACTCAATTTGTTTATTATTCATACTAAAGTATTAACACTACAAAATTTGGGCAAACATATTTGTTAAATAAAAAGTTATTTTAACTTGCGTTGTTTTTCCAGAAAGTTCATTTTTTTACTTCTGATGAATTCTTATAACAAAATTCCAGATCTTTTTTGTTTGAACGACTTTTGTCTATTCATTTTTTCTGTCTTATTTGCGCATCCTATAGAAAAATTATAGGTGATAAATTTATAGCTTTTCTCTATGATGAAAACTTTCGTATAATTGTTTTTTTCTTAGCTTGTGTCGTTTGTCCAGAAATTAAATTGTTTCATTTTCAATGTTGTTTTTGTACGAATAGAATAAAAACTACGGCTCCTATCAAAAACTATACCATATCAAATGTGTAGATATTTTTCTTCGTGAATTTCATAACAATGAGTAGAAATTTTTTCTATATTTGGTACTAACTTGAGCTTTATAAAATGAAAATTGACGGAATTGTCTCATTTGTCATAAGAAAGAAACTTAACATCTCTTGAAAGCTACTTTTGGGCAATTTAATCATAAAAAGCCTATCTGTACATGCATTTATTTGACAGTACAGCCAAGCTTGTGGAAATTATTTTGGAACTTAAGATGTAATTGTTAAATTGTCCTAATGAAACGAAATTTAATGATTCGGTTCTGGCACTGAAAAAAAACCCTGATTTCAGTTCTCACAAATTTGGAATGATCCATTTGCATAAGGTTTTGAGTACGCTTGTGTGGCCTCTTATACTCCAACACTCACGTAAAAATGTGTTTTTACGTAGGAATGAAGTGGTTTCCTCAATTTTTATTTCTTCAAAAAACTGCTTGTTAAACTTTAGCGGCAAATGTATTGTAGCTTGTTGAGCCTGGGACCCAGAGCGGCGAGTCAGTAGTCCCATGCAGTTATAGTCAGACTGCCCGTTCTTCAAAAACTAGAAAGTACAAAAACGTTCTAGTTCTTTCTAGCACCGCCTGCCAAAAAAGGGTGCAGTTGCGCCTTCACACAATAATTGGATGGCTTTAATGTACTTTCTTTTCAACGCAACCATTTCATCTGCTATTCCTCTCTTCTATTTTTCATCTTTCCTTCCCCTTATTTATTCCGTTTAGCAGCTGCTGGCGCCAACTTTGTTATTCTCACGTTATATTTCTTACCAAATGGGGATAGCAGTAAAGTTCATCATTTGTTGATTCTATTTTGAAATAATTCAATTTTATTTTTTAATTCCATACTGCATAATGATAAGAAAAGCACCCATTGCAAATTTAAAGACTTAAAGATATTTATACTAAAGAAAACTTCGCGTGCAATGAAGATATCACAGAAAAAACCAAGAATAAAATTTGTTGCAGGAAATTTTTTAGAGCGATAAAGTTTTGTTCAGTCAACTTCCCGTATTTCAAAATACATGCGTTTTTCATGGAAAAACAAAAGAAAGTTTAACCGATATTTGTGTAAAGTTTATCCTGTGAAGTTAATTTGTGTTGCAAAGAATCTTTCGTCGGAAATCGATGTAAAGTTTAACTTCTGTTTTTTCTGTGATACAATATTTATTCGAAAAATATAGTATTACAGTTCGATAAATAATTCTTAATCAGTTGATTTCAAGTTGAGTGACGTGATTCGCACTGTAATCATTGTTATTATAGAAGAAGAAAGACAGCCTATTGAACACGTAGAAACCTACGATTCATGCTAACACGCATAATAGGTACCTAAAAGATTGAATGTTGAACTTGACTTTCACCTTTAGATATTCAAGCACCTAGCGGAAATAATAATACAATTTTCTTTTTCAGATGTTCATATTTTCATCGCCAGCTTTCAGCAGGTGCTGGCAGCTTACTACCTAAAGCGAAATCTTTAATTGATGAATTAATAAATTCTGTATTTATTAGTTAATATTATATATAATATAATATTATATAATTAATTAATAAATCTTTAAAAAATTGAATCTCAATATTGAAAAATCGGTGTTTATATGTATATATACACATAATATTTCGCTAATTCTGAGAAAGATTACTGAAATTGTTTGCATTATTGCTTCGGTAAATTCAAAGTCTAGTAATCACCTTCAATTATGAAAATTATGAATATCTTCAAAGAAACAATTCTGATATTCGCTATTAAGGCCATTAATTTTCCGAAACGTTCTAGTAGAATTTTGAAAAAATTAAATACTTCTTTCAACTCAGAAAACGTGAAACGATTATTTAATTTGCGGATGAAAATCAAGAAATGGAAAAACAAATGACAGGAACAGTAATTCAAGTTTTGTGTGATGTGAAAATGAAGATGGCTATGCACGCGCTCATTGAAAACATTGGTTTTACGCTCATTGTATTTCGGTGGACTCAGATACGGCCTGAATACATAAATTTCCTCAAGTTATTATAAAAAAAAAAGTGTGAGCAGTAATCTGAAATTTCAGTTTTCACAAATATACCCAAAGACTAACTGGCATGCACTTATACTGGCTGTAATATTAGACCCTGCGAATTCTTTATCTGTGAGGTGGATAAAATCCAATATGCCTACGTCACTTTTAAGGAAATGTTTCAGAATGATTTAATGTCCAACCTCTTTCACAGAGGAAGAGTAAAATCTTCTGGTAATTTGAATCTCCCAGTTTAAAATAAATGTTCATTCCATTAATAGTATTTCAATTCGCATCAATTTTAGTAATCTTCAACCTGTATTTATTTCTCATAGCACAATTCTTTTTTATCTGACGCAAGAAACGTTTAGATTACCGTATCTACCATTTTTTTTTTCGTTTTCGGTTTTTATCCAGGAAATCAAATTCTCATTTTTTTTCTAAATATCAGTTTGACACTAAAGATATTTTTTATCTTGAATTTTGTCAAAGTCTTAGCTAAAATTTCATTTTGCCTCACTATCAGTCATTATATGTAAGTAGGCATACATTCGTTCCATGCGCTGAACTAATTACTAGTGTCCGCTTTCGCATCATAGTTCGACAAGAGCTAATTCAAAAAATTTTGTTATTTAAATTACTGTCATTTTTTCAAAACATATTCGTCTGATTTGCTTATCAATATTATTTTTTAATTTTGAAAATGGCGTATTCACAAATCACAAAAAAATGTCATCACATGAGTCACTTCCTTCCAAGAAATAAATACTTCTATAATTCAAATCTGACCAAAATGTTATTTCTTTAACTGTTCATTGTTCAATGTCTTTCAACGTACCTTTTTGACGACTGAACATTTTTTTTAGAGTTTGAAAAAATTTTTTGGAGTCAAAACTTAGAGTAATTTTTGTATTTGTACTGTTTTCGACTTCAGAAAAGAATACTTAATTCGAAATCTGAAGAAAACAGTTTTTTTCAAATTATCATTCTTTCAATATGACACAAATTAAACACATTTTTAAATTAAACTTCGGTCCATTGATTTGCAAATATTTTAACTTCCCTTCTTAAATTACTTAAAATATTTAATCTACATGAATTTTTACGAAAACATACATTAAAAATTGTTGTTCCAAATAATTCAACAAAAATGCAACATAAAATATCATTTTGTTTCATTCAAATTCAAAGAATAATACTTCAAACAAAAATTATTTCTTTAGGTTATGAATTAAATATAATTTTTCACTGAGAAGAACGTTGCACGAAAAGATTAACCATAAATTTTGTGACAAATAGAAAATTTTCATATAAATACGCGATGCTGCGAAACTGAAACATAAGAATAAGTTACACACCTTATCTTTTTATCTTTACTTCATTTCAGCACTTTATGTCGAAAACAACCGACGAAAAAGTTTACTAATAGATTGGTTACCGAAATCACTGAGGAATATGTAAATATTTCTAAAAATTGACAATGACATGAGTGACCTAACAGGTAAAAAATTAAAAGTCGTAATTAAGAAGTCTGAAAAGCGTTCCTTGGACGTAAAGGTTATAGCAACTAAAACAAAGTCCCTAGAATATTCCCAAGGATTTTGTTTTGTTTTTTAAAGCATCTTTGATGTATAAAAACCAGACCAGTTGGTCAGTAAGACAAACTAACTCTGTTCCGAAAATTTGAAACCAAACTTCGTAGATAGTCTAGGTTTTGAGAAAGAATTTGAAATCTATATCTTGAATATAATTATTAAATATAAAAAACTTATCGACCAGAACTTGAGCGGCATGGGATTGAGAATTTTCATTTTTGTCAACTAACAATTTATATGGAACGTGATACCAAATTTGTTGTCTTCTTGCATGTTCAAGTCACATGAACGAGAATAAATAGAAATTTAATTTGAAATGTATCTAATTTAAGTGCACTTAAAACTTAAATAATAGTTTATAATAATGCAATATTTTGTACAATTGATTTCTTCTGTCGCACAAGATTTTTATTCAGCTGAGTCTCAGGTACTTCAAGGTTGCAGATTCATTACTACGCCTTCACCTACGTCAAAAACGTATGAACACTCATATAATTCACAAGAAAGACTACCAAGTGAAAAACAGGTTATGGCTTTACTGTACTATTCTTCACTAAAACTGTATGCATTATTTTGACTAGTGATACTCAGATTTCCGAAAAAAGTATCATGAATTATAATTCTATCGTGAAACATTCCAAAAAAGTTACAATTTTTACTCAGAATGGGAAATTTTTAAGAATATTTATGAGTCTGACATTTGAGAGTCAATTTTCCAGAAGAGTTATTATTTTCAGAACTAATCTTTATATTTTAAATTTGTTATAAACAATTATTGAAATTCAGACGAATAATTCGTTGTTATCCTAGACTGCTTGCACTGAGAGTTTAGACTCCACCCTTAAGACATGCTTTTGAAAAAACATGTGAAAAAATAGTCGATACCGGAAATTTTTTTACCAGTACCGGCAATTTTTTGTTACTGGCATCGGTATTGTATACGAAACCATAAGAATTAGCCTATATAATGCTACCAAATCGTTTTTGAACGAACAAAAATTAAATTTAGAATAGGCTACGATAATTTATTAAAATGATAAATAAATAAATTCACTCATTATTCATGTTATGATGATACAAAATATTAATTAATTGTTTCCATACGAAATCAGAATATAAATTAATACAGGATTACTATATTTTTAATTTGAAAAAATGTTTCAATTTTGTAAAAGCATTTATTATAAGGAAACTATTGATAAGTATACTGTACGACAAGGATTTTACTTACGCTACAGTGCCACGTAATTTAGATAGGTTTTTTTTTCCGTAGATTACAAATCCAAAATTGAAAGATTTTCATCTCGTCACGTTTTTCTTAAACAGGTTCGAAAAGTAAAAAATAAATAAGTTTTTGACGATTTTTGACATAACTGAGCCAGCACAGGTGACGTGCTACTTTATATCGTATTATCATTATTTCCTCTTTGGAACGTTACGTGCATTACGTCAAATATGAACAAAGACGTTTTTTACTTTTTGAACCCATTTTCCCAAAAAAAGTCACTAGATGGAAAATTTTCGACTCGAGATTCGTAATTTACTGGAAAAAAACTATTGAAATGGCCTGGCAGTCTCGTGTAAGTAATGTAAAAAAGCTCGAAAATTCTGTACAGTGGTACATATGAATTTTACAAAGTGTCCATATGTTGAACAAGCTTGACTTTCTCACGTAATGAATGTATGGTTGTAAATTGAAATCGCACTATAATATATAATTTGAACAAGTCGAATATTCTTCAGAAGAATTTTTTTTATAATTTCATATTCACTCATACGAAATTTTCATCCCAAATCTTGTCACGGCCTCATAATAAAAATGAAGTTTCACTCTCAATCAGCAATTACGAGATTAGGTTAATATTCATAAATCGCAAATATGACTGTAGTCTGTATTTCTTATATTGTCCCTTCAAATTAGGGTTCTCATTCACATATTCCAACCATTCTTTCCTCGGTCAACCTATGGGCACTCTGCAACTCACTTTAACTCGATGAACTTGTTTCGTCAGTCGTTCAGTTTTAATGCTCTCAACATGTCCAAACCATCTTTTTAAAAATCAAATTTTCGATAGAGATGTTATAAAATAATAATACAAATACAAGCTACTATAAAATATAGGTAAAGTTACAAGTTACATGTATGAAAAAGGAACTAAGTCCCTGAGAAGTTACAAGGAATGTAAATTTTCCAAAAACTTTGTGACTAGTAAGGGTCCGTTCATGAATTACATTGAGTTTTATTTTCAGAAATTTCGAATCAAATAACCCGCTTTTCTAAGGTCCTCGGGTTTTGATTATCCCTACCCCACTTTGCGTAATTTTGCCGCCTAAATTTTTCTGGGTAATTCATTCAGGGGTCATATAAAAATAACGCAAGATGATTTGGTAGAATCGTACTGTTCCTCATGAATTGAAAAAGTAGTTCAAGTTCCAAACAGTTCCATTTTTTACCAAAAAATATTAAATTTCTACATAAAAAAAGGATTTTGAAATCAGAGAAACGAATTTTCAAAAAGAATTGAATTTTCAACCCAGACAAATTTTTTGAACAATAAAGAAAACAAATTTGAAATGTTGAATTTTCAATCAAATGATAGAATTTTTCAGCAAAAAGATCATTTTAAACAAAAAGATTATTTTTCTACAAAAAGAACATTTTTTCAGAAGAATACAATAATTTTAAAGAAATAATTAAATTTTTATACTAAAAAAGATCAATTTTCAACCAAAAATGGAATAGATCGATTTTCAGTTGAAAAGGTAATTTTCAATGAAAACAAATATCTGCATAACAGTTTCATTAACAGTTGAATTTAAACAAAGAATACAAATTTTTAACAAGTATTCAACCATAATTTGTTTAATTTCAAATCAAGAGAATTAATTTTTTACCTATTAGATAAATTTTAAACCAAAGAGCAAATATTTGAGTTTCCTAACGTCGGAAATACGAATTTTTCACGAAATAGCATAATTTTCAACCGGAAAATGTGAATTTTTTACAAGAAAGTTCATTTTCAACTGGAGCAGATTAATATATAACCACACAGTTGCAATTTTAACCAAAAAAGATCAAATCTGTACAAAAAAAAAGGAATTTCTAAACCATAAAAGAAAAAAATGGCAATCGAATTTTCAAGCTTTAAAAGGAATTTTCATGAAAAAAGTTAATTTTTAGTTCAAGAAGATGAATATTCACCAGAACTGTTGAATGTTCAAAAAGATAATTCAATTTTGTACAAAATACTAAAATTTGTAACACAAAAAGATGAACTCCTAACCAGGAATAAAAATAGTAAGAATTTCGAAATTTTTTGATGTCCTCAAGAAATTATATAATTTTTTTATTAATTGAATGTTTATAGTCGCATCGACTGCCAGGGTCATAAGCGACGATACTATAGGGTTAATTATAAACTGTAGGGTACCTCTGGGGTAGTATATCAAGCGACAGTAGCAAAGCTTTCTGAAAACACTTCCAGCCTTGCTTCCTGCTTCGGGATTCGAATCCGCGCCATCGTGGCTGCCAAGGCTGCAGTGTTGGAACATAAGACAATCATGATACCATATGCATTTTTCTCTAAAACTAATTTCATTGAGTCTCCACGTTTATTCAATTAAAGGAGTTTAAATTTGGATATATATATATATACATATGCGTTTTCTAAATTCATGAAATCTAAGTAAGATGAAGGGGTGAAAGAAAATATTACATTATCTTATGAGGGGACGGAGTGATATATCTATGAAAAATATCTTACGTAATTTGTGGATGATCCTTATTTGTTTATTCATTTATCATTGTTCCTTGATTCGCTAATGTGAAATATCTTACGTAAGAAATGTTTTTGACGACGTATCTCTTGTTTCATGTAAGAGAGAATAGAAAAATTGTTCAGCCCGCCCCCCCCCCAGCACGACCCCCCCCCCAAAAAAAAAAAGACTTCACGTTGATTTTTAGAGGTGCCATAAATTCTTAACTTTTTTGGAATGGGACTCACACAAGAATTTAACATTTGCCTCTGAGGATTTGGTTCACGGTCCTCAGAAGTGTGAACTTCTTTCCTCCACAGTGACCATCGAAATCATCTTCTTCTATACTGTCTATGAATAAGCCACCAAGATCCATACTTTTAGCATATTCAGCCTTCATCTTGATAGAGCTAAAAATAAATATTAAAATTGAATATTCACATCCGAATGTGCACTTGCTGTTCTTTGTCCCAAAAAGTCGTCCAACCTTGATTTTTTTCATATGGACAAGTATTGTAATAGGATGCAATTGTTATATCACCAAATGGATCTTCAACAACTGGCGCGCCCCTACCAAATTGTTTTGGATTAGCTAAATTATAGTTTTGGCCCATGGTAGTAGTTCCCAATATTAACTTGCTTGACGGAACATGATGTGAAAGCCAGTATTTCACAATGTATTCCTGAAAACAGAATCAATTATAAAAAAATCTTCACAATAATTCAAAGTACTGAAAAAATGGGTTAAGCAGCGAGAATGAAAGTTAAACGTCTCACCCGGAACTTTATTCTTCATAACTATCATTTTTTCTGAATAATACATTTAAAAATTGGCGATTTTCTTCTTTTTACAAATGATTGTCTTATTATTTGTGGGGAAAAGCGGCTCATATTATTTTATTAGAAAACAAACAAAAAATTGTGCCCCTTGATATTCATTTTCTTTCGTAGATGAAAATAGAATTTCACAACGTTGAGAAGCAAAAAATCTTTTAAATTTTTGAATGTATTGTAATATATGCCTTACTTACTTGAATATCAGGTTAATAATAAATCTGGTGATATGCCAAGTAACAATAAGCAGATTATTCAACGTTTCAATGAGATGTATCAACTTTATTTGCTTTGAAATAATTGAAAAAATCATCAATAGTTACTTTTTCTGTGAAGTTTACATTCCAAGTACATTCCTTTACTTTGTTCTATGAATGATCGACTCAGCCCCACATTGTGGGGTGAAGTCGATCACTCATGAAGGGATGGTAAATAGTTGTTCGTGAATCAAGTTTTTGTTTATGGTTTGTGACACGGAAAAGGGCTATATAGAGATAATATATTTATGAAGTATTAATGCTTAATTTTAATTCCTTCTTTGACTTCATTGTACGAAAACGAAAAAAGCAAGTCGCTTAGCCCCATTTCACGGTAAATAACTTTGGTAACTATAAACTGAAAGTTAAAAATTGGGCCATGTATTGAAAAAAGGCTCCTTCTATGAAATGAACTCTAAATTCTTTAATGGAGCTTCCAATCTCATTTTAAATCAGGCAGGTCCAGTTCAGGGTGTCAAAATGATTTGGTATTTGGAAATATCATTCTATTGCAAAAATTGAGGAACATTGGTTTCATAGTTCAGTCAAAAATTCAGATTGAATTTGTTACAAACATTCAGAGATCACTTGGGAATTCTAAAAAGTTGACAAGAAGTTTTCTTAATATACAGTAATTTATATGAACGAGTTTGGGTATAATCGCTTTTGCTTCTAAAGTTCCTTAAAATCAAACATTTTTGGAAAATATGGAAAAGGGCTCATCTGAGGCAACTTTCACCTATTTGAAGAGAAGTTTCTGTTATTATAAAACAGGCATCCTATCAGTTTTATGTGGGCTTAACCATTTTTTTAGACAAGATATTTTTCTAAATATAATTTTTGAGCATTTCTTGTGAACGATGCAAGATACCACAAAAGGGGAATAGTGTTTTTTTGTAGACCTTTTTCAGATGCTTATACCTCTGTTCGAAAGTTTCACGATAAAAAAACAATTGAAATGGTATAAATTCGAAGTGAATAGAAAGAAATTGAAAATATAACAATTTTGAATCATGCACTTCAAACTTTGAACTTATAAAAAGTATGAATTCGATTTTGTAAATAACAATAAAAAATATGGTAAATGATGAAATTACAAATTTGTCAAATAGAAATTCCATGTATTCGAAACAAATTTTACAATATACATATATCTGCTCAAAGAACGTAAAACCTGGAAAACAAAAAAATTTCAAGGCTAGTATGTTAGCAGTAAATAATTTCAATTATAGTAATTAAAAGCAAATTCAATGCTTCTTTATTTGTGCTCATTTTGAAGGCTTCGAAACTTTGCTACGATTTGGAAATTACTTATTATGACTTTTTTCATTTGTCTTGTTGTTTACGGAGTACTCGACTGATTTTAAAATTTTGTCTGCTAATAAAAGTACTTACAACATTCAATTTCTGATCCTCAGAATTTTCTTTTGAGGAATGATACAGTGGAGTAATAGGAGCAGCTTTAATTATTTCCTTAGCATCATTGGAACCACTTCGGTCAAAATTATAAGTTCTCAAATATATGAAGCTCACATACTTTGATATTCCTTTAATATCATATTTCTTAGCAGTCGATTCTCTAGCATCGAGTGTTAAAGATAAAATGAAACCTTTTTTATCGAATTTTTCTTTGAGTGCCTTCAATAGTAAAACGAAATTTTGCTCATCAGAAGCAACTGCATTATTTTCGGCTAGATATTGCGATTGAAGTTGGATACCATTGAATTTATGTTCTTGCACGAAGTTGACAACATTATTAACAAGTTTATCTCGCAGATTTGGATCGAACAATATTCTATAAAGTGACAAAAATCGATACGTTCATTTGTAATGATTATAGATAACTTTTTATAAATTTCCATTAAATATAGTTTCTTGGATGAAAATGTGAAACTTACTTATTTTTACTATTTTCTTCATCACCGTCCGTTAACTGTTCCTCCATGGGGATTAAGGTTTTCAAGCGTCTGTTTTTTTTACAAAGATTATTGATCTTTTTAAATGTACCATTTTCTCCTATATCTGAACCTGGGTCATCCACTTGTACAGAAGCATTTTTGCCAAGTGTAGCGATGCTGTAAAATAAGTGAGTGCAAAGAGACGCATCGATCATCTCTATGCTAAGCGTTTCGCCGAGCATTCCTACTAGTTGATTTTCATAGTAACAACCAACGGTTCCTGGAAATTAATTAAACACAAATTCAGTTCAAAAAATAACACAATTTCCTCCTTTAGATGATTTCATTTCAAGGAAATTTTTTTGAAATACTTGAAAAATGAAAAATCACTCATTTTATTTTATATTCGAAGCATCCAAATAAAGAGTTCGCACTCTTTACCCTTTTTTTTTAATTCCGCCTTTTCTCCCTGTTCTCGAGAAGCACCTTGTCATCCTAAATATTCTTTCAAAAGCTCAAATGTATTTTTTTTTTTAAATTAAAATATTGAATTTTTCATTGATAATTCATCTCTTTGATTCAAAATTTAACTATTCAGTAGAAATCTCGTTTTCTTGTGTTGAAAATTAATTTACATAACCGATTGCTAAATTATTCAATGACTAGTCAAAAATCTTACAGTTTAGTTCAAAATTAATGCAATTCCTTGTAAGTTGATATGCAAATTTCTTAATGTGTGAGTTGCATGAAGTAAAGTAGACAAACTTTTTAGGTAGAGCTATAGAAAGATTTGTATGCTGGTATTTATTTAATGAAACTATTATTTAAACAGTGATAAAAGGCAATACATTTTTGTGATGACGGAGCGGTATGTCAAAAAAGTACAAGTAACGAAGTTTCTAAGATGGAGACGAGGCATACCGCTCGTTCTTCACAAAAAATGTGTTGCGTTCTATCACAGTTTAAACAGTAGTTTCATTACAAAAATACCAGCATACAACCCTTTCTATAGCTCTACCTAAAAAGTTTTTCTACTTTACTACATGGAACTCAGACTTTAGGAAATTTGCACGGAATCTCATTAAGGGGGTCATCCCGTGTGACGGTTTCGAATAATCGATTTTTTGTTGTTGCATAAATTCAATCTAGAGTATGTATAGAATATACTGGTGAAGTAATTTTCCAAAATTCAAAGTTGTTGGAAAGTTACAGCAGACGCTTTCCACGTCAAAAAAATCAATCTTGGCAGCCATCTCATCGATTTTAATGAAACGCAGTGTTGTTGTGGTACTTTATGGTTAATGCTTTTCGGCAGAAGGATTTTCAAAAATTTTGAAAATTCTGGGCGTGACGCCATTTTGAAATTTGGGGTGGTTTTTTTTTTAAATTGTAATATTTCCGACAATTTTTTTCGGATTTCAATGAAACTTATAGGCACTTTGTAAAACAAGATGCTGTTCCATATAAAATATGGAACAAAAAAAAATTTCAAAATTTTCACAAAAAAAAACTCAAAAAAATTTTTTGATTTCATTTTTGACAAATTTTGCTATTTTTGATTTTTGATTTTTTTGAGAATAATATTCCTTGTTCTTTTATCTTTCATTTAAAAGAAAAAACTTGACGGACACTCATCTGATTCGCGAGTTATGAATATTTAAAGAACGACATTCCAGTCGAATGCTTGAGCTACGCAGCAGCTAGGCGGGTAGTGCAGACATTGTCATTACACAATGTACCGTTGAAACGCTGCAGTCTCAAGCATTTCTGTTTACTTAGTTATTTTTCTCTCTTGCTTAGAATATTTTCGCTTAGGAGCAGATTTTTGTATCTGAAATATTTTTGATGTTGTGTCAGGAGCAGCAGAATATATTTTACAACGGATTTGATGGCTATTGATCGGTATGAAGGAATGAAATCCTCTCGCACCATCAATTGTCTGAGCTTTCAGAAAACGATGGCTAAGGAATTTCGCATGATTTTCATATTCGCTTGTGGCACAAAAAATGAATTTCACTTTTGGCATAGCGCTGATGGCCCAATCGTACAACAAGGATGCCGTCGTAATCTGATTATCTAGTGTTCTTCGCAGACTCGCTGCTGTAGCTTCGCGCTTTAGTGTTCCAGATAATCCGTCACAAGGCCCTTTTCCATGAGAAGTGGCATAAAAATGCCATTCTCCTTTGATTTTGAAGTCTTCTTTGAAGTGCGCAAGATTAAGAACATTAAATTTATTCTTATATTGCGAACCAGCTCCATCGGTGAAATGTATTAACTTTTCTACGTGATATCGACTTTTTAGTTCTGTGATTACTTTCTTTGAAAACAAATTAACGGCAGTTGCATCGTGGTGAAGGCAATCCGAAATAATCATGAAACTGTCGTGCACTACTTCCCCATTTTCTTTATGGTAAACAACAAAGGGGTGGATCGTTACTTGTGTCTGACACCAGTAGTGATTTTGGATGACGTCCTGAATTACATTAGTAAAATTTTCACCAAAATCGCATAAAACCAAAAACACTCCTGCTTGAAGGGATTGTTTGGTATCATCAATATATTTACTTTGAACCTTCGCTAGGAAATCATGTTTCAACAGATCAGGTAAATCTTTTGTAATTACATGAACGTATTCGTCGCCGGAGTTTACAATAGTTTCTAACATTGAGCGATCTGTGCATGTCCGTCGTTTGTACGTGACATTATCAATGCAATTTTTGTCAAAGAATTAATGTAACTTTTCTGTTACTATTATTATACCAGGGCAATTTTTGCAATAATTTAAAAAGCAATCAGGTTTTGGGTTCTCGCATACCATGGTGCCTAAAATGTCTTTATACGATCCGAGAAAATCATTTCCAGGTTGTGCATCTGCAAGCTCTTTCAGTCGTGCTCCAGCTATCATCAGTTTCATATTTTGATGAATTTTACACATACAAACTGAATGTGTTCCATTACCGTCCGCCAGAATGCATTCCTTTGGTCTTGATCCCGCGAACTTGGAAAACCCAACCTTACAGTCAGGATATCTCTCTTTATAAGCTACGTATAACTCCTTCAAATTTCCCAAGAGTAGTCGTTTCTGTTCATGTACTCGAACTCCATTCTTCTTTACTGACACGTAGTCATTTTTTCCAGGCATTTGCCGACTAAAATCGCTGTGGCGATAAAAATTATGAACAAGCGTTTCTGCCTCTTCAGATAGTCTTTTTCCAAGTTTAGGATTAGGAGATAGACCGATTCCATGTTCGGTGTGAATGACTTTTGCCAAACGAGCCATATTATAAGGAACACTAAACGTGTGTTGTATACGCCGAATTTCCCAACTTCTTGGCAACATCGTTAAGAACTGAACTTTTTCTGATTTTTTTGTTGTTTCAGAGATTTTTTCTTTCAACTCCTCAACGAGTTCATTTATTTCATTCTCGTTTTTGTTCACAACTTCAAATATTTTCTGCAGCTCAAAGTCTATAGCTTCCCTTATTTCTTGTACCTTTCGTTTTTGGACTTTTATTGATCTTCAATCCTTCCGATTTTCAATTGGGGGAATTTGCAAAATTTCAAGTATTTTGTTGGGCTTTATTATTAATTTTTCATCCTCGGAATTCAGATACAAGTCTTCCACTTCTCCAGAAACCACGCCTTCTACTTCATTTTCTGATTCATTGCTGAGGTAGTTTTCATTCTGATCTACTGGAGGAAGATCATCAATACGGTTCGGTAAAGAAGAAGGGGGTGGTGCAGAGTTTCCTAAAACAGCTTTTACATTGTGATTGGTTTTTGGGGGATGAAGACGACATGAATTGCATATAAGCTGCCCCTCTTTGGCTTCGTTAATATCTATTCTTTTACAAAGTTCTTTTGTAATTTTGCGAAGTACTGACATATTCAAAATTTTGCAGTGTCTTTTTTTACTAAAAGTATTACAACACCGAGAAAACGGAGCCATTTTACCTACTTTTTATAGTATTTTACAGCTTAGTATTTTTACAGACTTCGATTGAAAGTTTAAAATATAATAACGTATGTTCGATTAAGCCACTTATAAAGTTCATTCGAGAATGCTGTTACTAACTAATAAACTTGTCACTTATGGAAAACACACTGTCAGTGAGACATTTAAAGGTATATCCAATAACGCGATCACGTGAGGAAATAAATTTTTTTACAGACACTTATTAAAAGCTTAGAGAAACTATTTGTGTACACTACATGTAACTCTATTAATGCTGACTAAGGAATATCGTACTCAACTCTGTCAACAACAATAGTGTCCAAAAAGCATAGTAGAATTGTACATCAGTGTCTGCTTGTACCAAAAATTTGTTTATCAACACCGCTGGATTCAGTACACTAGTCCGAGACTGCAGCGTTGCAGCGGTGCATTGTTTAATAACAATGTCTGCACTACCCGCTTAGCTGCTGCGCGGCACAAGCATTCGACTGGAATGCCGCTCTTTAAATATTCATAACTCGCGAACCAGATGAGTGTCCATCAAGTTTTTTTTTGAAATGAAAGATAAAAGAAAAAGGAATATTATTCTAAAGAAAATTAAAAATAGCGAAATTCGTCAAAAATCGAATCAAAAAATTTTTTTGAGTTTTTTTTTGGTGAAAATTTTGAAATTTTTTTTTCATCCATATTTTATATCAAATTTCAAAATGGCGTCACGCCCAGAATTTTCAAAATTTTTGAAAATCCTTCGGCCGAAAAACATTACCCATAAAGTATCACAACAACACAGGGTTTCATTAAAATCGATGAGATGGCTGCCAAGATTGATTTTTTTGACGTGGAAAGCGTCAGCAGTAACGGTTCCTTAGTTTTGGCTTTACAGTCACCCGAAATTTCAAACGCGTTTTTCTCGAAACAACCTTTCTTAAACTGGCGATGATGTGTGAAAGCAAATAAAAAATTGAATTTTCGAGATTCTCACAGAATCCCATTTCCGGCGATAGCCATCCACCTATAGATTAACATCCAATCTTGTTTTTTGATTTTGGATAAGCCACTCTGACCAAATCATGGTCGCCGTTTACCTACCTTTTTTTCTATGGTTGCCATCCAGTCTCATAAAACTCGCGATCAAGATCATATTTTTGCATATAAAAATTCAGAGTTACAACTCAAGACTGAATAAATATATAGTAAAAATTTGGAAGCTCTGTGTATTTCAATTTCGCTACAAAAAATTTCGAAAAAACCTTTAAAAAAAAAGGCTGTCACACGGGATGACCACCTTAAACTATTCAAGATCTGATGAGGGAAATCGGCAGTGCTTCCGAAACGTAATCGATTCGATTTTTCTTTTTTGAATGAATTTGAACTGTTAGTGTGGAAGTTGTCGTATTTTTTAGGTTCTTTTACCTGCATTTACAAATTATTCAATTTTCCCAAACGTAACAAAAGAAAATTTTATTTTTCTTGTAAATTATATGTATTTGTGTGTATATATATATATATATATATATATACACACATACATGTCACTTACTCTGACACGTATGATTATGCTTTTCAGCATGCTTAGCAGGCAGCTCTTCTGACGGCGTCCTACCTGAAGCGAACGCTGAGCATATTCCAAAAAATAGTATTAGCTTATGCATCTGCAAAGAATTAAACCTCAATATTAGAAAACTGAAAATATTGCAATAATTGGATGTTAATTTTCGTATCGCAAGAGGTGTCACTCCTCACGGAATTATTTTGAAAATATATTGACTCAGAAAGTAAAGATGTCTAATCCAAGTCAAACTTAGGTGAAGTGTTATTTGGATAAATGTTTACTGAGAGAGTGGGGGTTCTAATGATGATAAAGAATTGGTCCAGTACATTTTAGACAGATTTTTTCATACAATTTCCATTGATGATAAGCAGTTCTTGAAAAAATAAATATTTGACCTTCAAAAATGAAAGTTAAATTGCCAGAAGTGGATGGGATTATGAATGTTTAAAAATCAGTGAAAAACATCACAGTTAGATAAAAATTAAAGTTTATCGTTGGTCAGCTACTTTTCTTCCCTCATCGCCATTTTCGCAATAGTAATCAATTTATTACACTGTTCTTAATTTTATACAATTTGTAGGCATTCAATTCACGCGCATACCTTTCGCTTTTTTTTCCACATCTCACAGTCACAGCAACTAGTAGTCATCCAGGCATACTTATAAATTTTAGAGAATGCGTGAACATAACGCCCCTCTCGTTTAGAAAAATTTGAAAGAAAATTGCATTGATGTTAAACTAAAAGTATTTTATTTATACATGTATTGCAGGAATAAAGAAATCGATTCAATCATTTGAAGAAATGAAGAAATATTTTGAATACGTTTTTCTTTTGAAGTACGATAAAATATTTGACATGTAAAAATTGTCATTATGTCACTAAAATATTAAAATCTTAATTTAGGTATGTGGAAAAAATATTGTTGCTATGCAGCCCACCATGGCCACTTATTCTTAACTTACAAGTCCTTATCATTATTTATAGGCAGCAGACGCTTGTATAATTGGTCTGACATAAGTTCCTATTACAGTTTTGATTGTGATCTATCTTACCAAATTATCTTCATCAGGGTGCAAACAGTCACGCGACTGAAGCCTATTCCCGAGTCAAAATTTTAGTCCTACACAGAACAAATTTGGGGTTCAGTAATCTTGCTACCTTCCAAAAATGACTAATGTCCAAGATTTCAGTTTCTTCATTCAATTTTTTCCAGTGCAATATTATATAATTCGAATTATGGAATGAACTGTGCATCATTAACGACTGAAATCTTTGAAGTGAGTCAAGGCAGAAGAGACAGAAAGGCTCATTTGGAACTAAGAATTGGTTCTAACAGAAACCCCATTTTCTTCTGTGTCCTTTCGACCTCCAAATGTAGGTCTTAATGGACTTTAGGAGGATCTGTGGAGGGCCTAATTTATATTGGACTTAGGCCCTCTTTTAGTCCTCCAAAGTGACACATAAGTCCATTTTTCCCACCTATAGGACTAGAAGAGGGCTTAATTTAAACCCTCTTTTAGGCCCACAATGTTTTTATGAAAGAATGAAAAAAGTCGTAATACGAAGCACTTTCACGTTACCAAATGAAATGAAAGAAGGCCAATTTTCGAAACTTTTCTTTAATCTTGCCATTAACAATCTAACTGAATTCGTAATCAATCAAACTAAGTGTAGCAGCACTTGACACAAGAATTTAATTAATGAAATGTTCTAACTACTTGTCATACACAAATCGTGAGCAAACTCTATAAACAGGTGCACTATTTGAACATTCATTCACACGAATACATTCTACTTTGAATAAAATGTCATTAAATTGATTTATTAGTGATTGAGAATATACCATCTTTTTTGGCGATTTAGAACTGTTTTGATAAAGAAAAATTATTTTACTACAATTTTGATAAATTTTCTGAGGTCCTTTTCAATAGTTGTAACCATTTTTTGAGGGAATAAATATTTTATTGTCAAGAATGAAGCTCAGAAATGAATTTGACTTTATTATATATGAAAGGAGACTTTTTAAACAATGATTTTCACTCGAAAAAAAAATACTTGGCTCGTTCTTTAAGTGAAGCTGAACTGAGCTTTATCTTTGAGTGAAACGAAGCCCTTTAAACTTATTTCCGTCAATAAAAAGTTAAAATTTCACTTTTTAATCTCAACGTTCTTAAAGGAAAATCCCAATCTTTCTTTCTAGACCAACAAAGTGTTCTTATATAAAAAAATCAAATTGATATTTGACCTTCGATTTCGAAGGCCAAGTAATTATTTTCTCGAAGAATGATTACAACCAATGATAAGTGCGTAAAAAACCTATCGAAACTGATCAGGAAAATATTTCAGTTATTTGTAATAGAAGAGTTTGAAATCGACACAGCAGATGATAATATTCTGTCTAATATTTATAGTCTTAATAAATACTTATAATTGATGAAAAGGGTGTTAAAACCATTATTGAAGCCACAGTGGACAAAAAATGTTGTGTTTGTATTAGAAGAGTCTAATATCAATGCTATAGCCTGAAATATAGAAACCCTTTTATCATTATTATTTTCTCTTCCGTCGTGCTCTACTTGAATTGCCTCTAATTTCATTTTATTGAAATAGCAACAATTTGAAAAAATGTTGTATCCATAAAACGATCTTGTGATAAGGTTTCATATTCTGAATCTCAACTTTTTCCTTGATGTTTTGATGCAACAAATAACATTAAAAGAATCTTCTATTGAACTCTACATTGAAACCTTAATTTCGAATGGCCAGTTTCAAAAGTATAAAATAATTTGGACATGATTATGGTGAAGTTTTAAAATGATGATACATAAATTCAGCTTGAAAATCTTGTAAGACAAAATATAAAATTTGAAACGAAGTGTCTAGGCTCGAAGAATATAATTTTGCTACTCTCACCGAATTTTCGTGAACTCAGCCTTGTACAATTATTATTGACACTAATTAGACGTACCTGTGATAATTTGTCGAATCGTTCTTGTAAAATTTCACAAAAATACAGTACTTTGGTTTAACGTGCAAAGTATTTTATACTTTTCTTTACAAGAACAGAAACACTTGATTCACGATAATAATATTGCTGACGAATTTTTCATATCTTAGATAAATACGGAAGTGTGAAAACATGAACTCTTTCCAAACCTCCTACCACAGACGGTTTGGTGACAGTGACCGATATTACGCATATTTGACGTTTCTGTTTGGCTACAAATGAATTGGTAACTTCTGATAAGCTAATTTTGATTTTGTTTCCAACTCTCAGTGTGACAACTTTCAATTTTTATGAGAAATATGCTGCTTAGTGAAACTTGCATTTCAAGCAATAATTTATAGCACGAATGCTTAATTGAAAAGTAATCGCACAAACGTGACAAATCTACTCGAGTTCATTCCTTAATATAAAAGGATATATCGTAGCTTGATGTCTGATAATCAAAATTAAATTTTGAATAGGCTATTAAAATCTGTCAGACTGTTCAAGAAATTTAATGCAGAAAAATCTTTTAAATTTAATACTGTTTCATATTCATTAACAAAATTATCTAAATTTATGCACTTACATTTCAGCAAAGGCGTATTTCACTTCTTATTCATGTTACAGTTATGCAAGATTACAGTTTCTTGTTTATATATGAAATCGGAATATAATTTTACACAGGATTACTATATTTTCAGAAAACGAAACATTTCAAGCTTGTAAATTTATATATTAGAAGAAAAGTATTAAAAAGTATTTATAAATTTTACAAGGTGTTTGCATATTTAACAAGTTTCACCTATTTATGAAATGAATCTGTAATCAGAAATTAAAATTCTTTTTGTGGATAGTCATTGAAACTAAGAAGAAAACATTTTTTGTCAACTTATCATTATCATAAAAATGATAATATCCTTGTTTTCTTCTTATTATAAAATTATCACACGATGAAAAATAATTTCAAACAAGTATTAAATATTTTTCAACAGAATTTTTTTTTTTTATATCAGATCTACTCACAAGAAATATTTAATCTCGAATCTTGTCAAGAATGTCAAGGCCTAAAAAGAAAAATAAGTTTAACGTGCAGTCAGTATTCACGGAATCAGGTGAATATATTTATAGTTCGTAAATATGATTGTACCTGAGTTACTATTCTTGGTTATTCATCATGACACCAGCATTTTTTCTATTCAAATTTTTATCACCTCTTGAAAAAAAATCACGTGTCTTTTGCATAAAAGAATTATGCTTTGATTTTTTAGAAAATATGTATTTATGAATCACTAAAAAGTTTCAATACGTACACACCAAAAATTAGTGTATCAAGTTGTTGCAGCTATTTCGATCTAGGATTTCAACTTAATATGATTCGCTTTAAAAGATCAATAAAAATTTAAGAGCACAACTTTAGGGCGCGTTGGCATCAGTATGCAAAACAGAATGACAACAGTGGGTTTCAGAAATCAAACCGCGAAAGGAAGCTGTTTGTTCAAAGGTTATCTTGAATACAGAGTTTTATTTAGAGTTGAGAAATAATTATTAATATAATAAAAAAGTACTTGATATTGTTAATAATAGTTCAGGTGTTCAAAATACATCTTTCTCGAGGAAGTTATGTTCATAACTGAAATTTAAGACTCCCGCATGGGTTGTCGAAAGTCTCGTCATTGTGAGAAATAAACCCGATAGTCCAGGCATTTAAAAACCATCATCCTCAGGGAATTTATATTCGTAATTGAAACTTAAAACATGCTGATCGGTTTTCGAAGGTCTCGTCATTCGAAGAAGTAAAGCTGGTAGACCAGGTATTGAAACTACATCTTCATAACTATTATTCATAACTGAAATTCAAGACACCCTGAGGGGATTTTGAAAGTCTCGTTATTTATAGAAGTAAGCCCGATAGTCCAGGTGCTTATAATGCACTTTTCTCAAGGAATTTCTGTTCATAACTTGAATTTCAGACAGACTCGTGGGTTTTTAAAGGTCTCGTTATTCTAAGAAGTAAACCTGGTAGTATAGGTTTTGAAAATACATCTTCCTTGACCTTTCACCTTTTAGGGTGCCTTCCACTTCAGTCCTGGGCACAAATTCCTAGGGGAAGATGTATTTTTGATACCTAGACTACCGGGTTTACTTTCTAGAGCTACGAGACCTTCGAAAAACGGTTAGGGTGAATACAATTTCAGTTCTGAAGGCAAATTCCTTGAATGGGATGTATTCCGAATACATGGACTACCAGGTTTACTTTGTAAAAAGACGAGACCTTGGAAAAATGGCCAGGGTGCCTCCTACTTCACTTCTCAACTTCACATCTCAACACAACTTTCTAGGCGACGATGCATTTTGAACACCTGACCACCAGGTTTACTTCCTAGAACTACGAGACCTTGGAAAAATAGCCAGGCTGCCTTCTACTTCAGTTCTGAATACAACTTTCCAGGCACAATGAAGGCACCTTCCTCGAAGGAGATGTATTCTGAATAACTGACTACCAGGTTTACTTTGTAGAAGGACGAGACCTTTGAAAAATGGCCAGGGTGCCTTCTACTTCAGTTCTAGACACAACTTCCCGGGCGAAGATATATTTTGAACACGAAACGTTAGAAAAATAACCAAGCTAACATGAATTTCAGTTCTGGATGCACCTTTTTCGGAGAAGTTTTATTTTGAACACCAAGAATACCAGGCTTACTTTTTAGAATCGCTCGACCTCTGAAAAACGGTTGAAGAATCTTGAATTTATATTGTGAACACAACTTGCTCGAAGAAGATTTATTTTAAACACCTGGACTAAGAGGTTTACTTCTTAGAAAGCAGAGACCTTCGAACAATCATCACAGTACTTCAATTTCAGTTCTGAACGTCCTGCAGTTGTCCATTTTCAGGAAACATTTCTTTCTGCCAAATTCAAGTTCTGCAAATCGATAAGTTCAAGTTCTTCATATAAAGTAGAAATTACATGTCTGCGAAGGGATGCGTCGATGTTAAGAATTGCAAACCCAATTTTTGAAATGGTAATTTTCCCGTTTTTTATATTATCTCACGGTTGATTGAAAAAATGTCCTGGGGTTGGAGAAACGCCGTAAAATAGGTTACTCTCACCAAAACTCAGATGGTAGGAGGTTTGCAAAGAGTTTAGGTTTTCAAAGTTCTGTAGATCAGCTGATTTCTTCCAATCAACCAATAGACTATTGTTTAATTGTTTTTATAAAAATGAATTGGTAACATTCCATAGGCTAATTTTTATCTTGATTCCAAATATGATTGTTAGGTGTGGAAATATACCCCCGAAAAATAGGTGGTGGTGGAAAAGTGGAGGGACTAGTCGTCGCGCACGGCCTCTAAAATTCTTGATATCCACAAAAGAAATACAGTTTGTCATTAATTAAGTGTTTGTATACATGCAAAGAAAAGTATACATAAGCTTGCACGTGAAACCAAAGTACTGTCTTTTTGTAAAGTTCTTCGAGGACGCTTCGTCAAATTATTTCAGGTACGTCTACTTACTCTCAATTGTGCTAAGATTAAATTTACGGATAAAATTCGAGATTTTCAAATCGGCCGTGGCAAGGTTTACCGAAATTTGGTGAACATCGAACAAATATATTAGGTGAGACCAGAGACTTATTTTGAAATTTTATATAAAAATAATCTTGTAAGATTTCTAAGATGAATTTATGTATTGAATCGAACATTTGTTTTAAACCTCCATGCCGAGATTTTATCCACGAAAACAAAGCATTTAAAAGTTTACAATAACTTCTCTGGCTCGGAATAATTTTAAGATTCTACTACGATTAGCTTCAAATGACATTATACTCTTGATACCAATCATTTAAAGTTTAAGCTTAAATGAACTGTTTTAAGAAAGTTACTGTTGATATAACTGGATACGAATTTTTTACATTTCAATCTATATCGGTGATTTTCAAATCTTCTAATAACGATACAACATTTTTTGTCTCATACAGTTTTGGTAGAGAGTTTAATGCCCTTTTCCATAGATGATAGGTATTTATTAAAAATATAGATATGAAAGCCTTCAAAAATGAAGGGTAAAAACGTATTTTTTTGAAAAAATGAAATTTTTTTATTTTGTTCTCTCAAAGAAAAACTTAGGTTTTTCCCTTCGAGAGCCTTGACGTTGAAAAGTGAAATATTTATTGGTTATTTATGAAAATGAGCATTGATTGGTTTTTGGAAATATGTCATCTGCTTTGGCGATTTTGAATTCTATTAATATAAATAACCAAAATGTTTTCCTCTTTAGTTGCAATAAGTTCTTCCACGCACTCCCCGTCGTCCATTGCCAATTTTCGAAAAAATAAATACTTGGCCGTAAAAATCAAAGTTCAAAAATAAATTTAATTATTCTTCATAGAAAGCAATTTTCTTCCTAGGAAAAAAGCTTGGAGTTTTTTAGCCTTCAAATTTTCAAGTCTCCGTTTTTTGAAAAAAAGTCATTTTTGTTCCTTATTTACATTTTACAAGGACAAATGATAATTTTTTCTCTGAATGATAATCATCAATGGGAAGTGTATGTAAAATTCTGTCGAAACTGTACTAGAAAAAAGTTTGTTATCGTCATTAGAAAAGTGAGCAATCGCCGAAATAGGCAATATGCTTGAAAAATCTAAAATAATTTACCTTCTCTCCCTCTGTAAATATTTGCTCAAATGACAAAACATTTTCTTCCCAACTACTACCCAAGGGCATAACACTATGGGACATTTTTCGGTTTTTCTAATATTTTGATGCAATTGTTTTCAGATGTATAAGTTAATACTTTTTCTTGGAATATGCTCATCGATCGCTTCAGGTAGTAAGCCGCCAGAAAAGCTGCCAGTACCTGATAATAAGTGTCAGAGTAAGTGATATATATCATATCAAGGAGCGTTGATAAGCAACGTTACCCTATTTTAAAAACTTTTCCAACCCTATTTATTCCTTTTTCGTCACAGAGCATCACACTAGGCTTGAATTTTTAAATAAAAATAATTGAACTTCAACCACAAATAGATACATTTAAAAAAATCAGTTGAATTGAAAAATGTTAGAAAACAAAAAAATAAATGTTATTGCTGAAATCTATATTATTATCTATTCTTCAACAAAAATAGAGCAGTTGAATTTTCAGTTTGAAAATTAGTTTTTAACTGAAGAGATTTATTTTCAACTAATAAAATGAATTATTAACAAATTGGTTCAATTGTCAACTAGGTAGTTGAATTTTCAATCTGGAAGATTAATTTCATACCAAAAAGTACGAATTTACGGGAAAGTGCATGAATGTTCAATGAAATTGCTGAATTTTTAACTGAAAAATTTCAATTTTCAACAAAGCATGGCATTGTTTCATAATATATAATAGTTTCACTCAAAAAACTAGAAATTTTATTGAGATTCAACAATATTTGTCCTCCTTTTTTAGTTTATCGAGGAGAAAATAATCTAATAAAACCCTCAAACAATGAATGAAAGCAATCTAGTTTGGATGCCCTCCCATTCTGCCAATAAATCTTGCGGCTAATCTACAAATATATCCCTGAATATATTCAATTTCAATTTCCTGATGCATTTTTACAACAGGTGTATATCTAGGATATTTGGCAGTTATTGGAAAAAATTTGTTTCGTATTCTCTGGAGTACTAAGTAATTTCAGTTACACATTCAACTCCAAATCAGGCAAGAATATGTTAATATTGGCCTGAGAATACATATATACAGTAGTGTCTTTTTACTAACTGACAATTGTGACTTTTTATTAATTGTTGGATATAGAGATATTAAGGTTTCTATAGGTCTTCGCGCTGTGAATAAAACTTTTCAATTGGATTGATTTACAGTTGAAAACATGGATTTGAACTAAATAAGCCAATCTTTAACAAAATAGTAAAATTTCCAAGCAAAGAGATGGATCTTCAACTAATGCAATAGGGTTTCAACAAAGTAGTTTAACTTACAACAAAGTAGTTGAATTTTTAATAAGGAAAATTAATTTTCCACTAAAAAATATAAACTTACAACAAACTACATAGATTTTCAACTAAATTATTGAATTTTCATCTAAACGCGATAAATTTTCAACAAATACTGTAATAGTTCAAATTTTAGTTCAAGAGATTAATTTTTAACAACAACAGAAAACGAATTTTCGACTGAATAGTTAAACTTTGAACCAAATAGACAAATTCTCAATGAAAAATTTAACAGTTGAATTTGCGAATCAAAAATACCAATTGTGAACCAAATATTGAGAAGTTTCATTTTTATTTGAAAAGAATTGACTTTCAACAAAAAATGCTTGGCTTTTCTCATTGGGTTCTATAAATTCAGTTAGAATTAGAGCGAAAAACAAGAAAAAGTAGAAGTTCCTTGAGAACAGAGAAGAAATAGGAATTCTTCAAAAAAAAAGGGGGAAAGGACTGTGAAATCTACACTTGGATGCTTCGTTGGGCCCTACTCCTCTACATCCTCGATCGTCACAACATCGTCCAGCCCCCCCCCCTCCCCCTCCAAGTCCTGATAGTATGACATAGTTTTTGAACTTCCTCTTATAATAAAAACATCGAAAAAAGAAAATTGTGTTATTTTTAAAACTGAATCTTTTTATCATAAATTTCTAGGAATCGTTGGTTGTTACTATACTAATAATGAGCAACTGATATCCGACGGAACGCTGAACATAGAGAAGATCGATTTGTCTCTTTGCTCTCACTTATTTTACAGTTTGGTTGGACTTGAAAAAGACGGTTCTGTACAATTGATTGATGAAGGTGGAGATCATTTAGACTTCAAAGGATTTCAAAGGATCAACAATCTTCGTAGAAAAAATAGAAACTTGAAAACCTTAATTGCCATGCAGGAAACGTTTGTTAGTCCAGATGTTGAAAATAAGTAAGTTTTATATTTTTATCCAAGATTAAAGATAGAATTCTGTATTATTGAAATTGATACACAGTTATTTATGAAGTCTTTGGAAATAAAACTATCAATTTTCGTCACTTTATAGAATATTTTTTGATCCGACTCTACGCAAAAAACTTGTTAATAATGTGGTCAACTTCGTGAAAAAATATAAATTCAACGGCATAGAACTCAATTCTCTATATCTAGCTTACAATGATCCAGTTGGTTCTGATAAGCAGAATTTCGCTTTACTATTGAAGGCACTCAAAGACAAATTCGATAAGAAGGGTTTAATTTTATCTCTAGTAGTTGATTTTAGAGAATCGACTGCTAATAAATATGATATTAAAGAAATATCGAAGTATGTGAGCTTCATAAATTTGAAAGCTTACAATTATCACGGAGGTATTAATGGAAATGGAAAAATAATTGTGAAAGCTGGTCATATTGCTCCACTGTATCGTTCATCACAGGATAATACGGAGGATCGAAAATTGAACGTTGTAAGTACTTTTATTAGCGGAACAAATTTTAAAATTATCTGAGAGCGCCGTAAACAATAATACAAAAGAGAAAAATTATATTGCAGAAACATTTGATTCGATTTCAATTGATACAATTGTTCACTGTTAATACCTTAGATGTTTTTTTTTAATCATGCAAATGCAATACTGTTAGTCGTGTCTGTAATTCAGGCCAATTCAATTTCAAATCAGAAAATTTCTCTGAAAGTCTAGCTCAATGTGGCAAAATACCTTAATATATGGATATATCATTCTGTAGTAGAAATAAAGAAACACGCATTTTATAGTTTTTTCAATTATTTTTTTTGTTCTTATCATACAAAAATTACGATATTCGTGATTTCCTTTTTTTCCTAGACTTCGGAATCCACGCTCTTTCATCTAAACTCAAGGAAATTGAGAAAATTCTAAAAATAACAAAATAGTCACTATTTTTCGAAAATTGTTGAAAGTGTATTTTCTGAAATATTCCCTCTTTTTTAGAAATAACTGGCAATATGTGTTAGATATGTCGAGAGTTTCGTGTTGCGTAAAAAGCTGCTTTACATCGAAGAGATTATTTTTGAAGGTTCGAATTTCAGCATTTTTCTCGGAAACAATGAAATTTACAAAGAATGTTTAGAAAAAGTTAAAACATCCGGAAATGTTATACAAGAAACAACTCTTCCTTTTCTGTGGTAGCTTGTATCGTTTACGAGAGAAGCTCAAAAATTTTATTTGAAAAAAATTTTGGCTTTAAAAATGGTTGTGCCTCCATGAAACTGATAGGATTCCTTTCTTTAAGAGCAGAAACTTTTTTTAAATATTGGAAAAAAATAAAACTTTGAACCTTTTTTAGTTTGTACACTTTTATCTCGAAATTTTTGTGTACATATCTTCCACAGTTTCTGAAAAAATGTAGATTTGATTGATCAAAATCAAAATAAGATCTCAACATTCTTTGTAAATACCTTTCGTAGTTTCTGAAAAATGTATATTTGATTTTTCAAAATCGAATGTAGATCAAAATAAATATACCGACGCCAAATAGAAAATAATTTTTCTATTCAAAATTGGAATAAAATCTACTAACCTACGAATAATTTTATTCAAAGATGGCTTGGAGAATTTCATAATCTAAGAAGATTGGTTCGGAATCAAACGCAAAAAATAAATCCTGGATACCTAACTCGTTCGAAAAAAACTGAGTTTTGAAAACAACTACCTGTCAATTTTTCAGAATTTGCAAGTAATCTTCGAATAATTGTAATAAATTCAAACCAAATTTTTGAGTGAACTATAAAATATATGTTCTTTGATTTTCAAAATATAATGATAAATTCAAATACCAGATCATTATGACATCCTAAGCTGGACATCTCGGCCTGAATTGAAGTGGAATTGGTCTTTTTTCCATTTTTCTAGATTTTTGAAACATTTAATTTATACTAATCGGAGTTATTTGCCGTAAAAATGGGGCTGACCGGCTCGCTTTTATCGGTTTCTTACAATAAAGTCAAAAAAGGAATTAAAATTAGGCGTTAATGCTACTAAAAAATAATCTCTACCTAGCTCTTGTTTTATCACAGGCCAAAGCCAAAAATTCAATTTACAAATGATTATTCACATTCCCTTTAGTCACTAAAACTCTTGGCAACGTTAAATAATCTGTTGTTTTTTTTTCATTTTGTAAACCTTATGGAAGGTTATTTTGATATATTAAAAGAAGTGATTTCAAAGAAAGAAAAAATTGGTTTGGTTTCTAATTGAATAATATGAGCCGCTTTTCTCCAAAAATAATAACAAAATTCTTACAACCAAATTTCCATAACTCAGAATTTTATATAAATGCACTTTTCATTCGTTATAACTAAGAGAACTGCACCGAACAAGATTGACAATGAAGCTGAACATTTGTAAAAACAAAACTATAGCCAATGTTAAAATTTATTATTCCCAGGATTATATTGTAAAATACTGGCTTTCGGAAGGTGCTCCACCAAGTAAGTTAATACTGGGAACTGCTCTTAGAGGACTATCCTATACTTTAGCTAATCCAAAAAAAGTTGGTAGGGACGCACCAGTTGTTGAAAATAACGACTATCTTTTACCAACGATACCCTATCACGAAATTTGCCCAAATGAAAAAAACCAAGCATGGAAGCAACTATACGACAAAGAACAGCAAGTGCGATATATCTACAATGGGAAGGATATGATTGCCTATGATGGAGTTGAGTAAGT
Organism: Andricus quercusramuli; assembly: GCA_932178445.1. Lineage (NCBI taxonomy): Eukaryota > Metazoa > Arthropoda > Insecta > Hymenoptera > Cynipidae > Andricus > Andricus quercusramuli. Next base: position 204,800 of record CAKNXH010000065.1, on the reverse strand, counting down.
CTTTAAAAAAAATTGTATTCAAGTTTCTATTTGAACAAAGAAAAAAATATATAATTTTAATATTTATTTTCAGCTCCATCAAGACGAAAGCTGAATATGCTCAAAAAATGAAGCTTGGTGGTGTATTAGTAGATAGTTTAGACGACGATGATTTCAGTGGAAGCTGTGGAGGAGAGACGTACCCACTTTTAAGGGCTGTGAACCAAGTCCTCGGAGACCAATGTTAAATTTTTGTATAAATTCAACTTGGAAAAATAAAGAATTCATGCACTTTCAAATATCTACGTTTGTATGTATTTTGCAGTGGTGACTAGTAGCTCGTAAGGGCTGTTCATAATTCACGTAGCCTTTTGATTGGTGATTGGGAGGGGGGGGGGGTGTCAACGATTTGTTTATGCTATCTTATATGGGGGAGGTACGTGGTCAAAACGATTTCTCACGAACGATATTTACAAGTCTGCGAATCACGAAATAATAATAAGCGAATAAACAAATAAGGCCTGATAATTAGCAGCCCGAAATCAAGAAGTCTGCAGTAGAAAATTAACTTCATTCTCTGAGCATAATTTTCAGTTTTCTAATCTAATATCCCAAAAGTATCAAAAATAAACTTGAATTTTTGTTTAAACTATTATTATTCAATCAATAACATTAGTTTAGAAAATAAAAAATTTGTTGTGCTTACCACATCCTAATATGATTTTTTTATACGTATTTTGGCCTGTTAAACACGAAAATTACACACACACATTTTTTTATGCAAGCGTTTTCGAGATGTCAATGTTCGAATTTTTTTCCATTTTTCAGAATTGTTGCGACGTTTTTGAGTATATCCCGAGTTCTAATTGACCACGTTTCTTAAATGAGCACTCAAATTGAAGACAGATGAATCTTCTACAACTTTCAATGGTCAAGTTCTTAGATTGGCCTAGTAGTTCAGATGCTAGCGATTTTAATAAGTTGGAAAAGTTGTATTCTTTGGAAAAAATGGAGGTCCCAAATTCACATGTCCTGGGAAGAATAGAAATCGCAAATATTATAGTCAACATATTAAAATCGCTAGCATCTGAGCTACTGGGCCAATATAAAAACTTGAGATTGGAAAAATGTAGAGGATTCAGTTGCCTTTCATTTTAGTACTCGTTTAGGGAAATCGGTAAATTAGAACTCAAGATATACTCAAAAACGTCGGAACAACATGGGAAAGTCACAGTGAGATATGGTGGGCGAAATGGCTGTAAACTTGTGCAATTTATCAAAACTCCTACTATTTTTATTTCTGGTTAGGAATTCATCCTTGTGGTTAAAAATTTTAGTATTTGGTTTTAAATTGAAAATTCAACTGATTTGTTGATTTTTTGTTGAAAATCCTCATTTCCAGGATTAAAATTACACTGTTTAGTGAAGAAGTCGTATTTATGACACGAAAATTCAACAATTTGGTAGAAAAATCAAATACTTGTTGTCCCTCGCCGATTTGATTTTCCCTGATATATGTTGTACTATTCGAAGAACTAAACGACGCGTATTTTTTTATCTGCGGAAAAACTCTTTAAGGGGGTTTCCCCATGATGAAGGATGAATACCGTAATTTTCTCAAAGAAAACAAAAACAATGAATGGGCTAAACCACCCTACATGTTTTTCAAGTTGTGCTGAAAATTGCTAAATTCACAGAAAAAATTTTTGAAAAAATCAATTTTGTACTTAAGGGTGTTGGTTAACTCCGACTTGGAATTTTTTTTTCTATAGGCATGGCACTGACTCCATATATAATTTTTCCCAAGTATTTGAGAGCGAAAGAAAGAAAACTTGTCAAATATCCGGGGTTTTGCGAGATCCTCGGATCAACGAAATTTATAGGAATGAAGCCTTTTGCTGAGGGAATAACTATTTTCGCGGAAATGATTAATTTTTCGAAAGGGAGAAATCTGCGGATAGCAGAAGACAGCATTTGAACGGCGAGAACCGTTCGCAAATTTATGTTTTTACTCACAATTCTGACATCACAGAAGTATTTTCAGAGGCTAACTGATTTTCGAAGACCCAAATGTTGATGATGGCGAACCTAAATTTCGCGAAATATTTAAATATTTAAAAAGTTTTTGAAGACAGCAACTGCAAATGCACCAATTTCATACATAAATCAATTTATGATTGTATGTAAATTTGTAAATTTACACAACTTCAAATTATAACTTTGAAATTATGATTTGAACATTTTGAAATTATAAATTATAAATTTATCAAGTTATCCAGCAATAAATTCCGAAAACATCAAATTCGATTTCTGGAATTTCGAAATTAGGCCCTCTGAAAATTTATTTATAAATTCCGTGTTTATCAAGTGGTCCAACTATAAATTAATTATATGAAGAAGCTTGTAACGGGGGACACGGATTGTGGTCATCTTTTGTGAGCGAAGAGGGCCTCATTTGAGATAAAAAAAAGCTGAAACAGTTTACTAAGATGGAAAGCGGTTTACGAGAAAAAAGGGTTACAAGAAATCCGCGCAATATAACTATCGGTTTGAATTATAGGACTACTGACTAAGGAGCGGCGGGGTAATGGTCTAGGTTCAAGGCTACAGAATCTGCCATCATGCGTTCGCGTCCTGGTACTCTCGTCAATTTTTTTTTGTTTCTAAACATTACCGTGAATATGCATAAATATTATAAAAATATTATTAAATATTAATATTTTTTGAATTGGATGGAGCAACACAAATCTTTTTTGTGATAAGCTTTTGGAGGGCGGCGGTGCTAAAAAATGCCCTTTGTCCCCCAATAAATTATCAATAAAATGAAGAACATGAATAAAATCAATAGAATTAACGAATGAAACGGATAAAATGAATCAAATAAATGAAATCAATAAAGTCAATAAAATCAATAAAATCAATGAAATCAGTGAAACCGATATAAATTTTATTTTATTGATTTGATTGATCTTGTTCTTTGATTGTTCGATTGATTTTAGTGATGCATTTGATTGCATTCTTTTTAAAATCGTAATTTTATATTGAGTTTCTTTATTTTATTACAAAATACAATGGAATGAATCAATAAAATCAATAAATTGAATAAAATCACTAAAGTCAAGAAAATCAAATTATAATCAATGAAGTCAGAATTATACTGATTTTTGTGATTTCATTCAATTTATTAATTTTTTTTATTCATTTCATCGTATTTTTTAATAAAATGAAGGAAATCAGTATGAATATGTGATTCTTTTATTAAAAAATACAATGAAATGAAGCAATGAAGTCAATAAATTGAATAAAATACTAAAATCAGATTATTATCAATAAAATCAAAATTGCACTGATTTTACTGATTTTAGTGCTTTTATTCAATTTATGGATTTCATTGATGTTCTGGATTTTTTTATTTTTCATTTTATTGGTAACAGTTTTATTTTTTATTTTTAGTTATTTTATTGATACTTGATTGTTTTGATTAAAAAATAGAACAGAATAAATCAATACAAGCAATAAATTGAATGGAATCACTAGAATAAATAAAAGCGATTTATTATCAACAAAATCAATAAAATAAACAACATCAAGGAAATCAATAAAATCCATACAATAAAAAAATTAATAAAATCAATGAATTGAATAAAATCTCGAAAATCAGTGCAATTTTGATTTTATTGATAATAATTTTATTTTAGTATTTTATTTAATTTATCGACTTCATTGAGTCATTTGATTGTGTTTTTTAATAAAAGAGCCAAATATTTACAATAAAAAATCAGTATATTGAACAGAATCAATCAAACCAACAAACTCAATAGAATCAATAAAATAAAATAAATCAATGAAAACAATAAAATCAATAAATTGAATAAAATCACTAAAATCAGTGCAATTTTGATTTTATTGATAATAATTTTATTTTAGTAGTTTATTTAATTTATTGACTTCATTCAGTCATTTGATTGTAGTTTTTAACAAAAAAAAAGTCGAATATTTGCAATAAAAAAAATCGATAAATTGAATAAAATCAATAAAATCAATCAAATTGATAAAATCATAGAATCAATGAAATTAAATAAATCAATCAAAACAATAAAATCAATAAATTGAATAAAATCACTAAAATCAGCATAATGTAGATTTTATTTATGTGTTTTCTTTCTGATTTTGTTGATAATAAATCGATGTTATCGATTTTGGTAATCTCATTCAATTTATTGATTTTATTGAGTCATTTGATTGTTTTTTTTAAAAAACAGAATCGAATATTTATACTGATTTTCTTTATTTTATTAAAAAATACAATCAAATGAATAAAAAAATCAATACATTGAATGAAATTACTAAAAACAATAAAATCAAATTATTATCAATGAAATAAAATAAATGAACAGCACCAATAAAATCAATAAATCGAATCAAATCACTAAAATGAAGAAAATCAATAAGTCAAAATTATACTGATGTTAGTGATTTTATTCAATTCATTGATTTTATTAATTTTTTTATTGTATGGATTTTATTGATTTTATTCATGTTCTTCATTTTATTGATAATTTATTGGGGGACAAAGGGCATTTTTTAGCACCGCCGCCCTCCAAAAGCTTATCACAAAAAAGATTTGTGTTGCTCCATCCAATTCAAAAAATATTAATATTTAATAATATTTTTATAATATTTATGCATATTCACGGTAATGTTTAGAAACAAAAAAAAATTGACGAGAGTACCAGGACGCGAACGCATGATGGCAGATTCTGTAGCCTTGAACCTAGACCATTACCCCGCCGCTCCTTAGTCAGTAGTCCTATAATTCAAACCGATAGTTATATTGCGCGGATTTCTTGTAACCCTTTTTTCTCGTAAACCGCTTTCCATCTTAGTAAACTGTTTCAGCTTTTTTTTATCTCAAATGAGGCCCTCTTCGCTCACAAAAGATGACCACAATCCGTGTCCCCCGTTACAAGCTTCTTCATATAATTAATTTATAGTTGGACCACTTGATAAACACGGAATTTATAAATAAATTTTCAGAGGGCCTAATTTCGAAATTCCAGAAATCGAATTTGATGTTTTCGGAATTTATTGCTGGATAACTTGATAAATTTATAATTTATAATTTCAAAATGTTCAAATCATAATTTCAAAGTTATAATTTGAAGTTGTGTAAATTTACAAATTTACATACAATCATAAATTGATTTATGTATGAAATTGGTGCATTTGCAGTTGCTGTCTTCAAAAACTTTTTAAATATTTAAATATTTCGCGAAATTTAGGTTCGCCATCATCAACATTTGGGTCTTCGAAAATCAGTTAGCCTCTGAAAATACTTCTGTGATGTCAGAATTGTGAGTAAAAACATAAATTTGCGAACGGTTCTCGCCGTTCAAATGCTGTCTTCTGCTATCCGCAGATTTCTCCCTTTCGAAAAATTAATCATTTCCGCGAAAATAGTTATTCCCTCAGCAAAAGGCTTCATTCCTATAAATTTCGTTGATCCGAGGATCTCGCAAAACCCCGGATATTTGACAAGTTTTCTTTCTTTCGCTCTCAAATACTTGGGAAAAATTATATATGGAGTCAGTGCCGTGCCTATAGAAAAAAAAATTCCAAGTCGGAGTTAACCAACACCCTTAACACAAAAATAGACTTGATGTGTTTCTCCAAAAAAGTTTGTAAACAAATTAATGTGGCTAGCTACCCCTGAACACTTTTTATTTTCTTACTATGATAATGCATACTTTCCATACACTACAAAAAATAGGGAAATTAGTTTTATAATGAAGGAAGTAGAATAGAGTCCATCCAACATAAATAAAAAAATTACGCGAGGGTCAAACCCCCCTTGAATGTGCTCTAAATAGCTGAATTCATATGAGAAAAATTTAGAAATCTACAAGTAAGAAGCCTTGCATAAATTGCGTGAAATCTTTTTCTGACATTTGGAACCACATACCCCTCTTGTTAGTGTCCGCAAGTTTCAACCCCCCTCCCCTATCTTACGTAATATTTGCCGCCTGAATTTTATTCCTGAATTTATTATTTTAGGGCATCCAAAAATAAAGTGAGAAAATTTGGACTCAGGGGATTCGGTAGAATTGTACTGTAATCTTATACCAAAAAAGACAATTTTTCAATAAATGAGTAAATTTTCTAAAAAAAAAAACAAGTTGAATTTTTATACTAAAAACATAACTTTTTAACCAAAAATGGACTAGTTACATTTTTAATACAAAATTTATATTCAATAAAAAAAGAATATTCTACAAAATACATACATTTCCGAACAAATATTTTAATTTTAACACAAGGCGATTCATTTTTTACCAAAAAGATGAATTTTCGACAAAGTATATGAATTTTCGACCAAATAGTCTAGTGTTTAAATGAAAAAGGTCAATTTTCAACCAAAAATGGAATAGTTAACTTTTAAGCTTGAAAAATGAATTTTCAACCAGAAAAAAACTAAAAAAAAATGAACTTTTTAACCAAAGAAAGGAACTCTCACGTAAAATGATGAATCTGTAGGTAAAAAAATTAATTCTCAACAAAGTAGTTTAGCTTTGTATGTAACAGTTGAATGTTCTACCAACTCGCTGCATTTTCTAATTAAAAATACGAATTTTCTACAAGAAAAGTTCAATTTTTGAACAAACAATGTACATTTTTGATGAAAAAGTTAGTTTCCAACCGAAAAGTATTAATTCTTAACCAGGCGATTCCATTTCAACAAAAAAACGATGAAACTTCAATAAATTTTCAAGCTGAATAGGTGAATTTTTAACAAATTAGTTGAATTTTTAATTTCAAAAAATTGTTGAATTCCGAAGAAGATAAGAATAGGAGGAATTTTGATCATTCATAGACTGAAGAATAATAGTTTTAAAAAACATTGAATTTCATTTTTAATACTTTTCAAATATGAGGTTAAAAAAATGGAAATTATGCTTAGAAAATAGAGTTAATTTTCCATGGAATAATCGATGACCCCTCTCCCCCTTACGAAAACTTTATGTAATTTATGCACGGCAACTAACGAGTTACTAGCCAATATTGAAAAATGCATACACATATGGATTTACAGTGGTGCAATAAATTCTTTATTTTTCCGATTAGGATAAATACAAGAATTTAATATTTGTCTCTGAGGACTCGGCTCAGAGCCTGCAGAAGTGGAAACTTCTCTCCTCCACAGTGTCCACTGAAATCATCTCCTTCTATACTATCTGCGAATACACCACCAAGCTTCATGCTTTTAACATATTCAGCCTTCATCTTGATGGAGCTGAACATAAAATATTTAAATAAAATATTTTCATCTGTATTAAAATTGAAACTTAAACAACATTTCATGTGAAAACTTACTTAACATTCTCATAAGCAATCATTTCCTTCCTTTTGTAGATATATGGCACTTGCTGTTCTTTGTCCCATAAAGTCGTCCATACTCGATTATGTTCCTTCGGACAAATATAGTAATAGCTTGTCATTGGTAAAGCATATTTTGGATCTTCAACAACTGGTGCGTCCCTACCAACTCGTTTTGGATTGGCCAAATTATAGGATAATCCGGTGAAAGTGGTTCCCAGTATTAACTTGTTTGCTGGAGCACCTTTCGAAAGCCAGTATTTCACAACATAATCCTGAGAATAGAATTGATTATAAATAATCATCACATGAATTTAAAGTACCGTAAAATGGGGCCAAGTGGGGTGCCTGGCGGAAACTGGCTCACGCACAACTTTAGATTTATAATTAATTATCGTTTTTCCTTGATGATAAATTTTGAGACTTGCGAATGCTCCTTTTTTACAAATGTTGAACCTCATTTTATATCTTGTTTCGTGCAGTTTCATTAATTATAACGAGTAAAAAGTGCATTCGTATAAGATTCTGAATTTTTGAGCCATAAGAATTTCCTTTTTATTTATGGGGAAAAGCGGCTCATATTATATGCAAATAGTTAATCTATAAAATTATAAGATGTATTGTAATATGTCTTACTTATACCTGAGGTTATCAATGAATATGGCCACGTCCCTAGTGACAATCAACAGATCGTTTAACGCTGCCATGAGTTACATGAACTTTATTTGCTTTGAAGTAATTGAAAAAATATAAATAATTTTTCATTCTGTAAAGTTCAGGCTCCAAATATTTTTTTTTGCTTCATTTTATGAGTGATTGACATTGTAGAGCAAAGTCGCTCACTCTTGAAGGGATGGTAAATAGTTATTTGTAAATTCAATTTTTGTTTTTTGTTTATAAAACGAAAAGGGATAGATGAAGATGATATGTTTACAGCAACAGTGCCTAATTTTAATGTCTTCTTCCACTTTATTATAAGAAACAGAAAAAGTCAAGCTGACCCCATTTTACGGTAAATAAATTTAAAAGCTATAAACTGAAAGGTTTACAAATTTAGCAATATTGAAAGTGGGGTCATTTTATGAGATCAATTCATTAATAAAGTTCTTGATATGGAACAACAGTGCTGGAACGGCCTGAATTAAAAAAATTGTGAACTAAAAAGTTATTGACCAATTCCATTTAAAATCAGGCAGAGAGGTTCAACTTAGGGTGTCAAAATGATTTGGTGTTTGGATATATCATTCGATTGTGTAAATCAATGAACATGTATCCATAGTTTATTCAGAAGTGTTGGATTGTACTTTCCTTTATTTGATGTCGGAATTCTAGATCTTTCAATTAATTCCAAGAAAATATAAATAAATTTGAAGAATGACAAATTTTTATCGTTTTTCTAAAATCCTTCAAAGTAGATTTCCTGAAAACCCACTGAGGTTTCCTATGGCGAACCTCTACTCCACATTGAAGAAAAATGAAAGAAAAAAAATTTCCAAAGGTGGGAATTTCAAGAAAAGCTTTTCTATTCTTTCATCGAATTTCAAAAACATGAAAAACCGATTTTCAAGAAAATCACACATTTTCATTTTTGTCCCACACTTTTGAAGAGTTTCTGCTATTACTAAAAAAAAGCATCCTATCAGCTTTATAGGGGCGCAACCATTTTTGACGGCAATAATTTTTTTTCATATTCAGTGTTGAGCTTCCTTGTAAACGATACAAGCTAACACAAGAGGGAAGAAGTTGTTATTTGTAGAACTTTATCATATGTTCCAATGTTTGTCTGAACATTCTTTGTAATTTCAGTTGCTTCCGAAAAAATTAAAAAAATTGATTACTTAGAAATAATTTTTTCAATGTGAAGCAGTGGCTTGCCAAAAACAAAACTCCTGAGGTATATAGTAAACATTGCTAGCTATTTATAAAAAAGTGGGATTTTTCAGGAAATCTACTTTCAATAATTTTAGAAGAAGAGTCGCTATTAGGGCATTTTTCTAATTTTCTTAATTTTCTGGAATAAACTTGAAGAAAAAGAATTCCAGTCTCAGCTTGACTGCTGACGCGAAAGGTTGTGTCTACAACGAGCGGCTACAGTTTCGAGCGTTCCGAGAGTTTTGGTGTTGTGCAGAATTTCGTACAGTGCCAGTGTTTCAGGATTACATAATTGCATACTAAAAACTATCGGAGGAGTGCAGCTGCACTCCCTCCCCCACTTAAATGCAATCGTACCATCAAACCAAAGTTACTCTCCCAACAAGCAGACAACCAAACATGCCTTCCGCATCAAAAAAATCATATGCAACAGCCACATCCGAGATTTTCCCCAAAAAAGACCAAGGAATTCTAATTGACGCAGCAGACGGGATTGAACTAAAGGAATACATCACAGCCATTGGGAAAATCATAGATAAATCTGATATTAGATTTGCATCGAGGATTTCTAACGGCAGAATTTGTTTGTTTTTATCCAGCAAGGAGATAGTCAAGGACCTAACCGACAAACACAATACCGTTATGATCGGGCAACAACAACATGATATTCGGCCCCTTATCAATCCACTCAAAAGAATTATCCTATCCAATGTATCACCTGTCATTCCTCACGAAATCTAAGAAAACGAATTCCAAAGAAAAGGAACAAAAATCGCTTCCCAAATAAATTTCCTACGAGCAGGTATCAGTGAGGAAGGTTTTTCGCACGTACTTAGTTTCCGTCGCCAAGCTTTCATCAATCCCGAAGACATAGACAAATTACCAGAATCAATGTTAGTCTTCTTTGAAGATACATCGTACCGAATATTTGTCGCTCCGGAAAACACGACCTGTTTTGTTTGTAAACAAGAAGGTCACCTTGCAAAAAATTGCAATTCTAACCCTTCGAGACTAGACGATATGGAGGTAAATATTCCCAATCCAAACGCCGACGAAATCCAAGGCGAACTAACATGCGAATTACAATCATCCCAGTTTCCTACAATAAACACCCTTAAAACAAACCAAAAGCGCCCTTTGTCATCTTCTAGCAAATCTGAGGTGGACGCTCAAGACAATAAATTGAGACCAGAAGTTGAAAATCAGGACGCCCCTCCTACGAGTAAATCAAAGAGAACCTCTAAGAAATCCAAAGTAAGCGACGACTCTAAAAAATCAAATTCTCCTTCCCTCGAGGAACTGCTCCTACCCGCTAAAGAAAACCTAGACAATAATCCCTCTGAGTACGAGGTAAACTTTAACCAACTCAAATTATTAATAGAAAACTGTCAAGGAGCCCAAGATATCTCCTCTATAGTTAAAGACTACACCGATAACACCGAAGGATTGATTACCACACTTGAAAAGCTTTATCCGCTCTTGAATGAGCGAATAATCAAAATGAGGTTCACGAAAATAATAAAAAAACTCAAGAAAATTCCAAATCTATCTCCCAATCCAAAATCGTCCCAAACGAATACCCAGGAAGAAGACCTTGAGTATATCGATTCGGATGATAACCTAGATGAAAACTAATCCATGAATATTCTACAATGGAATTTGAATGGGTTCCGTACCCACTTCAAAGAGCTTCAAATAGTCATTAAGGAACACATCCCCACAATTATCGCTCTGCAAGAAACTAATTTCAAAGATAATAACAGTGGGAATATTAAGGGCTATACAAAACAAATCAAAAACAGAATCGGCGCTGGGCTTGCAAGTGGAGGTGTAGCCACGTACATCCGAAATGATATAAAAGCAACGGAAGTTCAGATACAAACTAACATAGAAGCGATAGCCGTTCAAATTACCATTCCTATGTCACTCTGCATTTGTAACATCTACTTACCAAATAGCTACGATTTCGAACAAAAAGAAATCGAAAACTTAATACAGCAGTTACCCACTCCTTATTTGCTACTAGGGGACTTTAATGCACGTAATTCTATTTGGGGAAATCAATCAACCTGTTCTAGAGGAAGGAAGATAAGCAAAACTCTTGACAACTCTGATTTATACCTTTTAAATAGTGGATCCCCTACTCATTACAGCATTGCTCACGGTTCCTACAGTGCAATCGACCTCACTGTATGTAGCCTTCAAGTTGCTCATAAGCTCGTGTGGGAAACACTACCAGAATTACATTAATGATACATGATAGTGACCACTATCCTATCAAAATCTCAATTCCAGACATGGTTCCAGAACCAATACACCTCTCTAAATGGAATTTAAAGAAAGCTAATTGGGAACTCTTTCAAGAAATAATTGTCCAAGAAATTAATCAGCTCATAAAGAACCGCCAATCTCCTCAACAACCGATAGACGAGTTAATTTTCGAATTTACCTCCTTAATCAATAAAGCAGCAGAAATCGCAATTGGAAAAACAACTAACAAATCAAGAAAAACTCACCCGCCATGGTGGAATGAAGCATGCCAAAAAGCAAGAGAAGAGAAGAACCATGCATTCAACAGACTCCAAAAACAAAAAACCCTGGAAAACAAAATCCAATTCAAAAAAATGAGAGCAACCGCTCGTCGCACTTATTTAGAGAACAGTCGAGAATCATGGATAGAGTATTTATCATCCCTAAATAACCAAGCCTCAACAACTGCCATCTGGAACAAAGTTACAAAAATTTTGTGTTCAAAAACAACTTAAAGATTGACTGGCCTAAAAAAACCTGACGGAGAAATTGCCACAGACTCTATAGAGATGGCAAACCTCATAGGAGAATGTTTTGCAAAAAACTCAAGCAACGCAAATTTCAACCCAAATTTCAAGAGAGTCAAGGACGCTGAAGAATCGGAATCCGCTCATAGAATATCAATCGAAAATGAAAACAATAATAATCCAGATATAAATAGAGATCTAACTATTGAAGAATTAAAATCCGCAATAAAAGAATCTAAAGGTAGAAGCCCTGGACCAGATGGAATTCCTTACGCCTTTTTCCAAAACCTACCTCCAGCCGGCGTAGAGTACCTTCTATCGATATTCAATACCATGTGGAAGAATCAAACTTTCCCAGCTCTGTGGCAGGAAGCAATAGTCGTTCCAATCCCAAAGGCTGGGAAAGACCCTTCTCATCCAGCCCACTACCGTCCAATATCTCTGACTTGCACAATGTGCAAACTTTTTGAAAAAATAGCAAACAATCGTCTACGATGGACTCTCGAAGACAAAAAGTTTTTTGCCTCCCAACGAAGCGGATTCAGGCAAAAAGGATCGACCTTAGATCCACTTATTAACCTCCAAACGAATATAAGTGAAGCCTTAAAAAATAAACAGCACCTTATAGCCGTCTGCCTGGACATCGAAAAAGCTTATGAAATGGCATGGCGCCATCGAATTCTAAAAATCCTAGAAAATCAAGGTATCAATGGAAGTCTATTAGCCTTCGTTAAAAATTATATTAGTCAAAGATATATCCAAGTTAGAGTCAATGGAGAATTATCCGAAAAATTTATTCTAGAAAACGGTGTCCCTCAAGGCTCAGTAATGAGTACTACCCTCTTTCTTGTCTCAATCAACGACCTCATCCAAGAAATAGAAAAACCAGTAAATGCACCAATCTTCGCCGACGACTTAACCATCTATTGCAAAGGAAAGAACTTACAATCAACCATATCAACCCTCCAGAAGACCCTGAATAAATTATGGAATTGGTCCCTTAAAAATGGATATAAATTTTCGCCATCTAAAACCGAATATATAATATTTACACGCAAAAAAATACCCGACACAATACCAAGATTACAACTCGATCAGAAAGTCATACCAAAAGTAAACCAAGTGAAATTACTAGGTTTAATCTTTGATCAAAAGCTAACTTGGAGAACACACATTCTTAAACTGAAAGAAGAATGTAAAAAACGAATCCCCATCCTGAAAGTTCTTTCTCACAGAAATTGGGGTGCAGATCAAAACGTACTACTTCTTACCTACAAAGCCATCATCAGAGCAAAACTCGATTACGGATCAATCATCTACAACTCAGCTAAACCAGGAACCCTAGCCCTACTCGACCCTATTCATAAGTTGAGTATGAAAATCTGCTGTGGAGCCTTCCATACCAGCCCTACGAAAAGTATACAACAAGAAATTGATGAACCGACCTTAAGCCATCGGAGAATGGAACTCTCACTAAAATACGCTGTTACACTGTCCGCATACCCAGATAACCCATCTCACGATCTTCTTTTCTCCAAACAAATAAATGGCAACCCTGATCAACAAAACAGATCCCCAAAATCAGTAAGAAAATTGCTAGAAGAATACCAGTCAGAAACTCTAATCCATTTACCACCCACTCAGATCAGCAAATTAAATCCAGATCCACCATGGACTCTAGAAATTCCAAAAGTTGACCTCAGCCTATCTAACACAAAGAAAAATGAAATCCCAGAAAATCGATGGAATCAACTCTACAAGGAAATAGAAGAAAAATACAGCGATTCTACACATATCTTCACCGACGGATCAAAAACGGAATCAGGAGCAGGTTGTTCTATTTATTCAGCCTCCCAAGAACTCTACTTTGGCCTTCCTAAAAAATACAGCGTCTTTTCAACTGAAATATTTGCACTAATGAAAGCATACAAACTATGCAAAAATTCAACTTTCAATAATTTCGTAATCTTCAGTGACTCCCTAAGCAGCCTTTAAGCTATTCAAAAACGGAATTCATATGATAGCAGAATCCAATTTATCCAAAAAACTTACATCGCTACCAATTGAAGAAGAAAATTCCAAACTAACGTCAACTGACGCTAAAAACTTCATAAAACAACAAATCGCAAATAATTACAACGTATCTCCAGGAAATATACAAAATAACGATTTCCCTATCTGCCGAACGAACCCGAACCACCCTACATGGAAAACCCTCAAACGAAGAGACCAAGCTGCCCTCACCAGACTTCGAATAGGCCACACCAAGATCACTCACAAACATCTCATCGAGAAGACGGAACCCCCAAAGTGTGATCAGTGCAACGTTCCAATAAGTGTTAAACACCTCATCATTGAGTGTACTAAGTTCAGTGATATCAGAATTAGATTAAAATTATCCAATTCATTGCAAGAAATTCTCGGACAGCCTACGCAAATCGAAAAAGTACTCAAGTATCTCAAAGAAACAAACCTGTTCCCCCTAATATAGTAAATTGAACAGTTATTGAACCTAAAAGTGAAACATTCTATCTTAAAATGTCTTAATTTTTCTTATCTCGATAATGTTATGAATATTCTCATTTTATTTGTGTACAAAGCAAACTAACATGTCTCTATAGTATAGGACTTATCTGTCGTCGCTAATGACCTAGATGTAGATGCGACGTTAAATAAACCTAATGAAAAAAAAAAAAAAAAAGAATTCCAGTGTCAAAGAAAAATGAATGTGACATGCATCTTCCTTAATTTCAACACAGAATGATTTATCTAAGTAATTGATCCATCTGACTCATTTAGCTAGACATTTCAAACAAAAGTAAAATGTAACAATCTTAAATCATGCACTTAAAAATTTAAACATCTAAAGATATAATTTTAATTTTTTAAAGAACAATGAAAAAATATGACAAATTATAAATTATTCCGAACAATTTTAGATTTGAGTACTTTAAATTTTAGTTCTTAATAACAATTTCAAACTGAAAATTTCACTGGAAAAAAAATGCAACATTTTGTTTGGAAATCATTTAACATGCAACTATTTGGAGATCGAACATGTAACATTTAAGCAATTTAAAATTTTTCAAATACGTATAAATCTGAAGTATTTAAATAAAATTTTACAATATATTTCCAAATGGACAACGTAAAGTCTAAAAAAAGCAGAGAGAGAGTACAAGTCTCAGATATTCACAGTGGACGATTTTAATTGTATCAATTAAAATATTATTGAATGATTCTCCATTTATAAAAATTTGAAAGTTTTTGAATTTATTAAATGATTTGCAAATAACTGATTATGATTTTGCTGTTTCGTCTTATTGTTTACTGCACTCTAGAATAGTTTTAAAGATATTTTCGCCAATAAAAGTACTTACGACGTTCAATTTCCGTTCCTCCGCATTTTCTTTTGATGAATGATACAGTGGGGCAATATGACCAGCTTTCACTATGTTCTTATTATCATAAGTTCTATCTCCGTGAAAATTGTAAGTCCTCAAATTTATGAAGCTTACATACTTCGATATTTCTTTAATGTCATAATTCTTAGCAGTGACTTCTCTAGCATCAACTGCTAAAGCTAAAATAAAACCGTTTGTATCGAATTTTTCTTTGAGTGCCTTCAATAGTAAAACGAAATTCTGCTTGTCGGAAGCAACGGCATCATTTTCAGCTAGATATTGCGATTGCAATTCGATACCATTCAATTTATATTTTTGAACGAAGCTGACAACATTATTAACAAGTTCCCCTCGCAGAATCGGATCAAACAATATTCTATTGAGTGGTAAAAATTATTATTTTCATTTTTAATGACTCTATGGATAACTTTCTATTTATTTCAACAATATAGAATTATATTTTTAATCTTTGATGGAAATATGAAACTTACTTATTGTTAATATTTTTATTATTCTCATCAATTGGCGATTCTTCCATGGCGACTAAGGTTTTGAAGCGTCTGTTTTTTTTTTCGAAGATCGTTGATTCTTTGATATGGACTCCATTCTATACCTGAACATTCGTCAGTCAATTGTACAGAAGCGTTTTTTCCTATATAAACCGAATCGTAAAATAAGTGAGTGCAAAGAGACACATCGATCATTTCTATGTTCAGTGTTGGATCGACTTGCTCATTTTCATTATTAGTATAGTAACAACCAACAATTTCTGGAAATTAATAATGAAAAGAATTAGTTGAAAAATTACATAATTTCCTCTAATAGATGTTTTCATTATAAGAGGCCATTAAAAAAATACATCACACTCCTGCGATTGTGGGGGGGGGGCATATTATGTGAGAATTTGGGACGTAGGCACGGGCGGGTTGACGCAGAATGCTAAATAATTAGAACAAAATAAGGAATTTCAACTATTTTGTTTTCTGTTTTATGAAAAATTGTTTTTTAATGTTGTTGGAAATCATCTTTCACAACTCAAAATTTAACTATTTGATCTTTAGCTCATATTTCATTGTTTTTAGTTTAAAACCTTCTTGTTAGAAAATGTATGTAATTTGTTATAACATCGTATTTTCTGGTAGAAAATCAATCTAATTCGAAATTCAAATGCTTGATTGAAATTTAAACTTCTTTGTTGGGAATTAATTTCACTAGTTGAAGATCCGTACCTGCATGAAAATGTAACTATTTTGTTGGACATTTTTTTTTGTTGGGAATCAATTTTTTCATCTGTAATTTGATTACTTATTCGAAAATGTATGTAACTTGTTGTCAAATTGTAGTTTCTATTAAAAAAATTAATCTTTTTCATTGAGGAATCAACTTTTTGGTGGTAACTACTTTGCTAAAAATTTATTTTAATAGTTGAAAACCAATTTCTTTACTAAAAAATTTACCCTTTTTGTTGAAAATTAGTATTAGTTCATGATTAAAGATGTATTCTAGTACTTCACGGTTCATCTCTTTGTGTGAAATCTTTGGTTAAAAGTTCAACAATTTGGTTGAAAATAAACATTTTGTTGAAAATTCAACAGTTGAGGTTAAAGTTTAATTTTTTGTTCTGAAGTGCAAGTTGTATCAGATGCTCTCTGACGAAACAAGGGAATGAGTGGACAAAGTTTTTAAAATAACATGACGTAGTTAGAGATCGGCCCTTAACATGATATATATCATGTTAAGTTACTATATCATGTTGATATATATATATATCATGATACATCACTTACTCTGATCTTTATTATCAGGTACTGGCAGCCTCTCTCTATGCTTCGCTGGCAGCTTTTCTGGCGGCTTATTACCAGAAGTGAACGCTGAGCACATTCCAAGGAAAAGTATAAACTTATACATCTGCAAACAATTATTGAAATATTAGAAAAAGAGAACATTGCCCCATAATAAACGTGAAAGTTTAAGTGTTTTGTTTTGCAATGTATTCTATTTTAATTGACTCCAGTTTCATTGTGTTGTTATACTAATCATTTTCAAAAATTTTGTATTCCTGAAATTTCTCAGTTAAAAATTTTTAAATTCTCAATCTCAACTTTTTTCTTCATTTCTTGAAGCAAAAAATCTTATTGATAGGAACTTTTTTTTTTAAATTACATTTGAGCTTAAATTTTCAATAATCATTGCTAGAAGTATAAAATAATCTAGAAATAATTGTAGTAGATCTTGAAAATTCTTTCCGACCGAGGAAACTATTGTACAATTATTGTATCAAATGCTTTATTTTTGCGGATAAAAACGGGGGTATGGAAGTTCAAAATAAATGTATAACTCGAAGTACTAATTCAGGTTGGAAATCTCATAAAATTACTTATAAAAATTAAAAAGAAATGTCTAGTCTTACCAAAGATATTTGTGCTATGCTCACTGAATTTCGATGAACCTTATACACTCGGCCAATTGGAAAATCTTGAATTTTATTTTTAAAGCGATCCTAGCACAATTGAAATTAATTAGACTTACCAGCAATTATTTTTTTAAACTTTCTTAAAGAATTTTACAAGAATACAGTACTTTGGTTTGAATTACAAGTTATTTTATACTTTCCTCTGCATGTACAAAAACTTGTAATTTACGACGATATCATTACTGTCGAATGTTGTATATCTTTGGTAAATATTGCCGTAGTTAGGAAATAGCACCCGTGATTCTTATTTCTTTTATACTATGAAAACTAACTGTCTTTGTTTCGTGGATATTACGAATTCCAGAGAACGGTCGCGACTACTAGTCCCTCTACTATTTCAGCATTACCTGTTTTTGGAGGTATATTCTGTAACCTCAAAATCAGATTTTGACTTGAGATCAAAATTAAAAAATCTCAATCTTTCCAAAGGATGGAGTTATCTCCTTTTGTTTGCTTAGCCCGAAATCGAAACCATGAAACCGCAGTTTAGGACAGAAAATAATAATCCTTAAAAATGTATTCCGCCAGTCTTATCAAACTCATAATATCGTTGTTTTCTTCTTATCATAAGAATATCGCATGAAATGAAATATCATTCAAACAAGTATTGAATATCCTCCAAGAAAATTATATTGTTTTTAAATATGCGTCGTACATGCGAGATTTTTCATTTCGAATCTTGTCAAGATATAAAAATAATGTTTAACTCACAATGAGTAATTACGAAATTAGGTAAATATTAATAATTAGCTAATATGATTGTAGCCTGACATCCTTATCTTGGTTGTTAAACGTCTCGCAATTATGAATTTTTTGTTATTCCAATTGCTGTCACTTTTTGAAAACATATTACGTCTAATTTTCATACATACTTTGTTATATGATTTTTCGGAAAATATATACACGAATCACTAAGAAATTTCAATCAGTGTATCGTTTCTTTTTAGGAATTAATTTTTCAAATTATTCGAATGCCGATGTCGCCTTTGTCAAGAATTACATGGAAAAATGAAAATACATGATCACAAAGAGATGCATCGATGTTAGAAGTTCCAAACCCGATTTCTAAATTATATTTTGTCCCGTTTCTTCTTTTCTTTATTAAACCAGATTGAAAGTTATCACGAGAAACATTGTTGAAGATTGGTTTTTTGTTTAAAAATTAATTTTTTTAACTGAAAATGTAACTATCATGTTTAAAATTAAACTGCTTTGTTGTACATTAATTTTTTTGTTCAAAATTAAAATTTTTTGTAGAAAAGTTGTAATTTTGGTTTAAAAGCTCAACTATGTCGTAGAAAATTAAAATGTTCTGTAGAAAATCCAATTTTTAAGATTTTGAATTCGTTTTCCTAATGAAGATTCATTCATTTCATTTTTTGTTAACAATTACAATTTTGTAGCTTAAAAATTGATCTAATTGATCAAGGCGTCAAAATGAAAAATTACTTTAACTGGCAGTCAGTAATTACGAAATTCGTAGTTCGAAAATATGGCTTTGTCTGATTTCTTATCTTGGTTATTCAGTATTCATCAGAATCGGTCAAGCCGTTTACGAGGAAAACTACTTTTTTGATTGTTATTTTCCCCTCCATAACTACTACAAAAAAACATTTTCGAGGTTGAGACTTGGAGGAATTTTGTAACTCATAGGTGCCAATATATGGTACCAATTTGGCCTTGATACATGCGGGGGCAGATTTTACATGCTTACCCGGCTAGGCCCTTTGTTTTAATCTTCTTCTTTTTATTTTATATTTCAATGAGCCTATATAGGCTATATAGGCTTATTGAAATACAAAATAAAAAAATGGAAACAAATTTATATTAATGCATTCAAAATTGCTAGGATAGATATAGGATTTTATAAAACTTATATTCACCGGAGATAGAGAGAGATTTAACTTTCTAAAGTAAGAGTAGATCTTTGAAATACTGAATAATTTTATGTCTATATTTTTCAACAAATGTACGTGAGAAGTTAGAATTATTAAATAATAACAAAATATTTTTCGTCCCAAAGTGGATCTGGTTAGATAAAGCGAGCGAGAGGAGAGAGGAGAAAGAGAGAGAGAGAGAGAAAGAGAGAAAGCGACACTTTTGAGTCTGAATTTGCCGACTACTGAGTCGAGGTTTGGACGAATGATTGTAAGTATTATCAACAGGGATAAATTGTCAGGAATAGAGGAATTAACGTTAAAATGGAATAGCGATCCTTTTCTAATAAGCTAAAGATTAGGTATTTCTGAATAAACGATTTTCTTTAATTAAAAAGAGCAGCTGGAATCTTATTTCTTCTCTCGTGTGAAACTTCGATCGAATTGCATGGTTACTCGATAAAAGGTTATGAATGTTATATCTTCCTAATTTTACACAGGATCATGACTGCTGTACAAGTGCTGTAGAAGTAACTTCACGAACGGAGATAATATTTAGTACGTTTTATGATGATAAATTTAAACAACCTTTGCGAATTTCTCGAAAGATACAGTTTAATAATAACTTAATGACTGAAAATCACTCTCATATTTCAGACTTTACACGATTTTCTGTATTCTCATTTTTCAATGAATTCATATTTTTTCTTTCGTTTTTAAGAAACTCTCTCCTTTTCTTGTTTTTTCGCTCAAAAGCGAACTGAAATGATAGACCCCATTAAGAAAATCGAAATATTTTTTGTTGTAGGTTCATTCCTTTTAATTGAAAATTCTACACTTACAGTTTTCGCGCAGAATTGATCTCTTTTGGTGAAAAAATGAAACCATTTGGTTGCAAAACTCTAATTATTCAATTAAGAATTCATCTCTTCGATTTGGAAATTCCAGTATTTGTTTTGGTAGCGAATTAATCTTCTCAGTTAAGAAACCATCTTTTTGGTAGAAAATTAAACCACTCGGTCGAATTGACCTTCTTTGTTAGAAATGTATTTTTTAGCGAAAATGTATTTCTTTTGTTAAAGGTTAAACTATGTTGTCAGAAAATCGTTCTTCTTTTTCCAACTTAATTTTTTTACCTGAAAATTCAATCATACCACATTGAGTTCAAACTTCGAGTATTCTGACTGAAAATTTGTTCTTTTTGGTAGAAAATTGAATTATTTTAATAGAAATGTTACCTTTTTGGGTTGAAAATGCAAGTGTTTTGTTGAAAATAAATATCTTTTAGATATGGTTCCAACTATTTTATTTAAAATTCATATTTTTTGGTTCAATTCAACGGTTTTTCATGTATTGCTTCTGCATAGAGTTATAATTGTAATGACTCAAATCTTCAAATCGATTTTTTCACACAAACTTTGAAAAATTTTGAAAAATTTCCATATATTTCATATTCATATATTTAATTAAATTAAAATCTAAATTGCAATTTATAATGCCCTTGGTTGTGAGTTTCAATAATTTGGCATTTAACTGATAATCCAGTGTGTAACAATCTGTGAAATTCATTTTAAACGCGAGAAAATCGTTCCTATCCTCATCACAGTGCGGGGATGGCAGTACGAGAATTCTGTCAATTTGAAACTCGATTCGACAGCTACACGAATTTTAGTCAGACGCATGGAAATCGAATTTGGAAACCGTTGTTCTTTTTTCCCAGTGGGGCGATTTGCGATTTCTGAGTGTATAGAGCCCATTTGTTATGTTTTTCCTCATTGCCAAAGTAAAAAATGTATTCTGCCGCGATCTTGCCAATATTACAAAGATGCCAGTACATTATGAACAATTACAATCTTTTAATTTAAAGATTTTGTCAAATGTATCGTTAGGTTATCAATCAGACATAAGTAAGACGTCTTTCGAACGTTCTGCAAAGTACGTCATTACAGACATCGTTACGATTAAAAAACGACAGACATAGACAGCGAAAAGATGTCTGAAAGAACTCTTTCCATTGACTTTAAGATCAACCAACTGACCTCTTAAAGACAGTTTTCGATTTTCCTTATAAAGTCACTTTGTTGTCTTTACGATTGCAAAAAATTTGCGACATATTTGCGCCATCTTAAACATGTCCTTTAGTTATCTTTTCCGAATGTCTTTACAACGTCCGAAGAAAGATATCATAACGACATCTTTCAGACTCGAGTGCCCATTGGGGAATCTCTTGAGAACAATGCAGTGAAGTCAGTACTGCCCTTACTAGGAGGTATTCTTTATTAATTTATAGATCTTAATTAGAGAAAAACGATGATTCTGAGAAGAAGGATCACTATTTCATTTGGTTATGCGATGATGCGAAATATCTCACTAATATGTCACAGAGATTCGAACAGTGGTTCTAAGATATCCGAATGAGCATTTGGTTACGTTGCGGTTCTAATTTACTTCAATTTATGCATAAATTGAGAGTCTTCGAACACTCCTCACATTATAGAATTAATGTTGAGGATCTCAGTAAGAAAATCGTAAAACACGATTTCAAGTAATGTGTGCTTATTGGTTAGAGAATATTCGCGAGTGAAAATACAATAGAGAAGTTGCTGTTACCAGTTCCACAAGTAGAGTGTCCGTGGTCAGGTTTTCGCTCGGGCTCGAAGTCAAAACTCAGTGGAAGGGATGGTCGACGGGTATAGGTGGTGATAGCGAAGTTTGACAATTCAAGTAGTGGGGTAAGAAATAGAAATTCCAGTCTATAGTTCGTTTCTAGGGTCATTACTTTATAACCGAAAAACCCCAGATCTGGGCTGAAGGCCCAACAGAAGCGGAAAAGCAATTTGACAGCCATATAATGAAATACGTACAGACGTGAACGGCTCTAGGACCTCGAGGTCGTGTAGTTAGGCTCTTACTGAGAAACAAAGGTGCTTAATGGAAATTTCAGTAAATAACTTGAGTTTGAAAAGGCGTAAGTTCACCCGGCGAAAGCTGCAGACGTCCTAAAAAGCTAAATCAGATGCTGTAAACAATTCGAAAATTTCGATGGATTTGTCGAGTGCAGATTGTCACGTAGGTTCAAAAAAAAAACTAAATATAAACTGCTATTTTTCTTTCAACAGCATTTTTCACCGAATAAAAAACATTTTCCCTATTCGATATAGGGCAGTAGGCACAAATACGTTACAAAGACAATAACGTTTCAACCTTTTCTCTGAACTGTTTTATGAATCAGACACGATTATGAAAAATAAATTTAGAGTGTATTGCTCCAGCAATTTCATAAACAATTAGCAGAACTTTTCTTAATATTTTCACCAATTTGATCTTTATAGAATGGAAATTAAAGGATTTATTTAATTTTTCATAAAAAGAACTTAATTTTTAAATTATTATTAAGCAACGAAATTTAATAATTCGCGCATATCTTTATATCAGACGTGAATGTTAGGAATCCGTCAAACTTTTCCTTCAAGCTAGTTCAAATTCCTGGGGAGGTTCCAGCACAGAGAAAGTCCTGATTTAGATTATTTTCCACCAATTTTAAATGATGCATTTGCACAAGGTTTTGGAGTAGGCTTGTGTGGTTTCTCATCTATGATGACTGACGTAGAAATGTGTTTATGCGTAGGGATGAAGGCGTTCCTTCGGTTCTTTTTTCCAGAAAATTTCTCGACAAATATTTTTTAGTCAAGAGGACCTGGGTCCCACAGGGTCGAGTTAGTAGTCCCATGCAGTTATGGTCAGACCGCCTAACCGTCAGATGCCATGCGGCTGCGCCTGTAGTACTTCAATGGGCAGGAAAGTCTGAAAAACTAGTTAATGCAGAAATGTTTTAGTTGTTCTTAGCACTACCTGTCAAGAACGGGCGTAGTTCGTCTTTGCACAGTTGGATTCCTTCTATCTACTTTGTTTTCAAAGCAACCATTTCCTCTGCTGATCCTCTCTCCTATTTTTCTCCATTCCTCTCCTTCTTTTATTTTCCATCAATTTCCTCTATTATATTCAATCCTATTTTCAACCTGGTGATAACCACTTTTTCATATATAATTTTCAAATAATTATATAATATAAAATATAATATTTAAAATTGTCATTCTAATGATTAATATTTGAAATTATTCAATTTTAAACTCTTTAAACTTCAAGATGATTATCAAGGCAAAATAAAGTTGCAAAATGGTTTGAGTTTAATCTATTCAAGGTGCACAATTCACGTTGAATGTCTCACGTTACATTTCATTTTTTGATACTTCAAAATTATTTGATTTTGAGGGCTTCTAGCTTACAATTTTATTGAGAATAATTTTTGTCCTAATTTAATCATTCCCTCTTTGAAATTGTACTATTGAAAATACGTCTCATCAGCAAAATGTACAATTTCGATTGCTCCAAGTTTCGATCAATTCGATTTTCCAGGCTTTTAATTTTGAATTGTTTCATTACAAACGCTTTCTATTTCAAACGATTCAAATTAAAAATTGGGCAAATTTGAAGGCTTCTAATGTGATTAGAATTTCCAACGATTAAAATTAAAAACTCCACTATTATTGGAAGTTGAATTTTGGATTAGAAAGTTTTGAGAAAATAATATTTTGATGTTTGAAAACAGCGCCAAAGTATTAAAAGATTCACGCTCTTTCGTTCTTCTGTTGCACCTCATTTCAAATGTCGTTTTATCTTACAACTTACCTCGCTCCCAAACAGAAGATATAGTATTACGAAAGCTGAAAAGTATCTTTGTTACAAGTAAGAAGCCTTGCATAAATTGTGTAAAGTTTTTCTATAACATTTTGAACCACGTACCCTCTCCCCTTGTTAGAGTCCGCAAGTTCCCCCTCACCCTCTATCTTACGTGCTGTTTGCCGCCTGAATTTTTTTCCCGAGAATTTATTTAGGTTTCATCCAAAAATAACGTAAGACGATTCAGACTTGGGAGGATTTGTACTGTAATCTTCTACAAGAAACGATCATTTTCTTAATAATAAATGAATTTCCTAACAAAATACTTATCTAAATGTTCAAACAAATAGAATTTTCTCAAAACAAGACGATTAAGTTTCTACCAAAAGATGAATTTTCAACGAAATACATAATTTTTTTGACCAAATATTTCAATTTTTAACCGAGGATAAAAAAGTTAAATTTTCATTTTTTTAAAATAATCTTTAGCAACAAATAGTCTGATTTGAAAAAAAATCAACTTTTCAACCAAAGAAAGACATTTTTAACTAAATGATGAATCTTCAGATAATAAATACATTTTTATCAAAGAAGTTTAATTTTAAATTGAACAGTTACACTTTCTACCAAATCGTTGCATTTCGTAGTTCAAAACACGATTTTCCTACAGAAGAGCTCAATTTTTGAACTAAAAATGTGAATTTTCAATAAGAAATGTAATGTTCAACTGAACCTCATAATTTTTAATTAGACGTTCGCATTTTCACAAAAAAGATTAAATTTCCACAGAATGAAATAAACTTTCAAAGTAGAAAAAAATCCATGAAATTATGGACTTTTCAAATACAACAGGTGAATTTTTGAACAATCAGTTGAATTTTTAATCAAAAAGAAAGAATTCTCGCAGAATTGTTAAATTTCAGAAAAAATTAGATTTTGAACAAAATGCTCAAATTTTTGATCATTTATAGAATAAAGAATAATAGTTTGAACGTTCAAGTTCACTTTCAACACTTTTAAAATATAAGACTTTTTGATTTTGGACCACAGACTTTTAGGCCCCTACGGAATTATATAATTGTGCGTTTGTAAATCTTAATAATAACTAATACTTATTGTTATCACCACATTTTATTTTCTAGAGCTGATTTTCAGTGGTGCAATGAATTCTTTATTTATCAGATTGGGATATATACAAGAATTATTTAACATTTGTCTCTGACTCGGTTCACAGTCTTCAGAAGTGGGAACGTTTCTCCTCAACAGTGACCATCAAAATCATCTCCTTCTATTCTATCTACAAATACACCACCAAGCTTCATGCTCTTAGCATATTCAGCCTTCATCTGGATAGAGCTGAAAATAAATATTCAAATTAAATGTTTTCAAGTTCATTGAAATAAAAACTTGAATCAAATACTATGTGAAAACCTACTAAACATTATCATAGGAAATAATTTCCTTCCATTTGTAGATATACGGCACTTGCTGTTCTTTGTCCCAGAAAGTCGTCCATATACGATTTTTTACCTTTGGGCCAATTTCGTGATAGGTTGTCGTTGGTAAATTGTATTATACAGTTTCAACAACTGGTGCATCCCTACCAAATTATGTTGGATTGGCTAAAGTACAGTTAAGTCCCATGACAGTAGTTCCCAATATTAAGTTGTTTGGTGGAGCATGTTGCGAAAGCCAGTATTCCATAATATAATCCTGCGAACAGAATTGATTATTAAATAATCATTACATGAATTTTTCCTTTCTTCACAAATTGTAAATCTTGTTTGGTGCATTTTCGTTGATTATAAAGGAAGAAAATCGCATTCACGGTAAATAAGTCTAATGGTTATAAGCTTACAGTTTTGCAAATCGATCAATATTTAATATGGGGTCGTTCTTTTTGAAAATTCTTGAATTATTCAATAAAGTTTCCAATCTAAAAACTGTACTGCTGAAACAGCGTAAAATTAAAGAATTGTGAATTGAAAAATTATTCACCAATACCATTTAGTATTAGGCAGAAGATCCAGCTTAGGCTATCAAAATGATTTGATATTTGAATACATCACTTTACTTTGAATATTTGGAAGCATGTATTCCGCAGTTTGATCAGAAATTGTATTTGGATTTGTTACAACCAGTCAAGGATAGACTGAGAATCCCAAAAAATTGACCGAAACTTTTTCCAAAATGCAGTATTTTCTGAACATGAGTTTTTCACCACTGCATTTTTTCATTCCATGTCATGATTCTTGATCTTTTTATTGATCCCAAAACAATATAACAAATTCAAAAAATAACGAATTTCTATCTTTTTTCTAAAATTTTTGAAAGTTTTCTTGAAAAACCGCAGGTATGGGAATATGCACAAGATACCTTAAACTAATTCAGAAGAATCAAATGTTCGCATTTTTTTCGGAATCGGCGGAAGCTATTCACAAAAAGAGGGTTCACATAAAAGTGTACACAACTAGAAAAGTTTTAAGAAAAATATCTCTTGCCTTTTTGTGATATTTTGTATCGTTTACGAGAAAAATGAAAATTTGATTGAAAGAATTTGTTGCCGGACTCAAACATTATACATCCCCTATAAAACTGAGGGAATACTATTCTTTTGTAATTATAAACTGTGAAGAAATATAAGACAAAATGTGAATGATGAGGCTCTCCAGAAAAGCGCCTCTATTTTTCTAATGAATTTCAAAAATATGGAAAGAAGATTTCCAAGAAAATCCCAAGTTCTTGGAAGATTCCGCTATTATTTAAAGAAGCATGGTAGCAGCTTTATGGGGGCTCAGCGATTTTCGAGGGCAAGAATTTCTTTTCAAATCTAATTTTTTTTAGTTTTTTTTGTAGACCATGCAAGCTGGCACAAAAGGTGAAGAGTTGTTTTTTGTGGAACTTTTCCAGATGCTTCAGCTTTTGCCCAATAATTTTAGGAAAAGGGTCACTGGTTATTTGTCAAATTTTCTTAATTTTTTCAGATTATTCCAAACCAAGAGAATTTCGATCTCAAAGAAAAATCCCGAATACATACGCTTGTTCAGAAAATACAGCATTTCAAAAATAACTTTTTGTCCACATTTTTTGCAGTTAATTTCCAAATTAATGGAACTAATTTAGAAAAAGTTTGTCAAATTGTGACATGCGTCTTCCTTTATTTATCACACAATAATATATCAAAATACTGAATTATGCTGACACACTTAGCTGAACATTTTAAACAAATTTTCTCAATGTGAAATAGAATAAGTTTATTATACATACAATTGAAAATATTGCAATAATGTGATTTAAAAAAGCATACGTAATTGTATAAATACGTACTTGTATAATGAGTGATAATGTATATTTAAATATCGAACATGTAAAATTTATACAATTCCAAATTTGTCAATTATAATTCTGAAGCATTCGAATATAATTAACCAGTATATTTCCGATCAGACGACGTAAATTCTAGAATGCAGACAAATTTCAAATCACAAATATTCACAGGGAACAATTTCAATTGTATTAATTTAAACGTTTCTCCATTTGTACAAAATTGGAAGTGTTTGAAAATTTCAAATGATTTGGAAACAAATAATCATAAGTTTGCTTTTTGTCTCACTGCTAACAGCGCTTTCGACTAATTTAAAAATATTTCTTTAATATCATATTTCTTAGCAGTTGATTCCTTATGATCAACTGCATGTTAAAGATAAAATTTAGCCTTTTTTATCGAATTTTTCACTGAGTGCCTTTAATAGTAAAACAAAGTTCTGCTTATTAAGAGTAACTGATACAATGAAAACATAAAACTTACTTATTTTTAATTTCTTTATTATTATTGTCACATAACGATTCCTGTATTGCGACTAAGGTTTTCAAGCGTCTATTTTTTTTTAAGATCGTTGATTCTTTGGAACGAATTCGTTTCTATATCTGTGTAATTATCATACACTTGTACAGAAGCGTCTTTCTCAATTACAGCCCCACTGTAAAATAAGTGAGTGCAAAGAGACACATCGATCATCTCTATGTTTCGTGATAGATCGACTTGCTCATTTTCATCATTAATATAGTAACAACCATGAATTTCTGGAAATCAATAATAAAAACAATTAGTATTGAAAATAAAATAATTTCCTTTCATAGATGTTTTTAATGTGAGAGGCCGTTCGAAAAGTACGTCACACGAATGACTACAAAAATAGTAACTAAGTTACGTTACAAGTTACATGTATTGAAATGGAACTAACATGGAAAGGACGCGAGATGGACATCGCCGATTTGACTGGGGCTTTACAGGATGAAAGTACATCAAAATCCATTAGTGGCGAATTTTTTCTTTCGATCTAATGGGCCTTAGTTTCCGAGATATCGAGGTTTGAGTATTTGCGCGCGCCATGGCGCGCCACTGCAGAGCGGGGACCCTGGCGAAGCGTAAAACGAAAATAATGCATCACGTCAAAATTTTGAAAAAAACGAGGTCCAAAAGTAAAAACAATTACAAAAAATCATTTTTGTCCCTTCTTGGAAAAGTTGTTAAACACATAGTCCGGCAGATAGTGACTATTTTTTAAGTGAATCATGCCAATCAAGCTACAAGCAATTTTATATATTGCCAGGTTTACAAACTCTTAAAAAAGTTTCAAAGACAAGAAACATTCGCATGTTATTAAAAATATAAAATTATATTTTATGTTCATTAATATTATATCTTTTTTTAATGAAAAACAATATTTAAACTTTGTTTTTTTACTCTTATCGAATATCATTTGTAAATATTTAACATCGTCAATAATAAGGTTATTAAAAGGCATTAGATAATAAATCAAACTATGCATAAGATGCTGAAGAAAGTTCCAAAATAAAATTATTTGCCTTAAAAAGATCTACGAGTTTTCTTACAGACATTTTTCATCAGGACGCATATTCTTTTTAAGTATAAAAAATAACATTGAAAGTCAAAAATTATGAGAGTGTGCCCGCACAGTGGGTAGAATTTTATATAACAAGAAAATGTCCCAAAAGAAGCTACAGAAATATTTTCAGCTACTTTATTTAAAATTTCTTTTTTACATAAATTTTTACGAACAGCTGATAAATATTTTTTCAAATTAAATCATCTAACTTCTTTATAATTATTACCTTATTTCAGTACACTCACATTGATTCAATTGATCAACATACACTTCAATATAATAGGACTTCATATTTATCACTTTCGTTTAGAAAGTATAACATAAGTTCATATAAGTTTTTTTAATAGTGCCTAGATACAATGAATCCATTATCTCGATTGCTTTTTCCCCTGAAAACGTTTCTCAGGGTGCCAACAATATTTTTAAGATGCCTCCGTCTGTGATACGGAATGCTCTAGGAAAGAAGAAAACGGATAATATAAATTTAATTCTATTAAAAAATGATCTGAAGAAAACTCGTCGATCTTTTCCAGGTGAATAATTTTATTGTTGAACATTTTTTCGTATCTTGCATATTTTGTCCGTGAAATTGAATTTTATTATTTTTAATAAAATTTCTCACTACTAAAAAAACTATGTTTCTGATAGAAAAATGGTTCTATAAAACTTTTTAGATATTTTTGAGATGATCAATCTCACTTCTCAACATTTATCCGCATCTTGCATAGTTTTACCAAAAATATCATTTTTATTGTTAATTATATGCAGATGGCTCCCATCTTCTAAATTTTTTGCATGATTCACTTGAAAATAGTCACTGTCCGTTGGACTGCAAAGTTTAACAACTTTTCCAAGAAGCGACGAAAACGATTTTTTGTTTTCGTTTTTGCTTATTGACCCCGTTTTTTTTTAACCCATTAAAACCCAAGCCGAATCTAGCCGAGATAGCCTCAAACTAACTACTGCATCAATGGCGTAGCCAAAAAAAATTACCCCTGTTTTTTCTTTTGACATTTGCAATTGTTTATAAAAAGTTATTTAAACAAATTACCAAAAATTTCTTTATTTCGAAAAACTAATAGCGGCAATCGATTATAATTTTTTTTACTATATTAATTATAATATAATATAATTTCTTTAATGTGAAGCAGTGGATCACCGAGAACAGAACTCCTGAAATATATAGTACATATTTTATAGTACATTATAGTACATAAAGAGAATTTCTATGTTAAATAAAATAACAAAATCCTGAATTCCTACACTCGTTCAGAAAATACTGCACTATAAAAAAAGGTTTAGTCCATTTTTTCTAATTTGCAGGTAATTTTCAAACAATTGGAAAAAAAATAACGGCGATTTCGACTGATTTTAATGTTTCTTCCGCTAATAAGAGTACTTACCACGTTTAGTTTCCGATCTTCCGTATTTTCTTTCGATGAATGATATAGTGGAGCAATAGGGCCAGCTTTCCCTATTTTCTTATTATCGTGAGAATTTGCGTGAAAATAGTACGTCCTCAAATTTATGAAGCTCACATACTTCGATATTTCTTTAATATCATATTTATCATCAGTCGATTCTCCAGAATCAACTGCTAAAGATAAAATTAAACCTTTTTCATCGAATTTTTCTTTTAGTGCCTTCAGTAGTAAAACGAAATTTTGCTTATCAGAAGCAACTGCATCATTTTCAAGTAGATATTGCGACTCGAGTTCGATACCATTCATATCATATTCTTGCACGAAGTTGACAATATTATCAACAAGCTTTTCTCGCAAAATCGGATCAAGCTATATTCTGTGAAGCGTAAAAAATTATTCTAATAATTACTAATGACATCATATATACTTTCCACTAATTCCAATAATATAGAATAACATCTTTAATCTTGGATGAAAATATAAGAGTTACTTATTATGAACATCATCCCTAAACGATTCCTGCATGCTGACTAAGGTTTTCAAATGTCGGTTTTTCTTTCGAAGATCGTTGATTCTTTGATATCCACCATTCTCTCCCATATCAGTATTGTCAGTTACTATTACAGAAGCGTCTTTTTCAAGTATAACATGACTGTAAAATAAGTGAGTGCAAAGAGACGCATCGGTCATCTCTATCTTTAGTGTTGGATCGATTTGCTCATCTTGTTCCAAATTAGTATAGTAACAACCACGAATTTCTGGAAAATAATTATAAGGAGATTTAATTCTAAAATAAGCACAATTTTCTTCTTTCAAATATTTTTATTATAAGAGGCCGTTCAAAAAGTACGTCACACTCCTAGGGGGAGGGGGCATATTTTATAAAAATTTGGGACGCAGGGGTTAATAAAATTTTTTCAAACAATTAAAAACAGAAACATGAGTGATTTTATTGTATAATTAAAGCGTCCAAATGCATACATCACGCTTATTACCCACCTTTAAGGAATTCCCCTTTTTTCCTGTATCTTGAAGAAAAGCAATAGGAAAATTCAACTATATTTTGTTGAAAGTTAATTCTTTTTAACTGAAAATTTTACTATTGTGTTTTTGATTCAAATTTGATAATCTTCATTCGGAAATTCAAATATTAATTTTTTTGTTAAAAATGCATTTATTTTTGTTGAGAATTCAACTATTAAAAACTCAAGAATTCAATTCAACTTCTAGAATTAAACTACTATATATTCCACATGGTTGAAAGTGGAATTACTTAAACCATGTTTGGTTGAAAATTGATCGTTTTTACTTCAAATTTCAACTATTTGGTTGGAAATCATCATTTTCTTGAAAATTCAACTTTTTTGATAAAAATACGTCTTTTATTGCATTATTATTGCGTGACGTAGTATATGAACGGTCCTTGACATGATATATGTATATTACTTACTCTCACACTTATTATCATGTTTAGGCCAACTCGCTGGCAGCTTTTTTGTCGGCTCACTAGCTGAAGCGAATGTTAAGCATATTCCAAGGAAAAGTATGAACTTGTACATCTGCAAACATTTTAATTGAAATATGAAAAAATTGAAAAATTTTAAAATATTGGATGTTAGTTTTCGTTTTATTATTTTTCATATTATTTTTTCTAGTGATTTGTTATTTTTCACAAGTGGTATGATTTCTGACGGCATCATTTCAAAAATTTATCCACTCAAAAAATATAATTTGCCCATTCTGAGTCAAACTTAGATAATGTGTCATGCCTTTGTATAGTGGTTTATCGAAAAAAATTTTGTCATCCAGACAAGTATTTACTTTCAAGTTTCAATTAGAGGGGTGAGGAGTTTTTAGATTTTCGTGACAATTTTTGACTTTTCGAATGACGATAAAAAAACTATTTTCTAGTGCAGTTTCAAAAGATTTTTCACACATTTTTCACCGATCATGAGTAGTCTTTAAAAAAATTAATATTTGATGTTCAGAAAGTAAAATCCAAGAACAAATTTGACTTTTTTTATGAGAAAAGCACATTTTTCATTGTTTCATACCTCAAAAGAAAACTGAAACTTGTCCAGTTAAAATTGTTAGAATGAATAGAGTAATTTTTATTGTCTATTTCTGAAGACAAGTGATGAATGGTCGTTGAGAAAATACCTTTTTTTTGCGACTTATAACTCTTTAATAACAGGAACTTTTTTCAAACTGAAAATTTAACTTTTTGTTTGAAAATTCAACTTCTCTGTTGAAAAAATTAACTTCCTTTATCAAAAATTCAAATGTTTTGTAGAAAATTAGCCTTTTTGGATTGACAGTTTGACCATCTGGTAGCAAATAAATTAGTTTTATAGAAAATTCAATTCAAGAATTTTCAAATTCGTTTTTCAGATGAAAATTCAACTATTCAATTTTGAGTTAACAATTACAATTTTTTGGTTCAAAACTCAACCATTTGGTAGAGGATGTATACAATTTGTTGAAAATTTAACTACTTGGTTGAAAATGTATGTTTTTTTTTAAATATCTCCTTTTTGGTAGAAAATTAATCTTCTTGAATGATCATTTCTTCGAAATATCAGATTCACTTGACCGAGATTTGTTATCTTCAATCTTGCCAAGGCGTAAAAATAAAAATAACTTTTACTCGCAGTCAGTAATGACGAAATTCATAGTTTGTGAATATGAATGTGTCTGATATCTTATATTGGCTATTCAATATGACGCAAATAAGAATTATATATTATTCCAATTGATATGGCCTCTTGAAAAACAATTACACCTGATTTGCATACACAAATTATTCATTGATTTTTCAGAAAATATATTCACGAATCACAAAAAAATGTCGTTTTATATTGAGACTGAATTTCTCGAATTAATTGAATGTCACCTCTGTCAAAAGCTTTGTAGAAAGTAGAAATTACATGATTGCAAAGAGATGCACCAATATTGGAAATTTCGAACCCAACTTTAAAAATTACACTTTAAAAGAATCACAATTTACGTTCAATCCAACAAAAAAAAATATCTGAGATAATGTTAAATTTATGAAGCGATGTCTTAAATTAAATATATCTTAAATTCAGAAACAATATCTCTGTAACGTTTTTCGAAGATCTATAAACATAAATCTATCTGTCTTGCATCGAAGTTTAAGGGGCATAGCTTAAGAACTCGAAAAAATGTTTCAAAGTTTTATTTTCCTAAATTTAAGATAAGAGTTAAAATATTTATAGTGCTATATTTTATTAATTTTATTAATTTTTACTTTTATTAATAATATTGTATTGATTTTTTTAGAGCTATATGATATATATAAGTTCAAAATTTGTACAAAAATGTGAATAGTGATAAATACATAGATAAGTCTGATAGAAGAAGGCGATTGTGTAAGATTTTCAGCTTTATTTATAAAAAAAGAAGCTAATTGAGATACTTGTAAAAAGACTATGTCACCTCCGGCAAGGTTTTTCATCAAGTTATTTTTCTTTGAAATGATGGAATTAAATCATTTACACTCTGAATGTGTTTTACCTTGCTTTAATTACATGTCCTTTCTAGATGCCCCACAAATATTTACTTGATTTTCAATGAATTATAATTAACAGCAGATCATTGCATTCCATAATTCATTCTAAACATATAATTTTGTATAATTATATTTAATATTATTCAGGAGATCATTTATAAATTAAATTGAATTTCAATTTGGAAAATGAATATTTAAGAAGAACTTCACAATTTCCTGAATGAAAATTTTTCCATAAAAACGTTGTAGATATAAGAGAATCGACCAGCGAATGAAACAATCCACTGTTAATTGAAATTGAACGATGATTACGATTTTTGTCTACTGTTGAAGGAAAAACCTTGCATATGTTTAAAGGCGTTCGAATTGAAAATTACTTCCACGAACACGTGGGGAGAATCAGTTTTCTAATTATTCATAAACTACGCTTAACTTAAGGGAAAAAGGATTTTTCAAATAAAAGTGATTTCAATTCCTGAAATCAACTTCCTTCTTAAAAAATACCTCTGTTCCCATGATTTAAAACATGGTCATGGATAGTCCAGCTTTTTAGGACGAATTTGAAACCTATTTATCAAATATAATTTATAAATATCACACTCCTGATCGCATAAAATTCATGCGTGATGGTATGCAAATTTTGAATTTTATCAACTAAAAAGTTACATAGGAGGTACATTATATAATTGATCGTCATCATTCACGTTCAAGATGCGCGAAGGGGGACAAATCGAGATTTTATTTGGAAGAAGTGTTACAGAATAGTTTGTAATAATACAATATTTCATAGAATTCAGTTTTGTCATACTTATAAATAGACTACGTCACATTCACCAAGATAACGTATTTACAAGTAATCTTCCTGAAAAATGATGAAATAGGAATTATTTACACTCCTAATCTCTAATAAATAATGTAATACAGCATCAGAAATTTCGAAATATATCAAAAAATTTCTAGAAAACTTTTAATAATAAATGCTGATCTAAACTTTTCTTCTATCATTCTAATTATGCTCAGTGAGAGGAATTTTCTACAAAAAGTAAGATTCTGTATTGGTACATTCAATCTACAAAAACCAATTTTAATCCAGATCTGAAAGAAGGGATTTTTCTAAAGATTTACAATGAATTTGTCTTTGAAAGGGAAATTTCCTAAAAAGTTCTGATTTGGAAGAGTATATTGTTAAAAAAAAATTACCATGCAGATTTGAAACAGAGAATTTTTCGAAATAATTACAACTTTCACTAGAAACGGGAGATTTTTGAAAAGAATTATGATTCTGATTGGCAATAAGACATTTTCGAACAATAATTATACTGCAGATCCGAAACAGGGAATGTTTCAAAAAAATAATTATTCTGACATGAAGCAGGAAATTTTCAAAAAGAATTATAATTCTGAGTTGGAACAGAGAATTTCTGAATAAAACGTTGAATTCTGAAATAAGGAATTTCCAGAAAGAATCACAAGTTTGACTAAGAACCGGGTTTTTCTAAAAAAAAATATGATTCTAACTAGGAGCAAGGAATTTTCGAAAAACAATTAGAATTCATATCTGACACAAGGAGCTTTTGAAAAAAAATTATAACTCAGATATGAAATAATGGATTCTTCAAAAGAGTAATATTTTGAACTTGGGGCGTAGAATTCTTGAAAAGAATTCTGATTTCAGTTTAGAACAGGCAATTTTCTGAATGAGAATTTAATTCTGATCTGAAATAAGGCATTTTCCGAAAGGATTACAATTTTTACTAAGAACAGGGAATTTTTCAAAAACAATAATAATTCAGACTGGAAGCAAGGAAACTTCAAAAGGCATTGAAATAATTATTTGTCAACCAAGAATGGAAGAAATAAATTTTATGTTGAAAAAATCAATTTTCAGCAACGAAAAAACTATTCAGAAAAAATATAACATTTCAACCAAAGACAGGAATTTTTAACTCAAATGATGAATGTTGAAGTAGAAAAATGACTTTTCATCAAAGTAGTGTACCTCTTGATGAAATAGTTAATTTTACTACCAAATCGTCGCGTTTCCTAGTTTAAAATACGAATTTTCTACAGAAAAGTTCAATTTCCAATCAAAAAAGTGAGTTTTCACTAAACATGTTGATTTTCCATCAAAACTGATTAATTTTTAATTAGCCAATTATTTTTTAACAGAGAGGATAAAATTTCTACAAAAGTAGACGAACTTTCAAACAAGGAAAGGAAAAAAATGTCAATGCAATTGTTGAATTTTCAAGCTGAAAAGGTTTATTATTGACAAATGCGTTGAATTTTTAATTAAATAGTACGAATTTTTTACAAAATTGTTGAATTTCCAACAGATAATTCGACTTTAAACCAAACGTTAGAATTAAAAAAAAAGACGAATTTCTAACAAGAAATAAAGTAGTAAGAATCTTCGTCATTTATAGACTGAAGAATAATCGCGCGTTTTTAACACTAAGCTTCATCTTTAATACTTTCAAAATATGAGGTTAAAAGACTGTAAATTATGCTTAGAAAATGATGTTAATATTCTATTGCAGACTTTTTGATTCCGGACTACACACGTTTATTTAATTAACAGAGTTTACATTGTATATGTATGTGCGGTCCCTTACTTTATGAATTCGCATAGAAAACCCGTTGACCCCCCCAGCAAATACTTTATGTAATTTATGCAAAGGCCACTAATGAGTTGCTAGCCAATACTGGAAAATATATACACATATAGATTTTTAGTGGTGGAATGAATTCTTTTTTTTTCGATTTTTTCGATTGGGATATATACAAGAATTTAACATTTGTCTCTAAGAACTCGGTTCACAGTCCTCAGAAGTGGAAACTTCCCTCCTCCACAGTCTCCACGGAAATCATCGTCTTCTAAACTATCTACGAATACACCACCGAGCTTCATTTTTTCAGCATATTCAGCTTTCATCTTGATGGAGCTGAACATAAATATTTAGATTAAATATTCTTATCTTTATTGAAATAAACACACGAACAAAATTTTATGTGAAGACTCACGCAACATTCTCATAGGCAATCATTTCCTCCCCTTTGTAGATATACGGCACTTGCTGTTCTTTGTCCCAGAAAGTCTTCCATGCTCGATTTTTTTCAATTGGGCAGATATAGCCATAAATTGTCATAAATCCAGCTGTTTCTACAATTTCATCAACTGGTGCGCCCCTACCAACTTGTTTTGGATTAGTTAGAGTATAGGATATTCCGCTAAAAGAAGTTCCCAGTATTAACTTGCTTGGAGGAGCACCTTGCGAAAGCCAGTATTTCACAATATAATCCTGAGAACAAAATCGATTATAAACAATCATTTAAACAAACATTTAAAGTGTCGTAATGTGGGGCTGAACCAGGCTTGCGGCGGAAACCGGCACACCCAAAACGTTATTTTTATGATTTTATCGTTTTCTCTCGACAATAAATTTTGAGACTGGCGATTGTTTTATTCTTACAAATGTTCAACCTTATTTTGAATCTTGTTCGCTGTATTTTCGTCCATTATAACGAATGAAAGCTGCATTCATATAAGATTGTGAGTCTTGAAAATTTGATCGTAAGAATTTTCTTATTACTTGTGAGGAAAAGCGGCTGATATTATGTTATTGAAACCAAGCGAAAAGTTGTTTCCTTTGATAACCATTTCATTCAATACATCGAAATAACGTTTCACAACGTTTGAAAGTAGAAAATCCATCAAATTTAATGATTATTTAACGTTACCATGAGTTTTATTGACTTTATTTGTTTTAAGATAATCAGAAAAAATATTTATAACTTCTTTCCTTGTGAATCTTACGTTCTATGTATTTTTCTCACTTTTTTTAGAGTGATCGATTTAGTCCCAGATTGTGGGAAAAAGTCACTGTTTCTTGAAGAGATGGTAAATAGTTTTTTGTAAATTAAATTTTCCTTTCTGGTTCAGAATTCGAAAAGGGTTAGACTGAGATTAAATTTTGCAAGCATAAATATCTAATTTCCATTCTTCCTTTTACTTTATCGCAGGAAGCCGAAAAAAGCGAGCCGCGTCTCCCCATTTTACGATAAATAAGTCTAAGAAATATAAACTGAAAGTTTTCAAAATTAAGAAATATTAAAAATGTGGTCGTTCTTCAAGATAGTCCTTAAATTAGCCAATGACTTTTTCAATTTGAAAACTGTAGTGCTAAAAGTACCTAAAATAAAAAATGTATGATTAAAAAGTTATTGACTTATTTAATTTGCAATCAGACACATGTCCAGCTTAGGTTGTTAAGGTTATTTGGTATTTGGATTATGTCATTCTGTTGTTAAAATAAATAGGGAACATGTATTGAATAGTTTAATCAGAATGTTTGTTTGGATTTGTTATAATCATTCGAAGATTACCTGCAAATTCTGAGAAATTGGCAGAAACATTTTTCAAAATGCAGTATTTTCCAAACGAGAAAAAACTAATTTAGAAAAATCGAATCTTTGCATTTATCTCGGAAATATTGAAAGGTAAGTACAAAGTAATTTTCAGATAGAAGTGTATAAAACTAAAAAAATTCTACAAGGAATGTCTCTTGCCCTTTTGTAATATTTTTCGTCGTTTACATGCAAACTGTAATGAAAATATAAGAAAAAATAGAAAAGGTAGTGCTTCCCACAATATATTCTTTATCACTCGAATAACAGAAATTTCTAGTGTCTTTTAAGACTATATGAACTATGTGGATTATATAATTTTTTTAATTGAAAAATCTTGTTTTCTGAAAAAAGGTCTTTCGCTCCACTGGGAATCGAACCATAGGTGTTATAATTGCCGGTCGGGTGCTCTTACCACTAAGCTATTAGAGAGATCGAAGGCAGATACTTTTCCCAAATATACGCTTTAATAGCAAGGTGTTATCCTTATGAAATAGTTATAATATAAATAACTCAATGACAAATATATATATATATATATATATATATATATATATATAACTATATTATATTGCTAAAATAAAATATAGTTATAATATAGGTTGCTTGTAATTTTAATTGTATTAAAACATGATACCTTGCCATGAAAGCATATATCTGAAAAAAGTATCTGCCTTTGATATCTCTAGTAGCTTAGTGGTTCGAGCATCCGACCGGCAATCGGAAGGCCTGCGGTGAGATTCTCAGTGGAGAAAAGAAGAAAGATGTTTTTTCAGGAAAGAATATTTTTTATCCTAAATTTTTTAAAATTATTCTGAGAACAGGAAAAGAAGGTTTCGAGGAAAACCCAAAGTTTTTATTCTTTACAATATTTTTAAATAGTTTTTCCTGTTACAGGAAAGATATTCTATCAGCTTTATGGGAGTTAAGTCATTTCTGAGTGCAAGAATTTTTTTCAATACATAATTTGTTAACTTTTCTCGTAAATGATGCAAGTTGTCACAAAAGGGTAAGAGTTGCTTTTTATAAAACTTTTCCAGATGTTTCAACTTTTGTTCGAACATTTTTTGCACTTCCTGATGTTTCCAAGAAAAAAACAAAAATTTGATTTTTCAGAAATAATTTCTTTAAGGTGAAGCAGTGGTTTACCGAGAAAAAACTCCTGAAATATATGGTGAATATTGCCTGCTATTTCTAAAAAAGAAAGATTTTTTTAGAAAATCTAATATCAATAATTTTAGAAAAAGATCGCTATTTGGTTAGTTTTTGAATTTTCTTGATTTTCTTGAGATCAATTCAAAGAAAAATAATTCCAAGGTCTAATCTTAAATTTTTATAATAATTTCAAATTCAAGAATCCAATAAAATAATGTGCAAAGTTTTTATCCGAAATCATTTGACATGTAACTATTTGAAGATCGAACATGTAACACCTTAACAATTCTGAATTTGTCAAATATGAATCTGATGTATTCGTTTTTCTATTTGTGAAACTCTGGAAGTTTTAAAAATTTGAAATGATTTGGAAATGAATAATTAAAATTTAGCTATTTAATCTTATTATTTACATCGCTCCAGAATAATTTTCGAACTTTTGTCGCTAATAAAAGTACTTACAACGTTCAATTTGCGATCCTCCGCATTTTCTTTTGATGAATGGTACAGTGGAGCAATATGAATAGCTTTCACTATTTTTTTATTATCTGTGTGAAAATTATAAGTCGCCAAATTTATGAAGCTTACATACTTCGATATTTCTTTAATATCATGTTTCTTAGCAGTCGATTCTCGAAAATCAACTGCTAAAGACAAAATTAAACCTTTTTTATCGAATTCTTCCTTGAGTGCCTTCAATAGCGAAACGAAATTCTGCTTATCAGAAGCAACTGTATTTGCTTGAGCTATATATTGCGATTCGAGTTCAACACCATTAAATTCATATTTTTGCACGAAGTTGACAATATTATTAACAAGTTTTTCTCGCAGAGTCGGATCAACTAATATTCTATAAAGTGACATAAATTAATGTATCAACTTTTAGTGGCTTCATATATAACTTTCTATCAATTTCAATAATATAAAATTCCAACTTTAATCGTGGATGGAAATGTAAAACTTACGTATTATTATCATATCTATTAGCTTCCCTTATCGATTCCTGCATCGTGATTAAGGTTTTCAAGTGTCTGTTTTTCTTTCGAAGATCGTAAAACCTTTGAAATCCATTTCCTTCTATATCTGCAGTTTCATCAGTCACTTGAACAGAAGCATCTTTTCCAAGTGCAGCCATGTTGTAAAATAAGTGAGTGCAAAGAGACACATCGATCATGTCCATATTTAGTGTTTCGCCCCATTGCATATAATCATAATTAGTATAGGCACAACCAACAATTT
Source organism: Andricus quercusramuli (assembly GCA_932178445.1). Lineage (NCBI taxonomy): Eukaryota > Metazoa > Arthropoda > Insecta > Hymenoptera > Cynipidae > Andricus > Andricus quercusramuli. The sequence goes on along the minus strand of CAKNXH010000065.1, from coordinate 163,697 downwards.
CTGGAAATTAGTGATAAGAAGATTGAGTTTTAAGAATAAAACAATTCGCTTTTTGAGATGTTTTTATTATAAGGGGCCGTTCAAAAAGTGCTTCACACTCCTTGATGGAGGGGGGGGGGGGAGACATATTTTTCGATCATTTGGGATGCAAGGCCGCAGGGGTTAACGAAGAATTCCTCTTTTTCGCTCTGCTTTCAAGAAACTTCCCTTTCTATCGTATATCGCTTGGATGTGAACTGAATTAATATAATGCCATAGAAAAATCCGCCTACTTTTTTTGAAATGTAATTCTTTTTAAATGTAATTCAAACTATTCTATTTTTGGTTCAAAGACGATTATTTTTATTTGGAAGTTCAACTATTACATTTTTCATCATAAATTCCATTTTTTTAGTAGAAAAGTCAACTTCTTAATTTAAAGTTAATTTACTTTGTTAAAATTTTTTTTTCGCGTGAAGATTGACCTATTTTGTTAAAGCGTGTTTTGTTTTTTCGGTCGGAAATTAATTTTTTCAACTAAAAATTAAACTATTTTATGAATTGTTGAAAATCGATTGTTTTTAATTCAAAATTCAACGATTTGTTTGAACATTTATATGCTCTGTAGTAAATTCGTATTTTTTGTAGAAAATAATGTTCTTCATTGTAAATATAACTTTTGAAATAAAAGTTAAACTAGGTTGATGAGAATTCATTTTAGTAGTTGAAAATCATTCAAAATGTAACTATTTTGTTAGAAATTAGTTTTTTTTCTAAATTAATTGTTTAACTTGAAATTTAACTATTCCAGTTTTGGTTAAATATTGATCATGCTTGGTTGAAAATTCCACTGTTTGGTTGAAAATGTATAAATTTTGTTTTGTTGGTCTTTCTCGTTAGAAAATCATTCTCCTTCATTGAAAATTCAACTGCTTAGAAAGTCCTTTTGGGTGATTATTGAATTATCATTGATTGAAGATTTAACTATTTGATGAAAAATGTAACTATTCGTGTTTGTAGTTTATTTATTTTTTAATTCAAGCTTCATATCATACATACTTCGTGAAGGAAAAGGGGAAGAGTGGAAGAGTGGAAAAAGTTTTTTAACCCTTGTTCGGTACACTGGGATAATTTGCACCCTACGACCATATTTCATAAATTTTAAGTACTGGAAGGTAGGAGAAATTTAAATTTTCCAACCTATCAAACTTAACTTTTTGGCTATATAACATAAACAAGTTCAAAAAGTACACTTTAAAGAACTTACGAAAAATCAAGTTGAAATATCAAATTGTTTATATATTCTAACGGTCTTTGTTACTGGGGTGTATAAGGTTCCAGTGTGCCGAATACGTGACTCCATGAAAGTTTGCTGAACAAGGGTTAAATAGCGTGACGTAGTATATGAACGGCCCTTGAAATGATGTATATTATATCACTTACTCTGACACTTATTATCAGTCACTGGCAGCCTCGCTGGATGCTTTTCTGGCGGCTTACTATCTGAAGCAAACGCTGAGCATATCCCGAGAAGGAGTATAAATTTATACATCTGGAAACTGTTAATTTACGTATAATTATTTTTCACATTATGTTTTATTATATAATTTGTTATTTCACACGAGAGAAATCACTTCTTACGGCATTATTTTTGAAATGTATCGACTCAAAAAATCAAATTTGTCCAATCTAAGTCAAACTTAGATAAAGTGTTATGTCATCGGATAGTAGTTGATGGAACAAATTTGTCAGTCGGAAAAATATTTACCCAAAAGTAGGAATGGAGGGGGCATTTTAAACATATTTGTGGATGTCATCTATTTCGACGATTTCAAAGTTTTATAATAATGATAAAAAACTTTTCTCCAGTACAGTTTTGATAGATTATTTCACACACCTTCCATCTATTATAAGCAGTTATTAAAAAAATTAATATTTGACCTTCCGAAATAAAATCCAAAAAAAAATTTGAGTTTTTAAGAAAAAAGGCACATTTTTGAAATGTTTTCATCTCAAAAGAAAGCTGGAACTGTCCCAATTAAAAGTTTTATGGTTGAGAAGGGAAATTTTTATTGTTTATTCCTGATATTAAGTGATGAGTGGTCCCTATGTAAAAAATGAAGGTCCACATTTAATTCAATTTTATGAAACGTAGGACAGTTTTGAAAAAAAATTGGGCTTGACAGCAAACCTGTCTCTTTTTCTTCAACAACCTCAGGATTATAAAGTAAAATTGAAGTTTTTATTAGTTAAAATATTCGTTGAAAATATCGGCTCGAGTTTGAGAGCATCTTTGAGAATACCGAAGCCCTTGAATCTTATTTTCGTGAATGAAAGGTTGAATTTAACTTTGTAATCTCAAGCGTCTCAAAGGTGCAGCCTCAAGCTTTCTTTCTAAACTAAAAAAAAGTGTTCTTCTGTGAAGAAATGTCAATTTTATATTCGACCTTCACTTTTGAACGTCAAATGTTTTTTTTTGTGATCACGATCAGTAAGAAGAGTGTGGTAAAACCTAATGAACTTAAGGGGGAAAATATTTTGGTTACCCATACCAAAAGAGTTGAAAATTGCCAAAGCTGATGACATATGCACAAAAACAATCAAAGTTAATTTTTATAAATGAAAAATAAATATTCAACTTTTTAATCTCAGAACTTTGGACGGGAAGTTAACCTCTATTAAAACTATACTGGACAAAAAATATTGTAATGCTATTAAGAGAGTTAAAAATGACCAAAACAGAACGGAATGTAAAAAACTCTCGCTTTTATTATTTTATTGGGCAATATGCTGTAGTTCGAATGAATTCACTCTAATTTTGTGGTTATATCAATTTTTTAAATTTTGAATCCATGAAATTATCTATAGTTGAAAACTTTTAAATTCTGAATCTCAACTTTTTTCTGTATTGCTTGAAGCAACAAATCATATTGACAGGAACTTTACTGAACAGTACGTTCAAGCTCAAATTTAAAATAATGATTGTTGAAAGTATAGAATAATTATTTCATACTTTCCAGAATCATTATTTTAAATTTGAGATTATCTGCCATAAATCTGCCATAATTATCTCTAAATTATAATTTAGAGATAATTATGGCAGATTTCTAAAATTATTTTGAAACGGAGAAACTGTTTTATAATTATTGTATTGAATGCCTTGTTTTCGCGGATAAAAACTTGAGCATGGAAGATGAAAAAAAAGTTCAACTCAATACATAAATTCAGCCTAGAAATCTTACAAGATTATATTTAATAAAATTTAAAACTACTCATGGCCAATTTAAAATTTTCAAATTATATGAGTAAAGTGATCTGAAAACAATTAAGATTGTATAAAACGTTTTTACAAAAAAGTGCAACATTTCTCCAACTGTAGTTTTTTGTTGAAACATGTAATTTTTGGTAACAAAAATTTACAAAATTCAACACAAAAAAATAAACTGAAATGCAAATAGCTAATTTTTTCTTGTATTTTCTTGTAGAGAAGTGAACAAATTAACAATTATATACATAAAAGTTTCTACAATTTAAAAATTTATATATTTTTGTTATTATTTCTTTGTTCCACTTTGTTGTAAAAATCTACAAGGTATTACAGAAGAATACAGGATGTAACATTTTTTTTTAATTTGGCTATTAGACGTCATAAAGACACTTTTAATTTTATGTTCAACCCTGGTGGAAAAAGTTCGACAAAAAAAGTAAAAAAAAAACTAAAACCATTTTCACGGGAATTCACGAATAAATACAATAAGTTAAAAACAAAATCACAGAAGTGAAACTTTATTTTATTACCTGGACGCATTTGGTACTTTTTTTCGCATTTTGTTATATATTCATGTGTTTTATTTTAGCTATAATTTCCTACAAGAATTTTCGAAAAAAAAGCAGCTAAAAGAATTTAGAATTGAAAAATCTACAGGAATTTACAGGTTTTGCAGACAAAATGTTGCTCTTTTTCTACCTAGGATGACAATTATTAGGATATTGCAATGATATAATTTTAAATGACATATATGGTGTCCAATCGACTGCTCTATATTCAAGATAAAAAAATTGAACGTAAGGTTTTTTGTTGTTCAAAAATGATCATTAATTATTGACTCAATGTTCTACCATTCCTTTAAAGCTTAAACATAGAAGCTTCTTTGTGATATCGATCATGTACACATCTCAATTCAAAATTATTTCATTACAATATTATGAATATTCGTCATCCTAAAATCGACGAAAAAGAACTTTTAAATTGTTGCGGGAAATTGGAACGACAATAAAATAAAACAATCTATAATAAAATACAAAAAAGGTACAAAAATCCGTCTGAATAATAGAAAAAAGTTGTACTCTCCTGTAATTTTTGTTTCTAGTTTATTGTGTTGATTCGCAGATTCCTGTGAAAACTGTTTTAGTTTTCATTAAATTTGTTGTAAAAATTCTTCCATTAGGACTTGTGTCGTTTTTGCAAAAATTTTAATTTCAACAAAAATTTTATTTCTTAGGATAAGAACGGAAACAACGCGTCCTATCAGAAAATGATTTATAATAAATTTTCAGATCTCTTTTGGGTGAGGAACGTTTGTCTGCTCAGTTTTTATCGTATCTTGCACCGTTTGATCATAAAATGAATTTTTTTATTTCTAAACACATTTTTCACGAATAAAACAAAATATGCATCTTATCAACAAAAAAAATGGTGTCAACAAAAGTGATTTATATTTTTGAGACGAAACATTCTTCTCTTCAACACGTTTCTCATATATTGTATGGTTTAGCTCAGAAATGGAATTTTTTATTTTTGGAAAAACATTCTCGATGGATAAAACCAGAACCGTTGGTCAGAAATGGCTGGTTAACAAACGCGTTCTTTATTTTTATGCCTTTAAAACGCATGCCAAAGCTCAGTCCAATCTGATTTGTTTTTCGAAAGTTATGGTGCTTACAGGATACAGACAGACGAACAGATAGTATTGAATGTACTTAAATGAGAATGTAAATTTTTTTACAGTTTTGTGAAAAAACTTTACTTCACCAACTTAAGTTTGCTAATCAAATTGATAATATTACAAACAGAAACAATAATTATTTCAATTTTTTCAAGAAATCGATTTATCTCTTTTTGTTCGCTTACTCCTCAATTATCATTTGAACAAGTATTGAATATTCTTCAACAGTATTTTTTTTATTATTTCAGAATCACTTAAACAAGATTTTTTATCTCAAATCTTGTCAATGCCTGAAAATAAAAATGAAGTTTAACTCTCAATCAGTAATTACGAAATTAGGTCAATATTCATAGCACACAAATATTATTACAGTCTGATTTTCGAGCTGATTTTCTTATCTTGGTTATTCAACGTGCCGCAATTATGTTGAAAATTCTAAACCAAATTTCTGAAATTATAGTTGGTCCCGGTTCTTTTCTAATATTTCAAGATAAAGCAAAATGTATGTGTTCCGCCACTTTCATCAAAATCATAACATGATTTTTTTCTTCTTATAAAAAGAATATCGCATGATAAAAAATAATTTTCAACAAGTATTGCATATTCTTCAACATAATTCCTTTTTTTAATATAAGATCCACTTACATGAGATTGTTTATCTCAAATTTTGTCAAAGCCTAAAAATGAAAATAAGTGCAACGCGCAGTCAGTATTTGCGAAATTAGATAAATATTCATAGCTTGTAAATATAATTGTGCCTGATTACCTTTTCTTGGTTATTTAACATCAGGAAATTAAGAATCTGTTATTATTATATCCAATAGCTATCGCCTTTCAGAAAAATATTGCGTCTCAATTGCATAAAAAAATTAGTCATTGATTTTTCAGAAAATATATTCACGAATCACTGAAAAATTTCGTTTCTTATTGAAAATAAAATTCTCGAACTATTCGAATGTCATCTTTGTCAAAAACTGTATAGAAAGTAGAAATTACATGACTACAAAAAGATGCATCGATATTGGAAATGCTAAACCGAATTTTTAAAATTATACCTTCTTCCTTTTTTCTAATTTGAAATATTCCAGTTCTGAACCCGGACCTGGAATATTTCATTTGTGATTTAAAATTGATATTTTTAATTATAAATATATCTTTTTTCTAGTTGAAAAATCAACTACTTGACTGAAAGTTAAACTACTATTTTTGGTTAAAGATTTATAATTTTGTTGGGAATACAAATATTTGGTTTTGAATTACCTTTTTTTTTAACTCAAATTTTCGCGTTCAAAATTCAACTGTTTTCTGAGATAAATTCTATTTTTGGTTTGAAAATTTGATAACTTGGTAGTAAATTCCTGTATTTTGGTGAAAAGCTCACCATTTTGATTTGTAAAATTAATCAGCTAATTAAACATTTACATTTTTTAGTTCAAAACCTACTTGGTGGAAAGTTGAACTACTTTGTTAAAAATTCATTTTATTTATAAGATTCACCTATTTGGTTGAGAAATTAACAACTTGGTTGTAAATTTTCTTGTTTTAATTGATTAAAAATTAATTCTTTCCTCAGAAAATTCAACCATTTCATTTTAGGTTGACATTGTTTCCTTTATAAGTTCAAAATTCAACTATTTACAAAAAAATTCATATATTTTGTTTCAAATTCGTCTTTTTGAGTAGAAAATTGATCTTTTATGATAAAAAAGTCATCTTTCTTGGTCGATAGTAAACCCATTGTTGAAAACTTAACTTTCTTCTGAAAAATTTGTCTTTTTGGCTTCATTGTTGGAAAATATAGTTTCTGACTTCGTATACAATGTATATGTATATAAACCTATATTATTATACAAATAATATAATTGTTGAATTGAATATGGTAATTTCATTAGTTTTACATACATTGAATGATTGCATATTAAGTCTAATATAAATTCATTAATATTCATATATGTACACACTGAAAAAAAATTTGGTACGAAGTAAATAAATATAATTGAATCCTATTTCTTAGCATCAAGAAAATATTCTCTCATAGTAGTAATTCTTATCTGAACCAGATACATGCCTTTTTTTGATCTGAAGAGATGAATTGCTTAGCTGTATTTTCTTTATCAAAATAAATATTTTGTACATTTAGGAACATTATTTTCTTGACTCAGAACGCCTGGATTTGTTCAAATCTGGTTAGTCCTAAAGCAAGGATATATTTATTCGAGTCGATAAGTTCCATCCTTTGAATTGACCAGGACCCATTTAAATCAATTATTTAGTTCATACTTGAATGAAGCCTTCGAATTAATAAAAATTGAAGAAATAATTATTCAATTCAAGAGAATATTGAAAGATGTAAAAGCATTTCTTAAGATGAACAATATATTGTGGTTAGATAAAAATTTGTTTCTTTAGTTGAAGAAAATATTTTATTTGACTAGAAGAATCAAATTAATCATACAAAATAAACTTCCATTCCAACTAAATAATTGTTTTGCTGGATTAAAAATTTATTAATTTGGTTGAAAGAAATTTTTCGTTCAATGTGAAATACGACCGAGACTATTTGAATCAAATATTTCTTCTAATCAAATCAAAATTTTACTAGCTAAATGCATATTCATTTAAATAAAAAAAAAATACATATTTAAATTACGAATATTGGCAAATTTGTCTTAATTCAATACTTGTTAGATCAAATGAAATGTTTTTAAATTGAAGATCCAAGTTTTTGATTTCAGTCCAGTCATCACTGACAATTATGTGTGCACTAAGAGGATCTCTAAATACTTTTTACGTTAAAGATACAAATTTTCCTAATTACAAATAGCTCGGTTATTTTTTCCGAAATCCTGGTCAGTTCTTGCTGAAACAATTCTCTTACACAATTTTATTATATAATAACAAGAAATTTATCAAATCATTTTCAGTATCTCCGCGAAAAAATTAAACTTTCTTGCTTCCTGCACTTTTTCCGTAAGATAAATCGTTTACAATTTACAGCGATGTAAACTAATGATTTTTTAACAAAATTGACATATTTGCACAGTTATACCTCAGAATCTATTGTTCAGAAACATTTAAAATTTGTATATTTTCTACATAGAGGTTGGTTATGTTAAAAATAAAAAGAAATCTTCCGATCGAATGAGAACTTCTCTTCATGAATCATTGCTAACTATTTGCTATTTTCAAGAGGAAATCATCTAGAATTTCCATTTGTTGATCAAAAATTACCAAAGCCAACCAGTGTAATTATTTTTCCTAAAATTGTTGCTAAACCTGTACCTACCATTAATAACACTGTTGATTGTTCATAAACTCTCTCTCTCTCTCTTGATTCCTTGTAACAATTGTTATGAATAAAAACCTGAAATGACTAGAACAAATTTTATTGTTGTTGAAGTTTTGTTATTAATGTCTGACATAAGATAAAAAGTCTTACTTCGCAAAATTTTCTCGTAACACGAGCCATTATTTATTCACAGCCATTTGAGCAATATGTTTTTTATAAACCCAAGCTCCCTCTAACAATTGTAATTTTCTATGGAAAACTAGAAAAATTTACAGTGGTAGGATATGATGAAAATCGAATAAAGGATTCTGTCGAAAAGTAACGCATAAGGACCATAATTATAGTGAAGAATAAAGAAAAAATCATTTTAAATTTTCATTCCATTGATCTATTGTATTAAAAAAAAATTCTTATTACATTTCCATCTCAATGAGAAGGTATTGGTCTTACGTGAGTATTGATTTTTGCGGATTTCAGCAAATTATTTTCCTAAATTTTCCTATTTTTTTGTATATTTCTATGAACTTTTAATTATGACTATAAAAAGACCTAAATAATAAGTTTATATATTATTACCAAGCAATTATTTGCTTATCACTATTGGATTAGGAAATATCTTAACTAATTCAATAAGCAATTTTTCACTGATCTTCAGTGGCCTTCTTTTTGCTAGTCATAGTCTGTGAAATGTCTTTAGCAATTAGGTTCAAACAATTTTTCTCGGAGAGGCAACAAAGTGTCTTCTGCGTAAAAAAGAAAGCTTCGAATTGAAAAAAAAACTTTTTTAGATTCTCAAGTTTATCCTCATTATACGAGGCAAATAATTTTTACGAAGTTTACTGAATAATTGCAATATTTGATGGAAAATTAGAAAAACATACAGCTGAAACAAATTTTGAAAATCGAAAACAGAACTCTACTGAAAATCAGGACATGAAGACCCTGAATGTGTGTAATTAATTTGTAGGCCATTGATCTCTTGTCATTCGGAGATTATATTTACTTTTCTTAACTTTGTTCAAACAATGAGAAGACAGCGTTTTTCAATTGAAGTCAGACTACGTCACGTTTACGGTTTCATAATATGACCTTGTTTTCGTTTTAATAGAGTTAAGAATGTGCCATCATCGCATCGTTTTATTAAATTTTTCTATTTTTCACGCTTTCCATTACTCTAACCTTTTTTATGTATTATATACACTCCTCCGTGAATTTTTTTTTATCAAGCAATTAGTTGTTTTTTTACTACTGAATTAGAAAATATTGCGCCTCATCGAAATAGTAATTTTTTACTAATCGTTCGTGGCTCACTTTTCGCAATTTGAATCCATAAAATATCACAGGGTTCCATTTGTCTAATTTTGGTTTAGAGAGACCTCGAAGTATTTTTTACATAATGAAAAAAGCTATGCAATTGAAATAAGCTTCTTGAGGCACTAAAGTTCATACTTTTTCAAGCCAATGCTTATTCAAGGCAAAGGATTCTCACGAAGTTCGCTAAATAATTGCAATTTTCTATAGAAAATGGGGAAAATATACTCTGTGGGATGACTGTGCAAATATGTTGATCTTGTTAAAAAAAACATTTGTATCGCTGAGAAGAAACATGTAGAGTTTCAACTCAATTCACCTAATATTGACGATTCTGAATCAAATTTACATAAGCGTTTTTTTCTCGAAGGAAGTACGTGTTAAAATTCATAGAGCTTGCGTAACCTCTGAATATCATTTTTCAGAAAAGAAGAATGATAAGTTTATTTCTGTGTAGATTTCAAGGAATTCCCGGGAGATGTGCGTGGAAATTAAGAAAAATCCATGCACTTTTGGACCACCTTAGTTTACACAGAGGGAGAAACTGTTAACTTTGATCATTTTTACGTGAAAATTTTCAAATGTTGAGTTCAATTGAGTTTACCATTCGAAAATGTCAATCAACGCAAAAATTAGCGAATTAAGCAGCTTTTTCATCTGTATACACAGTTGTATTTACGAGAGGAGTACCGCTTAGTATCTGAAAAATATTTCATTCTTGTATGTATCAGAATAATGAGGTGATTGAAATTAGAGTTTAGAGCTAGAGTCCAATATCTTTAAAAAAAACATGTTCTCAAATATTGTTGCTCAATAAGATATAATTAATAATTGTTAATATTAATGTACAAGGTAACGTCGGGTCGGCTATCGGATTCGCAACCCGGCCCGAAAACGCGGAAGCCCAAACTGGGTCGAAAACCCGTAACAGTCTGTAAGTTCAGTTTCAAAATTTTTTTAATTTCCATTAAATTTGCATAATTCATGGCATGTTACTATAAATTACCGCGAACGTTACCAAAAACTACCGGAAATTCAAAAGAACTTCCTCATTGAACTTTTGGTCCAATGTTCGGATTTTCATTTAAAGTTTTCAGGCCAAGTTGCGAACCCGAAATCCGACCTGGTCGACCCGATTCGAAAAAATACCGACTCGACCCACCGGATTCAGGTTTTCAAAAATGTTGCACACCCCTACTTGTTATCCATACACCGTCCTAACATTAATAATAACAATTCATATTTGATTATTTCTTAAAAGAAAAATGTATTTGAACATAATTGTCTAAATGCTCCAATACGAATATCTTCGAACGCTCCGGCTTCAATGTGCATGTAGACAATCATAAATTGGTCTTTATATCCTGGCTGGAGTTTAAATGTCATGACGGTCATGTCTACCCTCAGGTTCACATATTGCAATACGAACTACTAATTCCCTTTTAAATCACTAATATGCGCTTCAAATATATAAATTCGATATATATCACCGAAAACGGTTGTGCTACGCTCACCAAATTTTTATAAACTTATGTTAGGCACGCCTAATTTAAAAATCTCGAATTTTATTCAAAAAGTAATCTTAGCACAATTGACACTAACAGTAGACGTACCTGTTATAATTTGACGAAGCGTCTACGAAGAATTTCACAAATATACAGTATTTTGGTTCCGCGTGCAAGTTATTTTATACTTTTCTTTACACATATAAAAACAATTAATTCACGACAAACTGTATTTATTTTGTGGATATCATACATTTTTCCGGCCAGTCGGCACGCCAAGTCCCTCCTCTTGCCAGTCACCTCCTATTTTCCGGGGGTGTATTTCCACACCTAATAATCATATTAGGAATCGAGATAAAAATTAGCGTATGAAATGTTGCCAACTTGTTTAAGAAAAACTCTTTCCGAACCTCCCACCACACAAGTTTTGGTGAGATTAACCCATTATACGTATATTTACCGTTTCTCTAACCCCGCCGAATTGTTTCAACCAATCAGGCAAGAGAGTTTTTTAAATTCTATCACTAAAAATGAATGGGCAAATTTTTAATAGGTTAACTTTTATCTCGAGTCCAACTCTGAGCGCATTAATTTTTTATTTGCAGAATATATCTGTAGGTTAGTCAAGTTTTTATTTCAAGTGATAATTTAAAGCACAAGAGCTTGATTGCAGAGTAAGCAAACAAACGTGTCAAATTCACTTGAGTCCATTTTTCAATGTTTGAGTGTATATTCTAGCGTGAAATCTATTACTTACAATTAAATTTCGAATGGGCTTATCAAATCTGCCAGGCTTTTAAATGAATGTCGTGGAAAAAATCTTATAATTTGATAATTTTTTAAGCTTTTATCAATCGAAGATGGATCTAATTAATCTAATTAATGGTATTACAAACACGCATACAAAATAATTATCTTAATTAAAAACGAATGGATTTATCACGTTTTGCTTATTTACACCTCAATTAACACTAGAAGGAGTGGGGTCTGGACCCCTCCTAGAAGGACGGTCAGTGTCCTTAGGACACCGGGGCGTTTAGTGACCAAATCGTGACGGAATATGTGGATTTCGGAATTCCGCTAATGGTATTGATACCTTCTCGTTGACCGTGTGGATTTCTGGTCACATGACTAGTGATAGCGTGGGTACAGTCATAGTCAAAAAGTATGCATGTACGAAGAAAATCAACAAAAAGTGCATTTTTGCGTTATTTATTTGTATTTAAGAACGCAGAAGAAAATCAGAAGAGAAACGTGACATGCACATACATTTTTTTCACGGTATGTATAAAAATTAGCAAGTACAGTCGTGTATAAAAGTAGGGGACGGTGGGGAGTTGTGGGCCGTGGGGAGTCTAAACCCCTTAACTCACATTACTCCTTTCCTCAACGAGCAACTCGCGTCTATCGTGGAAGGGAAATGGCTCGATGGTATAATAATGATAATGATAATATAATAAGTATGGATGTGGCAACCTTTACGCCGAGAGCTCCGGCTCTTGCAGCCAGCCACGTTGCTTTGGGCTAACTCCCCAATGCAACGAATTATGCGGTTACGACACCAGTATCGCGCAGTGCCTCCCACAATAGGCCTCTCTCGGATGGAGGCCATGTTTCAGTTTGGAGTGGCAAAAGGACCAAATCGAGGCGACGACCAGGCAACGGCCCCAGCAACGGCCCCGGACAAACGCAAGAACATCGATTTAAATGGTCCGACCATCTCAGGAGGGACATCCTTACGTGTTGGCAAAGAAGCTCACCGGCGCGAAGAGGATTGATGAAGAGGTTACATGAGCGGTGGGTTAATATGCACCCGGAATATGCCCATCAAACGCCTCAGAATTCAAGAAATCAGATATCCTTTCCGCGGAAAAACGGATATGAAGCTCTTTATCAACAAGAAGACTCAACACGATTCCAGCTTGCCAGGGTCGGGCTCATTCCACCGTGAACCTCCTAACCTCCTAACATTCTATAAAGATTGGTAGCTCTAAAAAAATATCCAAATATAGAAACTCCATCTCCAACTGTCCTGTCTGCCGCGTAAGGTCATCCATGGCCAGAGGCCTGACTTCAAGGAACAGTGTTGCCTGATGTTATCTCGCGTAAATTTTCCGCTCTTGCTCACCTTCTAAGACGGAAGGAGCAGAAGCGGATGATGTACACATTCCAGTTGCGTCGGGATTTGTTGCTTTAGGCAGCCACGATCGTACTTTCCGGAGCCTACAACATCCCATCAATAAGAAAGATTAAAAGGGATTAGGGATTAGGCGAAGAGATGTGGCGACCCCATCGCCCCAGAGCTCCGGCTCTTGTCGTCAGCAACGTTGCTTTAGGCTAACTCCCCAATGCAACGAATTATGCGGTTACGAGTTTAAGATGCGGTTTAAGAGATCAGGTATCCTTTTTACGAAAAAAAGGATATGAAGCTCTTTATCAACAAGAAGAGCAACATCCTCCAGCGATTATTCCACCTGTTCCAGCAATACCACCTTTGCAGATAGCCGATAATGCCAACATGAGAATGAGGAGGTCTATCCACCAAAAGGTCTTCCTCAGGATGGACAAATTAGCTGAAGCTCATACTGCTCTCCCCGATTTGCTCCCCGAAGATGTTAATCTCTGGAATCTGAACTGTGTAGTTTACGAGTAGGCGGTCTCCCTGCTTAGGTACAACAGAAGTAACGATACTTCAGTACGTCCGAGTATGACTCGCGAGCGTATTGCACAGCGTTAGTTTAAAATTGGAACGGCGAAATGGCATGCATCGAATATTCAGTGCCTGATTAGCTACATAACATCAAATGAAACATTCACTCCAAAGGTCAGGGCACTTGCTCGAAACTTAAGGAAAGCAAATCACACGCTGAACAAGTGTAAACTGTTGACCATCAAGCAGCACTGGACGCAAAAAAATAAGATCTCTTCCAACAGCGAAACAGCGTCTTGAATAGCGAGTTGAGTGGATTCAGGAAAATTCCACCTTCTCTACTCATCCTTTCTGTTTGTTCAATGAAGCGTCAAGTGCCCTTAAAAATCCGCCTAGACGAGAAGAGATTCAAGTCTTCAGGGAGCAAGTATATGGAGGTACTTATCAGCAAAATGAAGAAGCTTCTGATATATCACTCTTTCGTAACTTTTTCCAAAGGCAAAGGTTACAGGGTCCAGAGAAAGAGTGTCCAATAATTACTGCTGAAGAAGTGGAGGAAGCTATCGCTAGGACTAAGAATTTTTCAGCGCCAGGGCCAGACAAAATCAACAACTTTTTGTGTAAGGAGTTCACTTCTACGCACCAACATCTAGCTCGCATATTTACTACTTTCCTGAAAGGAGAACAACCCCTCCCGCACTAGATGGTTGAAGGACGCACGGTATTGATCCCTAAGGCAGGAGATTTGTCAAGTCCAAAGAACCACAGGCCCATAGCTTGTTCAAACACCAGCTACAAGTTATTCACTGGAATCCTCAAAGAGAGGATATTAACATCTATCGAGCCGTTATGGAGTGCAATAGTTAAGCAACATGGATGCAAAAGAGGGCTGGCAGGTTGCAGGGAAAACCTGTTAATAGACAGGTGTATTACCCAGGACTCGATCAGGTATCGACGAAATCTGTCCATGGCTTGGATCGACTACCGTAATGTTACTTGCTATAATGTTGCTTGCTGCAGTTTATACAGCACGTTTTGAACTTTCCAATTGATACAAAATGAGAGATGACTTAGTTTGTTCAGTTTATTCTTAACTTTATCTGTTTTTTAATAAGAGATACCACACAGTGACTTGCCGCAAACGTGCCTTGCCGCAATTTGTCTTGCGGCAGTTTGGTTCGCCGCGACTGTCACATACCGCAATGTGACTTACCGAGAGTTGACATAATTCAACCCCCAAATATTATGACTTTCTATTTGAAAAAAAATAGTATATTGTGCTACAAGTTGAAAAAGCGAGAGATTTAAAACGAGTGTGAAGTTAGCCACCCTCGCTCCGCTCGGGTGGCTATCACACGAGTTTTAAATCGTTGCTTTTTCAATGTGTGGGAGACGATACTTTTTCTATAATTTGTTTAAAAAATGCTAGTTTTTGATTACCTGTTTTTTGTGTAAAAAGAAGGCGATTTTTTGTCGATTGACGCAACAATAACAACGTATTTTCGGAGAACCTGATGGTGTTTTAGGTTAGGGGCGGAGTCGGAAAATAGAATTAAGTTGGCTGCGCACGATGCAAGAGCACACCCGAGGCAGCACGAACACACCCGGAGGAACACGAAGTAGTTTTCACTTTATTTACTTTTTTCACTGTGCCTCACTTTTGTCACTGCGTCCATTTACTTTCTCCACTCCATCCGTCCACTTTTTTCACTGTTGCCCGTAAAGGTTGGCACTGCGAATGCGCACATCATCGACCATGAATCGGTCACTTTTTACACAAAAAACAGGTGGAAAAACTGGCACTTTTTCGCAAATTATAGAAAGAAAATATTGTACAATTTTGAAGTACCCTTGACCACCAGTCCTGCTCGTTTTTGAAATTTTTTTCTATATAAATTTTAAGTACGGTTATTTCTAGTAAACACTAATATGAAACTAGACATTTAAGAGAAAATGTTTTGCTTAATTTAGAATTTCTGGGAATGTAAGACAAATTTTTTTGTTAAATTTGTCGAATCTAAAATTTTTGTTCCTGCCATTTTTTAATGTCGAAAAAGCTACAACAAGGTGTTTTGCATGAAAGCAAAATAACAATTTGTTTCTTTGGGTCAAGCTGAAAATTTTTATGTTCAATATATTCAACATTTTCCGAAAATGTGTGCATTTACAATTTTTAAATGCATGAAAGTTTAATTTGAGTACAATTTGTAATGTGTGAAATTATTTCTTAAAAAAAATATGTGAAACTGTAGAATTTCGATTTCAAATTGCTGTAGATGGAGTTATTTCAAATTGAAACATATAAAATTGTATATTCGAAATGCAAGGAATTTCCAAAATTGTTCGGAGTTGATTTTTTTAACTTCAATCTATTTGAGATGTGTACGTTGAATGTTTGATGTTTTTATTTAATTTTTCATACTTTTTCAATAATAATTATTCCATTTTGAGGGCTGCCTACTTAAAATTTTATTGAAAATAAAAATTTTCAATTTAATTACTTCCAATTTGATATTTTACAATTGAAAATATTCTCCATTAGCAAAATGTCTAATTTTAAAAGCATCAATTAAAAATTTATTTAACCAAAAGGTGACTCACTTTGAGATACAAGTTACTACAAAGGAATAACCATGTGACGTTACAAGTTTCAATAACTTCGTTACAAATAAGAAGCAAGGCATAAATTGCGTAAAGTTTCTTCTGATATTTTATTAGGATCTAGTTGTTAGTGCCCCTCCAACAACTTTTCTCCATTCATTTTTTCCGTCTATTGTACCGTTTATCCAAAAAATTTATTTCTTCATCATTAGTCTTATTTCTTACGATTAGAACGAAAACTTCACCTTCTATCTAGAAATAATTAATAAAAAATTTGTAGACCCTTTTTGGGTGATAAGCTTTCGTCTATTATTTTTTTTAACCTTGTATTACTTTCAGAAAACAAATCATTTTTTATTTCAATGTTATTTTTTACGATTAAAGCAATTTAAAAACGGTGTATTCCACGAAAAAACAATTATTAAAAAATTTATAGATCTTAAGGTACATGTCCCAGTAATCGTGACGGTCCCAGTAATCGTGAAACTTGGTTATAGTTTGAATATATTGTTACAAAAATGTGTTAAAAGTAACATTTAATGATAAAACTCACTTATTTTTACCATTTTATAATGGCAAATAGAAATTACATTCATTCAGATGAAATAAAAAGCAAGAAAATTGGCATCACGATTACTGGGACTAAGGTCACGATTACCGGGACGTTTACCTTATATGGATATAAAAATTTGGTTGATGATTTTTTTCGTATCTTTCATCGCTTGTTCAAAAAATTTTATTCATTTTTAATGTTGCTTTTTACAAATAAAATACAAACTGCGCCTGCTATCAAAACGTGAATTTCAATATATTTGTAGATCTCTTTCGGGGACACAATTTTTGTATCCTTATCTTTAGTCGTATCTTGCATAGTTTGACCGCAAAATGGAATTCTTGATTTTCCATTATTTTTCATGCGATCGAAATTTGAATTTTCGATTTTACAAAAAAATTTGAAAAGTTGTCATATTCTTCTAGGGTGTCAGAAAGTAACTTTTTTTCCTTGACTATTCGTTTGGCTTAAAATTTTCATTCTCGTTCTGTTTTAATCTTGTGAATGCTGTAACTCTGGTATTTTTTTATCGAAAAAAGTCATAAATAAGAATTGCTCGTATTTCTAAGTAGTTCGAATAGCCGTACATAGAATTCTTAAATCTAGAAAAAAGTGATCTACAAAAGTTTTGAGAATGCTCTAACTTTCTGAATTTTTATCCAAAATGGCTGGCTAACTAACTTGTCCTTCAGATTAGGACGCTAAGAGAGTATACCAAATGCCATACCAATCAGTCAATTCTCTCGAAAGTTATCGTGTTGACAGACTAAAAATCTACACATACACAGGCACATGCATGCATAGAGACCGACATATTCACGAAAACCTGCTTTTTTGGTTCAGAAGGTCTCAAAACGTGGGAATATGACAAAAGGGCGGGGGTCATATTTTACACAAATCTAATACCTTCTCTGGTGAGAATGTAAAAAGATTAATTGTCAACCAAGAATGGAAGAATTAAATTTTCAGTTAAAAAAAATAATTTTCAACAACGAAAGAAGTAATTTTGAAAAATATAACATTTCAACCAAAACAGGAATTTTTAACTCAAATGATGAATCTTGAAGTAGAAAAATGACTTTTCATCAAAGTAGTCTACCAATTGATTGAATAGTTGATTTTACTACCAAATCGTTTAATATATGAATTTTCTATCAATTTTCAAAGAAAAGATGTGAATTTTTACTGAAAATGTTGATTTCCAACCGAAAGTGATTAATTTTCAATTAGATTTGAATTTTTAATTTAAAAGTACAGACTTTTTACAAAATTGTTGAATTTCCAACAAATAATTTGAATTTGAACCAAACGTTAGAATTAGAAAAAAGACGAATTTCTAACAAGTAAGAAAGATAGTAAGAATCTTCGTCATTTCTAGACTAAAGAATAATCGATACGAACAAACACTAAGGTTCATATTTAATACTTTTAAAATATTAGAATAAAAGACTAGAAATTATGATTAGAAAATGATGTTAATTTTTCATTGCAGACTTTTTGATTCCGGACTATACACTGATAGGCCCTCACGAAATTATATAAATTGTACTATTGTTAAATTTAATTATAACTAATACTTATTCTTATTAACATATTTCATTTTCTACAACTAATTTTAATAAATCTCCAGGTTTATTTGAATAACAGAGTTTATATTGTATGTGTATGTGCGGTCCCTGAATTGATAAATTCGCATAGAAAAATCGTTGACCCCCCCCCCCCCCCAGCAAATACTTTACCAGATTTATGCAAATGCCGCTAATGAGTTGCTAGCCAATACTGGAAAATATATACACATATAGATTTTTGTGGTGCAATAAATTCTTTATTTTGTTGATTGGGATATATACAAGAATTTAATATTTGTCTCTAAGAACTCGGTTCACAGTCCTCAGAAGTGGAAACTTCTCTCCTCCACAGTCTCCACGGTAATCATCGTCTTCTAAACTATCTACGAATACACCACCGAGCTTCATTTTTTCAGCATATTCAGCTTTTATCTTTATGGAGCTAAACATAAATATTTTAATTAAATATTATTATCTTTATTGGAATAAACAAATGAACAAAATTTTATGTGAAGACTCACGCAACATTCTCATAGGCAATCATTTCCTTCCCTTTGTAGATATACGACACTTGCTGTTCTTTGTCCCAGAAAGTCTTCCATGCTCGATTATTTTCCATCGGGCAGATATAGCAATAACTTGTCATTAATCCAGCGTTTTCTACAATTCCAACAACTGGTGCATCCCTACCAACTTGTTTCGGATTAGCTAAAGTATAGGATATTCCGCTAAAAGAAGTTCCCAGTATTAACTTGCTTGGAGGAGCACCTTCCGAAAGCCAGTATCTCACAATATAGTCCTGAGAACAAAATCGATTGTAAACAATCATCAAATGAATTTAAACTGTCGTAGAGTGGGGCTGAACGAGGCTTTCGGCGGAAAGTGACACACACAAAACATTATTTTTTATGATCAATTATCGTTTCTCTTGATAATAAATTTTGAGACCGGCGATTGCATTCATATAAGATTCTGAATTTTGGAAATTTGCTCGTAAGAATTTTCCTGTTACTTGTGAGGAAAAGCGGCTCGTATTATTCTATTGAAACCAAGCGAAAAGTTGTGTCCTTTGATAATAAATTCATTTAATACCTCAAAATAACCTTTCACAACGTTTGTAAGTAGAAAATCTATAAAATTATAAGATGTATTGTCATATGTCTTACTTATACATGAGGTTAATAATAAATAGGGTTACGTTCCAATTGACAATGAGCAGATTATTTAACGTTACCATGAGTTCTATGTATTTTTTTCACTTTTTTTATGAGTGATCAATTTAGTCCCAGATTGTGGGAAAAAGTCACTGTTTCTTCAAGAGATGGTAAATAGTTTTTCGTAAATTAAATTTTCCTTTTTGGTTCATAATTCGAAAAGGGCTAGACTGAGATTATGTGTTGGTAGCATCAAGATCTAATTTCAATTCCTTCTTTTGCTTTATTGCAAGAAGCCGAAAAAAGCGAGCCGCTTCTCTCCATTTTACAATGAATAAGTCTAATAACTATAAATTGAAAGTTTTGAAAATTAAGCAATATTAAAAATGTAGTCATTCTTTAAGATAGTCCTTGAATTATCCAATGAAATTTTCAATTTGAAAACTTTATTGCTGAAAGTACCTAAAATATAAAATTTATGGATTAAAAATTTATTGACTCATTCCATTTAAAATCAGACAGAGGTCAACCTTAGGTTGTCAAGATTATTTGGTATTTGGATATGTCATTCTGTTGTTAAAATGAATAGGAAACATGTATTGAATAGTTTATTTATACATTTTTTTTATTTGTTATAATCATTCGAAGATTACCTGCAAATTCTGATAATTTGACAGAAACATTTTTCAAAATGCAGTATTTTTCAATCCAGAAAAAACTAATTCAGAAAAATCGAATCTTTGCATTTATCTCGGTAACATTCGAAGGTAAGTACAAAATAATTTTCAAATAAAAGTTTATGCAACTAAAAAAGTTCTACAAAAAATGTCTCTTGTCCTTTTGTAATATTTTTCATCGTTTACATTTTTGCTGGACTCAAACATCGTACAGCCCCTGTAAAACTGATAGGATACGTTCCTTATCTAAGCAGAAACTGTAAACAAAACATAAGACAAAATACAAAAGGTAGGGTTTCTCAAAATATATTCTTTATTGCTCAAATAACAGAAATTCTTAATGTCTTTTCAGACTATCTGAGCTATATGGACTGTATTATTTTTCAAATTAAAAAATATTAATTCCTGAAAAAAGGTCTTTCGCTCCGCTGGGAATCGAACCATAGGTCTTCTGATTGCCGGTCGGGTGATCTTA